>OESO01000163.1:81427-281118 GCA_900240985.1 Crithidia bombi | reverse complement strand
ACACCGTAGTTGTTGTGTTTTTGCACTTTTGGCTGTTGTGTTTGTGTTGTGAGTATGGAATGCTTGCCACTGGGACTCAAGTTGTGGGTTGTAGGAGAATGGGGAAAGACGTGGAGGTGCGTTGAGGACGGCGGACCTGTTTTTGTAGTTGTGTGGCGGTGGTTTTTGTGGGTTGAAAGTGATCTTGGCCTCATGGGTTTAGTCGGTTATGTGAGGCTGCTTACCGTAGCATTGTCATGTTGAGGTCCCTGAACTGCGATTTGAAGTACGAAAGGTTTAGGGGTTCCATGGATTTGTATGCTGGTCGTGGCATAGGTGCGAGTGTTCTGTGTGTGGTCAGTGGGCTGAGTAGGGAAAGAGTTGCTAGTCTCGTTGATACGCGTACTGTCTGCCGGGCGGACGCGGTCGCTTCTGCGTTACTCGTATTTTCGTCTTTCCCTGTTGGTTCGCTTTAGTTTTGTGGCTTTCGAGAAATGATTTTTGTGTGGGTCCCTGTCCCATTTAGTTAGACTAGCCTGCGGACGACGGGGGTCGAAAGAAAGAAAGCACAAGACACAATAATCAAAGAAGGAACCTCCAAAAAAGCACCCTGAGAACGAAGGAGGAAAGGACGAGTGCTAAGGGCGTCCTCCTCCGCTGCGTCTGCCATCACAGCACACGGGGGGGGGAATAGCAGCAAAGCAGAGGCAACTCCAAAATCGCACGAGCCATTCCGGCGTGCTGTGGCGACGCTGGAAGCAAATGTAGCACTGCTGACGGTCTTCTGCTCCGCGCTCACACCCTCAACACCCAACCCAACTTCAACACCAAGAGTTCGACGGTCAACAACGACATAAGGACTAACATTGAGGAGCAAGCAGCGGTGCATGCACTAATCGGTATGTGAGGGCGTGTGTGTGAACACGTGCAAGATAGAGTGAACATGCGGGATAGAGACACAGTTGGCACGCCTACAGATTACCACTAGCGGCATCCTTCATCCATTGGTATGGCAACGCGCCGTCGCGCAGCTTTTGCTCAAACTCCTTCTTGTGGTCAATCGCCATGTAAAAGCCGTTCCGCACCTTGCTGATGCAGCGATCCAGGCAGGCCTTCTCGCCGGGGTGGTGCGGGATCGAGTCCTCCTGGAAATGAGTGATGCACTTGGGTGCACAGAAAAAGAAACCTTCCTGGCTGATGTGGAAAACCTTCTCCGATAGGATGACGGCCTCTGCTTGGGAAAGCCCGGCAAGGTTGGGATTCGGCTGCACTGGCTGCATCATAAATGAAGCGAGAGTAGTGATGGACCTACAGAAATGATACAAGATGGAGAAGAATAAGAAAAAAAAGCCCCCTACTACACTTGAAATGACCGGCAGCGAGGCAGACAACACTGGAAACGCTGTTTTTTTTTTGCTGCACTATTTTCGTGTGGTGCTGAGGCAGGGAGACGCTCGATCTCAGTGTCGACTGAAGGGCGGCAAATGGCAGTGTAGACGGCGCAGGTCAGGCCAACAAGGAAAGAAAGTGAGAGGAGGTGCGACAACGCACACATGTGCACATGTGTTGTGCGTGATAAGTAGCAACAACAACAGATACAGAAAAAGACAAGCAAGGAAAGAGAGGATGCAGCAGTGGGTGGTGACGTGATGAAGGCCGTGGTGCGTATGTTGGGCCGTATTTAAGTGAGAGAGAGGGAGATGTAAAGCCTTTCAGAAAATGAAGTATCGCGTGACTGTATCGCTTCCTTTGTGATGGCTTAGGGCTTCATCGACCTCGTGCACTGTTCCCTTTCCTCCTTTGCTCTCGCTGCTACACAGAAGAACTCTTGATCCATCGATAAGTTGAGTGAATCACGAGGAAGGCGGGGAGGGGGATGGGGGTCAACACCAACCTGTCTCCCGTTACAAACAGACTTGTCTTCTTTTTTCTTTATTTATTGTACTCGTTTATGTCTGCCCAGTTTGCGCCATCGTTACGTGAGAGAAGGGAAAGGAAACAAACAAGATAATAATAATAATGACAGTGAGTGTGACGGCGGGCCCTTGAGGAGGGAGGGCATGAAACGAAAACAACAACAACAACAACGACAGAGGCAGACCACGGCTGACATCCAGACAAAAAAACCGCTGCAGAACAACAGGTACAGAGCGACAAGCGAAACACATACACAGAGTGAGAGCGAAATTGCGTTATAATGGAGTGAAGATGTTTCAATGAAAAAAAAAGAAGAAAGAGCATCATCAGCAACAACAAAACACAACAACAGAGGCCTATAAAAACAAAAGAAGGGAAGAGAAGCCCGCTTTGTTATTATTATTATAGTTTATTAGTGGTATGCAGAACAAAGAAAGACGACAGCAGACGACTACAAGACACACAACTCGCTAACGGTTTTTCGACCCGCTTCAAAACAGCCACTAGCCAGTCCCTTCCTTCCCCCTCTCTACCTCTCTCATCCGCTGTTGCGCTATCGAGCTACACTTCCCCCTAAAACAAACAAACAAGTATTACGGCGAAAGGAAGGGGAGGAAGAAGATGGCAGTCGTTGGAGGTGGAAACAACAACAACAAAAAAAGCGATTCCAGTCATACAAAAAAAAATAAGAAGTAAACACATGAGGGCAGAGAACACAACAAACACACGGAGACACATGGCATGGGGAAGCAAAACACAGCGAGGGAAGGGATAGGGAAGGGCGGCAGTGTTGGCTGACGTGCTCATTCCCCTCCTTCGATTCATTCCCGCATACTAGTCCACGTTCGCCTTTCACGAGGAAATCGAAAGAGCGCTGCTCCGCTGCAGACTCCCCTTCATCTGTTTTGTGTTTCTCAACCAGCGACTTGACACGGAGTTAGTGTCTGTGCAGTGGCACTCGCCGAGAGATAAGGGGGGGAGAGAGAGAGGTGATGGTGGTGGTGGTGGGGAGGAGCAAGAAGAAGCAGCAGCCGACAGGAAAGGAGGCACACAAACAAACAAAACAAGAGCCGCTAAAGGCTCCTTCAGATCTCAGGACACGGCCGCCGCAGCTTGCCCGTCTTGCACTAAAGAAAGAACTCAACCATCTAATTAAGACACACACGCACACGCATAAACTTGTTCACACATACCCATATTCTTCGATGACCAACCACCACCACAACATTAGCAGAGATGCTGGAGAAAAAAAAAAAAAAACAGTGTCCATCATTATAACAAGACAGCAAAACACCACCACCAAACAAAACAGGCACAAACACAAAATAACAAGGGAGCGAACGAAGCAAAAAGAAAATCCAATGAGGGAAAGCTCCAGGAGCCTCCTGCAGCTGCAACGCGGTTGTCCCCCGTGGATGTCACGGAGTGCCTTTTCTCATCCTCGTGTTACATGTTGCTGAAGAACGGATGCTGCAGCGCTTCCTCTGCTGTAATGCGCTTGAAAGGGTGGTAGTGCAGCATGCGGCGGGTCAGGTCTAGCAGGTCGGGCAGCGGCGCGAGAATTTCATCTAGCTTCGGCTTGTGTGTCACGTACTCGATGTCCTCTGGCAGCGTCTCCTCCAGCGGCTCCAGACCTTCCTCGTTGTTCTTGCCGCTGGGGTGTGTGGCAAAGCGCTGCTGCCTCGCCTGCTCTTGCACCGCCTCCTTCGACACCGGCCACTTCAGGTCGAAGTCGCGGTTGTTTGGCTGCAGTTTGAAGTAGTGACGGAAGGTACGCATGTTGCACGCGAAGACGCTGCGCAGGTTGGCCGCCGTGCCGTTGCGGATGCCCTCCTTGTTGTGGAAGGTGCCGATGACGTGCTGCATCATGGCGAGGTGCTCCATCGTGTTGTTCGGCATGAAGAGGCAGTCACCCGTCAGGAGCTCTGGGATCATGCAACCCAGCGAGAAGATATCCGCGGAGGTGCTCCAGCCGAACCCGAGGAGCACCTCCGGACTACGGTAGTGCGACGTCTGGATCGGGTTGTAGCTGACGGGAATGTGCGAGTAGCCAGGGACGAGGCTGTGGTCGCGAAAGGTCGAGAGGAACTGCGCTGCGCCGAGGTCCATCACACGGATGCTGTTCATCACCGGCATCGCAACGCGCACGTAGTGTGCGAGCGTGATGTCGTCCTTGTGCGAGGGAAGGACGTCGATGGGCACCGTGTTGGTGGCGGTGTCACCGGCAGTTGCTTCGGCTACCCCACCCACAGCCCTGTTGCCCTCCAGCGACATCACCGTCAGCCCTTCCGCCTCCGGTGGGGAGTCGCGGACCGCTTGTGAGGGTGGGGTAGATGGGGAGAAGGCTACTTGTTCATCACGGTGCGCACGTTGCTCGAGCGAGGAGCTCTGAAACTTGTATCCGTCGTTCGAGCGCTTCTTCGTCTCCGTCATGGACGCTGCCACGCCGGCGGCTGTGGCAGGAATGTTGATGTTGTTGTTGCTCTTCACAGCCTCGCTGTCGTGGGGGGTGTAGTGCGTATAGTAGATACCCACATCCACGGAGAGGACTTTGGAGGATTCAAAGAGGATGTTCTCTGGCTTGAGGTCGGTGTGCACCACACCGCGACAGTGAATGAAGTGCAGGAAGGTGAGTATTTGGTAGAGGACCGCCTTGAGAAGGGGTAGGGGCAAACCTCGGTAGTACACACGACGATGCCCCGGAGTCGAGGCAGGGTCGCCGTAAGTGGTTTCCTGGGCGACGTTCAGCTTCGGTGCTGCAGCAGCCGTGGTGGTGGTGGTGGTCGGCAGCCCGCCGACTGTGCTGGTGCGTCCCGCAAAGTCGCGAGGTGCCACCTCCACCCGTGCCCGCTTGTGCCGTGAGGTCCGCGTCACCTCCTTACTCTTCTGCCGAATTGCATCCAGCACGTTGAGCAGCGTCGGCCCCATGACCGGAAACACAATGGCGGGGTGTACTGGGTGGGCCACGTAGCCGAGCGGCACGACGAAGCGGCCTTGATCGGCGAAGTACTGCTGCTTAATGCCGCAGGTGGAGGCGGTGAACATGACCACCGACCGAATCGAAATGTAGGGGGACGGGAAGTCGGTGGAGCCGTGGCGGTGGCCGCTGGCCGCCATCGCCGACGTCACTGTCTCCGGCGTCACCGTCGGTGGGTCAACGCAGATGGAGTTGAGAATTGTAAATTCGTCCCAGCAAGCCTCGATGTACTCCTCCTTATCGCGAAAGACTTTCAGCGCCACCCGCGGCGGCACGTCGCCGGAGATTTGGTTCGACACGACCGTCGACGACGGCGAGGCGGTGCCGAGGACGACCTTTGAGAAGGTACCCTTGCCCAGCGTCCTCTCGTAGACGTAGGTGTCGTAGAGCACAAAGTGCTTCTCGCGGTGTGGGGCCGCCCCCCCACCAGCGCCGACGGAGCCCAGCGACGGTGACGGACTGCCGGACATGGGGGAGGGGGCACCGGCATCCGTGGACTTGGTGGAGGGCAGCCCGCTCGTCTCCACCACCCGCAGGAAGGGAGTCGCGTCGCGGCGGAACTTCTCGGCGTAGGCCTCGGTGAACATAGGGTATTTCTTTGCCACATCCTCGGCGTGGTTGCGCGGGTCTTTCTCATTCGTCTCGTCCTCCACCTCTTCGTCACTGTAGGAGGAGGAGGAGGAGGAGCGGTTGGGGGCGGCGATGGGCAGCGGCGGTGGTGGTGTGGGCCGCACGCTATGGCTGCTGGCCCGCGACCGGCTTGTGCGCGTGGAGCTGTTCGTAAAGGCGGCGGAGTGGGTGGAGGCTCGGTCACGGGTGGCGACAGGACGCGTCCCTGCCGGCCTGGTGGCAGTGGTGGCCCCCCCCCCACCTCCTCGTTCTTCGCGGACATGGGAGTGCCGTAGCGGGAGCTGCGGTCGTGCGTGCCGGCGGCAAGGGACTCGGGGCTCAGCGCTGTGTTGGGGTCGGAGTGGAGGGCGACCGAAGGGGCCGCCGCGGTGGGGAAGCCGCTGCGCTCTTCCCGCGGGCTGCGCCGCTGCACCCCCACATCCTCCTCGGCGTTCCCGTCCGTGGAACCGCGGTTGCGCTTCAGAGGGCTATTGACATTATTTGGAAGCATGATCTATTTTTTTTGTTTTGCTGCTTCGCTGCGATGGGAAGCCTTGGCTCTTTCCGAGACGAGACGTACGCGAGAACACGTATGGACGTCTCCCTCAGCTGACAAAATGAGAGGGTGAGCGAAACAACAACAATGCCAGTAAGCGCACCTGCAACCCGTAGTGCAAGCGCGCCTCTAGGGGAGATAAAAAGAGAAATTCGCTGCTACGCTGTTTGACGGCAACGTAAGCCGAGGAGGAAGATGATAGGGAGAAGCAGCGAATTAGCACACAAGCACACACATACACACGTCAAACTGTCAGCATGCGCTGCTGGCACCGTGTCTAGAGTTGCTCTACTGCAACCGTGTGTGTGTGTGGTGTGTGTGTGGTGTTCTGTTGGTTTTCGCGTGGATTGCTGCCGGAGGGGGGGGGGTGATTAACGTCAAAAACACTGACCACCGTCCTATTCAGAGAGTATCTTACGACAGAAAAAAGGAGGATGCGAGAAAGTGTATGTGTGTGTGTGTGTGTGTGTACGCGTGAGTAGGGGGGGGGGAGGAGAAGGTGCACAACACAATGTTGCTGCTGAGAGAGCGATGGACACAAACGGATGAGAGAGGGAGGGGTGGGGGTGGGTGCGGAGAAAGGCAGAGGAAGAGGAGAGTACGTAGTGACGTTCCCGTGCGGTGAAGGAGCGTTGAAGGCGAAGAAGGGAGGAGTACATGAATCAGAAGGAGACTAAGAAAAGGGGAGCACCCTTCCTCTCTCACAGACACACGCAAATGAAGAAAAAAAGTGGGTTTCATCCGCCTTACGAGGAGTGGACCAAAATAATGCGGTACCATGGGTGAGTGACGCTGGCCTGTGGCGCCCGCATCTCCATCTCACACGTGCTAACCAGGGGATGGCTGACCGCTTAACGTTTCTCTCCTACTCACCCCTCCGTCACAACGTCCGTGGCGCTTACCACAGCTTTCACGAGAACGTTGACAGAACCGGACAAAAGAGGTTCTTTCTCTCACCCACGTGCCTTTCCTCTCCTTCCCCCCACTCACACACAGCACACCTCCTCCTTCGTCCGGGACGTTTCTTTCTTACTGTTTTTTAGCATCGACACCAGCGCTGACAGCGGGGGCTTCACAGTTCATCTCCTCCCTCTTCCTCACAAAAGCAAACAAGCAAACAATCGAAACGAAAAGGAACACACACACACACACACACACGCACACACACAGCACACTTCCTTTCCTTCCCTTCCCTCCCCTTTTCTCCAGAGCACTGCACACTCAGCGTGCTACGCAAGCGGATGCTCAGCTCCGCTGCACGGTGACCTCCTCGCCGACACCCCTGAGGAATCTGACGGCGACGATGTTGAGGAGTCGGTGCTGCTAGACGTGGAGTCGAACTTCGGTGCCGGCGATGGCAACGGATGCTGCCGCTCCAGCTGCACACTCGAAGGGACCAACAACGTCGTCGTTGTTGGTT
Source organism: Crithidia bombi (assembly GCA_900240985.1). Classification (NCBI taxonomy): domain Eukaryota; phylum Euglenozoa; class Kinetoplastea; order Trypanosomatida; family Trypanosomatidae; genus Crithidia; species Crithidia bombi. The sequence continues at coordinate 273,660 of OESO01000163.1, read as the reverse complement.
TTGTCTTTGCAACGGGATTATGGGCGACGTCCATCGCCACCTCATCCGCACTATCCACATCGGTGAAGTCGTGGCAGTATGACGGAGCCGCCAGCGATGTTTCTCCGCAATTGACGTACTCCGTTAACGTGTTGGTGGCCATCACAGAGTCGAAGGAGTCGTTGTCACCGCCGGTGTTCCTGTAGTAGGAGTTGCCGTGCACATGAGTACCTTTACCAAGCACCAGCTCATCGGCAGGGTGTGGGGGCAATATCACACCACCGCCGTCACCACCGCTGCTGTTCTCACCAATGTCCAGCGTCTCTGCCGCTTCGGCTGCACGTCGCTCAAAGGCAACAGCAGGAAGGTGCAGCGGACTGGCAGGTTCACCGCTGCCGCCGTCCTCATCCTTGTCATTGTTTTCTTCTCGCTCTCCAGCAGCATTCCTGATCTTTCCGCCTTCTCTGTGTGCGGGGACGCTGTCCACAGTGATCTTGTTACCGTTGTTTTTCACGTTGCTCTCCCAGCTCGATAATTGTGAGAACGCGTGCGCTGCTGATGCGCCGTTCTCGGGTTTCTGCGGTGATGCAACCGCTGCTTGCGCCACAGCGGCCGGTGAGCCAAAGACGCTGCTGTCGCTGGCGGCCTGCCGCTCTACCGTCTCCATTACCAGCGTCGGACGCGCACTAGAGGACGACGACAGCATTTGCGCCATCAGCGGCGACGAGGTCGATGGTGGTGACAGGGGAAGCGGGCTCGCCGCGTCCTCGGCCGAGGACGCGGGTGGTGCTGCCGTGACCAGAGTGTCCTTCTCCGGTGTCGACCGCGTAGCGGGACTGCAGGTGAGCCGCGGAGACACAAGGCGGCCCGCAGAGGCAGGCGTGCGACTCGACGAGGCCGACGCTGCCGGTGACGTGCTCAGCGGCGGTGGCACACTCGACCGTGCCATCACCAGCGAGTTGCTGCACGAAAGGACGCTGCCGTTGCTGATGTCCACCGACTTTACGGTGGGGCGGTAGATGTACTGCAGGAGGAAAGGATCGGCAGCGGTGCCAGTACTACTTGCCTGGGCTGCCGCCCGCTGCACCTCCGCCTCAAAAGCATCAAGCTGGCGGAAGAACTTACATGTCATCTCGTGTGCATGGGCAGTGCCCACGGCGGACACGACGGAGGTGGAGATGGAGGCGGAGGCGGCGTACGGGCCGGCGTCGTCCATCACCACACGCGTCAACGCCGGCGTTGTCTGTGGAATGATCTGACTGACCGTCGAGCTCGCTGCGGGGCCACGCGGGGAGAGCTGGTGCAGCAGCTCTGCCGCCCGTGGCCCGTAGCGCTCCACCAGCATGGCAACACTGCTCCGCGCATGGGCTGCCTCGGCGGGTCCACACGGAGAGCGTGTCAGAGCCTGCCAGTGGTCCAAGCTACTGGTGCCGTTCCCCGCAACATCACCACCGCTGTTCGTAGCGGTCACCGACGTGCCATACCCGTCACCCTGGCCATTCAGGAAGAGTTGCTGAGCAGAGGCCACGGCACGAGCCGTCATGCTGGCTGAGAACGTCGGTGATCGCCGCTCCAGTAAAGCCCGGACAAGGGCCGGGAGAGTCATGCCGGTGCGCATGAGCGGCTGCACGAGCGACGTCATGGACCTGTTGTCAACGTCGCCGTCCTCTGCTCTTCCCTCCACAACTTTGCCATTCACCTCCACGCTACCGTGCACAAAGCAGATGGAGGCAGCACGCAGGGTGATGCGCTGACAATCCACAATGCCGGGCCGTAGCGCGTGCGCCGTGAACTTCACCTCGAATTCTTCACTTGGCATCAACAAAAAGGTGTGAACCGTCTTGCCGACAAACAGCACCGGTACTTCGCCGCTGCTGCCACTGCTGCGCTGCATCGCCACTGCCAGCGGAGACCGGCTTCGCGGTGTGGGTGGCATGGTGGACATGAAGGACTGCGGCATCGCGGGCGGGGAGGACGTCGTCGTTGCTGTTGTCGCTGCTGCGGTGGAAGGCGGCAACGCCTCTGCCGTCACGAGGAGAGGGACGGGTGCGAGTGATATGCAGCGCAGCGTCACGGGAATCTCAGCAGTGGGCGAACCACCACTACCGCTGCGATATGCTCGGACGACGGGCGGCACACGTACGTGTGAGACCACCGCACCCTGCCACGGCTTCAAGCTGGCGTAGCGCACCAGCATCGCGTCGCACAGCTCCTGCTGCGTCTGCTCCACCGAGGTGGTGCTGCCACTCGCGTTGAGGGTGGAGACGGCGCTGATGAGGCGGTGCTGCGCCGCTGCCTCCTGGTCGGCCTGTCTCTTCTGCTGCTGGGCCACTGTCTGGTAGACGTGCTCGATGGGATCAACGAATAAGAAGAGCTGTCCTTTGCGGAGCCCATCGCTGCCTTCACGCACCCACGTCACGGCCAGCGCCAGCGGCGTGTACTGCTCCGTCGCGCCCCCGCACAGCGACACTCTTCTGCCACCTCGTCGCGGCGACGCTGCGCGGGGCTCTTCGGCGGCTCCTTCTGCTGTCCAGCCTTATCAGCGTAGAAGGCTAATCCACCGTTGCTGTCGTCGCTGGCCGTCTGGGCACCAATGCGGCCTGGCCCGAGGCACGACGTCTGCAAAAAGAAAAGGCTGCGGCTCGACTGTGCCACGGTGGTGCCGAGGTGCGTCTCAACGTTTTTAATGCGTGACAGCGAGGGCAGTGCCTTGTCGATGGGCAGACAGGTGGTGTCCGTGTACGGAGATACCGCCTCCCCCTCCCCGGTGGCGGCACGGCTCAAAAAGAGTTGTCGCGCCGTTGTGTCGGCCGCACCTGCCACGCGTGGCAGCCGCTTCACGAGCAGCGCGATGGAGAGGCAGTCGCCCTGCGTGAGAAGGCACTGCGATGCGCAGTCCGCCACCAACTCCTCTGTGCTGCTGCACTCAATGCTCCAGCGCGAGCTGTGCACGGCGAGGACACGGGCCACCCGCAGGGGCGTGTAGGAAGAGGGGGAGGCCACTGTGGGCGTGTCTTGTGCCGCCGTTTGTGTGGCGAAGACGCTAGCCGCTGCCACAGGGATCGCCCGTACGACATCGCTTGGCGTCGTCGGGGGCAGGGTCAGTCCAGCTCCAGCGGATGTCGCACAGGGGCGGGACTGCGATGCGCCAACATTTTTGACCGTCAACACCACCGCCGCCTTCAGCGAGGCATTCGCGGGTGGGAGCACCGTAGAATACATGGTCAGCACCGGCTGCACGTCGCAGCGGCGGAGCAGGCGATGCAGGCGGACCATCACCGGGGGCGAGCTGCTGCTGTTGTTGCTGGGAGGAGGGAGCTTGCCGTTAAATAAGGGGTTCGGCAGAGGTTGCGAAGCACTTGCAGCGCCTACGGTGAGGGAGGTGACACCGGTGGCGGGGATGAACTCCGTTGTGGGTGTGCCGGCACTCGTGAGAAGATGCGCATTTGACCCACTCAGCCCCGGCGTAGTGGTCGTTTGCTGCTGCTGCTGCTGATCTCGGCCGGACGGGGTGCCGGGCAGGTAGGCTAGCAGTATAAAGATGTAGTTGCCGCTACTCTGCAGGGAGACGTCGCCGCGCCGGTGCTGGCCGCGAATCGTCACGGTGAAGCTGCGCGTCTCCTGCGCCTTGAGGTGGTCGGCCAGGACGAGTGGTGCCTCGACGTCCAGGTTTTTCGCCAGACCGAACTCCTCGACGTACATTAGGTGTGCCGTGGTGGAGCTGCGCTGTAGAAAGACGTGGGTGGCGTCCTGCTGCGTGCTGGTGTTGCGCACCACGAGTTTCGTGTGAAAGTACTCCCCGTCAAACAGCTGGTCCGGTAGGCGGGGGTGAAAGGAGGCGGTGACGCACGCTTTCGAGGGCTGCACCGTGACGTGGATGTTCTCGACCGCTTCCAGGGTGGGCATGGGGTGCTCAATAGCGTACTCGTACAGGCTTTCCGGGCACCCAGGGCGACTCTCACGGGTGGCGAAGTAGTAGTACCCTTCCTGACCCATGAGGGACCAGCATAAACCGATGATGGCGTACTTGCCCTCGGCCACTGGATCGAATGTGAGCGAGACACGCTGCCGCGCCCCGGCTGCCAGCCGCACCGTCTGTGTCGTCGAGCTCTTCCACAGTTGGTCGGGTGCGCTGAAGGACAGGTACAGCAGAGTGAGGTCGGTCACCTCGAGCGGGCAGCCGACGGGGTTTTCCATGACAAAACTCAACACCAGCGGCTCAGCCCGGGCGATCTTGTAGTGCCGGGGTGACCGCGGCGACGGTCCACCTGGTACGGCGAGGTCTGCAAAGATGTAGTCCCGTTCCTTGAAGGGACCCGTACCCGCACCCGGACTGCCACCGCCACCGGGACGACAAGTGCGGCTGCCGCCTTCCTTTCTGGCACCACCGCCGGTGCAGTTGCCGGTGTAGGCGCTGATGCCGCTGCCGCCGCCACCGACACAGCTGCCATTGCTGCCGTGGGTAGAGGGGAAGCGGTACTGCGGGTGTGTCTTGAGCACCATCTCCGTGTAGGTCTTCTTTAGCTGCTTCTCAATGCCGCGCCACTCTGCCTCTGCCGTCGTCTCGCTCATCCGACGGGCCACGTCGTCTGTCGTCGCGTCGGTGCTGTAGTCGTTGCGGTCCACATGGAAGGACGCTCGCAGGATGCGCGGCATCGGCATGTGTGGGCACAGCGCGTAGCCCATGTTGCTCAAGACCTGCTTTTGCTGGGCCCAGAAGGCGTTGAAGGCCTGCTGCGAGGTTTCGGGTCTTCGGTAGAGAGGAGTGCCCTGCGCCACCGCAGCGCTCGCCATCGCGATGCCACGCACCTCCTGCCCCAACTGCGTGTAGAGCTGCCCAACGGTGAGGTAGAGATGCTCGGCAAGGTCCTCCCAGGTTTCTTGCGGGTCGATCAACCGAAACAGCTCCAGGACTCGCAAATAGCACCGTAGTGCCTGATCGAGGGAGTTGTCTGCCCGGTAGAACGCACCTGCCTGCTGCAGGTAGCGGGCAAATCGCCGAAGGCTGATGACCATAGGATAGTCACGCGGGATCGGCGGTGGCACCGAGAGACCAGCCGCAAACGGTGCGTTCGCAAAGACGACGATGCCCGCCAGCATGTCGCTCACGACACCGCTGAGTAGATACTGTCGCTGCAGGACACCACTGCGCTGCAAGTGCAGGAGGATGGCGCGGCAGCGGTCCAGCATCGGCGGCTGCCGTGTACGGCAGTATTCGCACAGGAGAAAGGCGATGCGGACGGCATAGATCTGCGCGCCGGCTGCCAGGTAGTCGTTCCACGCCACCTCCCATCGGTTTGCCTGCGAGCTGATGCGGTGGGTGGAGGAGGTGATCCCGGTGTACCACGGCGTGAGGCTCGGTGGCGGTGCCCGACGCTGCAGAAGCTGCGCCACGCCGATCCCTTCCTGGCACGCGGCGATCATGGCACGGTTGTAGGGACGTTGGCTGAGCGTCTCCAGCAGCTCCTCGATGCAGAGACGGTAGTACACCATGGCCCCTTCGTAGTCGTGCAGGACGAGGGAGAGGTCGCCGCAGTGGCGCATCTGCATCTCCAGCGAAGTGGCCATGTACTTGGGCAGCACGGACGGGTCCGAGCCGTGGGGTGGGTAGACGACCTCGGCAGCGCGGGGCCGCACCTCGTCCTTGCCTTTAAACCACGCCGCCATCTTCCCTAGCGTGGTAGTGCGACGGTCCTGCACGGACACGTCCAGCATGCGCAGCCGCCGCTCCACGTACTTAAAGAGAGACTGGGAGAGGTAGTAGGCCATGACGTTGTGCACTTCCGTCACATCCTCCGGGCTCATGAAACATCCGGTGAGCATCACGGCGTCTGAGCCGGGCCAGGTGCCGCACGTGGGACTCACCGTGCGAAACGACAGTACCGCACTCCGCGCGATGGCGGTCGACGCCGCAGGGGACGCCGCCGCCCCATCTGACGACGTTACCGAGGAGGCGGGAGAGGCAGTGCCAGTGCTGGCTGCCACCGTTGATGCTGGCAGCGATGATGGCAGTCCTGCCGTCGCGGCTCGATGAACGGCCTGAGCCGACGGCACGTCCATCACCGCTGGCGAAGCATCCACCCACAGCGAGGGATCCAGGCTCTTCATCGCACGTGGATCGAGCACTGAGTTGACTTTGATGAGAGCGCAGTAGTTCGCACCGTAGAGCTGCTGCACCGCCGTCAGCACCTGCCGCGCCGTGCTCAACGACGGGCTGGACGGGGCGGTGTTGTCGTGCAGAATTAGGTAGTACTGATGAAGCTCGTTGTCCATTCCGGGCAGACTCGCCTTCAACTCCGCGATCCGCCTTGCTTGGGCACGAAAGACTTGCAGGATGCCGTCCACCCCACCCGTCTCACTCGTTGCCACGGTGAAGAGGACACCGACGGGGTGGTCGACGGTGTCAAACGAACTGCACCGCACTAAGCTGTGGAAGTCACGCACAAAGGCGCGGTGCCACGACGGACAGGCACGCTCCAGCAGCGTCGACGGCGGCGAGGGCCCGCCAGTGCTACCCGATGCGTTCACTACGGCAGATGACGTGGGTGGCGGCGGTGCGCGGATGGGATGCGGCAAAGACCCGTCGTACCGACTGCGGCTTCCCTGCACGATGCTCTCCACGGCACGGTCGAGCTGCTCGCCGTAGGCCATGTCCATCGCTGCGGAGCTGCGCATGAGGCGCCGCACGTGTCGCGTGACCTGTGAGAGGGCCACGTCACGCACGCACTCCGTGCGCATGAGCCGCACGCCAAATCTGCTGCACGTGACGGGGTCGCTGCGGTCACCGGTGCGGGAGGACAGCGGACCGCCGGTGTACACACTGTGGGGCCGGAGCATCTGAACGGTGTCGAGGCCGTGACGAGCGCAGATGGCGTCCGCTGCCGCGCTGCTCTCGACCAGAATCACGGGCCGTGCGTAGCGCTGCTCCACCCATTCCTCTAAGCTAACTTGGGAGGACATGAGACGCTGAGCGAGGCAAGCCTTCTGATTACGGAGGGTAGAGAGCGGCCTACAGGTGGTGAGGAAGGCGACGGCTGGGCTGCGGCTGCTGCGCCTGCTATCGACGACTCAGCGAGTTTGCAAAGGCCACTCACTGAGCGTGAAGAGGGCGGAAAAACAGCAACAACGGCCACGACAAGCAGCGGTGAAGGAGGGTCGAGACTGCAGCACTCGAAAAGAAGTCGCCGTACTTGTAAAACACACATACACACACAAGAAGAGAGCCGCGTCTGCAGGGGGGGGGAGGAGAGAGAGAGCGACTGCGTGCTACATAAAGCCGCCACGTTTTTTTTTTCAAGTATTTTGTTTGGCGTGTGGAAGGTGGGGGAGAGACGTGGGAGGAGGAATGCGGAGAAGGTTTGAGCCGCCACGTCTCTCCTCTTCTGTTAAACCTCCCTCCTTGTTGTGTTTGTGTGTATATTTGAGTGGGTATGCGCAGACGTAGAGGAACCTCTGTGACGAAGGATGAGAATTCTCGACACACAGTCAGCGATTTACGAGGACAAGAGCGCAGGTAACGGCAAAAGGAAGAGATGCACACCCTTCTTTTGTGAGGTTTCTAGGAGGGTGGTGAAGCTTCGCAGCGGTGCGTGTATGCGCGCGTGTGTGGAGGCAAGACCAACAAGAAGTGAGAAGGAGGGAGAGTGGCGGGGGAGGGGAGACACTGCTGGAGACACCAGAAAAGCAATGATAAACAGCAGAAAGTAGCAGCAGGATAGCGACTGGCAGACAGGTTCCGATCTTTTGTTTTGGTCGTGTGTTTGCTTGCCTCCTGTAGATGAACGCTGAGTCGCAAAGAAGTGAGGGGCCGGGGGAAAGACAGCAAAGCTGCAAACGTACACTGCCCTTTCTCCGGCAACGGAGTTGAGCACATGTACAGACCCCGCCGTAGAGGACAAGTGTCAGTGGAAACCACAGATGGGTGTGCGGGTGTGTGTGTGTGTGTGTGTGTGTGAAAGATCAGCGTGGCGGTCGCAACGGGCGGCTATCGGAGTCGCGGCCTTTATGGCGCCTTCCCACGACGACGCAGCAGCAGCGGCAGCAACCACCACAACGCTTGCTCCTTCCATGCGCCGTTCTCTTTTCTTTTTGTTTTTCTTTTAGATACGTGTTAGAGGCGTTCAGCGGACGATGGTTTTTGGAGGTAGTCAGAGTAGAAACAGGGAATGAAATAGAGGGAGTTGTGTACAGGTGAAAACAACCACCAGGAGCGTTTCAGGGAGAGGGGACGGTAACGCTAGCCGGCGGCGGCAAAGAAGACGTACACACACGGCGACACGGGTCCATCCGAAAAGCGTCCACCGCTCTCGTCCTTCTCGCCCTCTCCCACAACAACTGCAACAACAAAAAAAGAATATCAGTGACACTGTCCTGAGGGGCGTTGGACAGCTAAAAAAAAAAAAAAGAGAGAGCGGTGTTTTGCGGCTCACAGTGAGTCACACACCGAGACGACCAGCAACTTCAGAGGCAAAGGAAAACCGATACCCAAGTAAAGAGAGAGAGAGAGTTCAGCACCTGCCGCCGGATCGTCGCACATGCCCAGATGGGTAACGCCAACTATGAAGAGAGAAATCGTATATATATATATATATATGTGTGTGTGTGCTCTAACATCTCGCGTGCCACCATCTGTTGTTGGGCAACTTGCAGACAGCACAGGGAGACGGCGAGGCAAGAAGCAAATGCAGAATACAAGAGAAACAGCGAACAGCAAGAAGAGGGAAAAGAAACAAAGAGCGCGCCCGGTTGATAACAGACCAACATAGAAAAAAAAAACAGGGATCCAAGACGATGTCTAGTGTAGCAGCAGTAATGATAGCGCCGGTTATGAGAAAAAAAAGAGGTTGAAAACACCTACACACACACACACAGGGAGCGGAGAGAATTTCCTTTGCAGAGTCCCTCTCCCACTCATAATGCACTATCAGAACAGCGCACAATAATTGGTAGAGGAACAACACCAACACGGTGGGTGAATACATCAGTATCAAGAGAAAAAGGGGGAGCGAAAGAAGAAGAAGAAAAAAGGTGGGACCAAACAAAAAGACGAGCTCAAGAATCACAAGATCTGCTAAAAACAAACAAAAAGACAATGAAGAAAGGCACAAATCCGACAGCCAAATAATCAAAAAAAATGAGTCAAAGACGCACCGGAACTGAAAGTTCTCTTTTGCCTTCGAAGAAACCAGACAAGCAATTCATAATGTACACACCATCTGGTTCGGAGATACGCGGTGCATAACACCTCTATGCGGAGAACAAAACACTATCGCCGCTGCTGCAGCCATTGTTACGCCCTTTCTCCAACAAACGAAAACAATTGACAAAAAACAGCAGCAAACCACAGAGTAAGCCAGACGCAGACAAGAGCTGAGTCACCTTCTGTTGACTACTGCACCTTTCCAGAAACACCTACAAGTGCACACATACATATACACATATACATACATAGGTGGGACATATCGTCAGCAAATACTGTATGGCTCGGGAGATGGGGTCGGAGGTCGGAGACGTTTTGAGATCCACGGGCAGCGGTCAGTGAAGAGGACTCCACCGCTGCGGTGACCGGGTCGAATGAGATGACGATGTGCTTTGCACAAACCCACGCAGACGCAAAATAGCAAGAACAACAGTAAAAGACATCAGAGAGTCCTCGACGAAACAAACGCAAGGTCGAGGGAGTTCAAATGCAAACAAACAAACAAAAAACGATGATACGTGAAGCGTGCACTGCGCGACGCACGCGCACCTTCGCTTTGTAAAAGGGAAAGTGGTATCTAATACGGCTCCTTTCCGCCTCTCCGCTTCTTCCTCTCTTCCTCACTCTAACGCACACACACAAAAAAAAACACGTGAGGGCAAACACACACACATATATATATATTTATGTAATTATATATTTATATACACGCACAACAAAGAAAGGACGGAGAGAGAGAAAAAAAAGAAAAACCCACAACAACAGAGAGGGGGGTGGGGAGAGAGAGGAGTACAGGAGAAGCACCTCCTAAAAAAAAAATCAAAAAAACAGGGGTTTGAAAACGAACATACACGCAGTCGTGCACACTCACGCACGTACATCTGTGAGACAAGCGGTGCCCGCGGATTCACCCGTCCTTCTCCCCATTCCTTGCGCGGTAACCCACAAAGCTAGACCATGCCCCGCTCATTTCCCTTTGTTCTTTTTGCACCAACTCTACTTTGTGTCCCCTTCCCCCCACTCCCTCCTCTGTTTGGCGTTAATGAGAGGCGCTGGCGGCGAGGTTGGTGCCCGTGCCGGTTGCCGTTCCGGCCCCTCTTAAGAGCGGACGCTTGCTGCCCCCCTCACTGACTTTCTCGATAGGACTGAGTACATCCGGGTCCGACACATCCTCCACATGCAGCTCGCCTGTCCTGCCACCCCTACCCGCACTACCTGCGGCGGGACGCGTACTGGATAGGCCTTGTTGTGCCTCCGTGCGGTTCTTGCACCGCTGCTTCTCCACTCCTTCCCGCACCTCCATCTGCCGCTTGCAAATCCAATCGAACTCCCAGTCGTAGGGGCCCAGCAGCGGGTCGGTGTCGTCGGCCTGTGCAGTGAGTTGGGCGGCGACGGTGCGGGGTGAGCTGTCGAGGTGGCTAGCCTTGCTGCCGGTCTCCGCGCTGATGGTGCTCGGCAGGTGCGAGGCGGCCACCGAGCCTTCCGTCACGGATGGGTGGGGACCGGTGGAGAGGGGGTTGGGCGGGTCCGGTACCCCACGCGACGAGTCCGTGAAGGACGGCAGCGTGAGCCCCAGCCGCTTCCCCAACCCGCGAAAGAGTCGGCGCAGGTGCTCGTAGTCGGGCTTCTGCGTGAAGGTAAGCCCGCGGCAGTACTGACAGTACTTGAGGAACTCCGCCGGCAGGCCTTTGCACAGCTCCTCCAGCGGTGTCGCTATTTTCTTCTCTCCAATCTTGATCGTCTTGAGCTGCTGGTCCTTTGCCTGGATGCCCTGCCAAGGGAGGCTGCTCTGCAAAAAGTAAATGAAGAGAAAGCCAATCGACTCGAGATCATCACGGCGGCTCTGCTCGTAGCCGCGGTGCACGTTGGCACTACAGTACCGCGCCGTACCCGTCAGTGGACGCCCTTCGGCGAAGGGGATGTGGCTGTTCTTCTTGACTTCCCAATAGAGCTTCGACAGCCCGTAGTCGATGATGTACAGGATGTGGCCCTTGGCGCCGCAGCCGAGGACGAAGTTCTCCGGCTTGATGTCGCGATGCACGAAGCCTCTGTCGTGGAAGTACTGAATGCGATGAAGGAGCTGATCCGCAATCATGAGGACCGTCTTGAGCGAGAAGCGGCGGTGGCAGTAGTTGAAGAGGTCTTCAAGCGACGGCCCACACATCTCCATAACCATTATGTTGTAGTCCCCCTCACTGTCAAAGTAATAAATCTGCGGGATGCCGATTACGATGTTGGGAGGGGCTAGAGCGGGGTGGTGCTGGGAGGCGGCGGCTGCGATGGACCCATTGTCGTTGCTGCTCCCGGTGATTTGGTGGATGGACGCGAGGGTGGCGTGGTTGCTTTCGGTCGTGTTCGACCCGTCCAGGAGCGACGGCTTCTGCAGCGCTTCATTCTGCCCGATCGAGGGCTGGTGGAGGACACGGTACACCTTGCTCTCGTAGGAAAGCTGCGGGTAGCGGGCCTTCTTGCGCTCGAGTTTTACCGCCACGATGCGGCGGCTGTGATTGTCGTAGCCTTCGAAGATGTCACCGAAGGAGCCGTTGCCGAGGCGGTGGCTTAGCAAGAAGCGACCCGCACCAAAAGGCACCTCCTTCCCTGTCGGCTGATACGCCTCTGTGGATGCTGTCATCGACTCACACTGAGCTAAAAGCAATATGTACGTGGAGAAGAAACAAATCAGCAAGAAACAAACAAACAAACAAAACTAATGGTTTGTCTTTTTTGAGTTGAAGTCTTCCTGCCTGCTCAACTGCCGCTGATGTGCTGCACGGCGCTTTCAGCGACGTCGACGGTGGAGGAGAGCAAATCGATGCGCCGAAAGGACCCGGCAAAAAAAAAAAGCAGTTCAGAAACAAACAGCGGCAAGAACAAAAAACTGAGAAGAGAATTAGAAAAAGAGAACACACACGAAACAAACGAACGCACAAAAACGTGATGTCCAAATAAAGGAGCTTAGCTGTGCGTGAGGGGGGTGGGGCGGAGAGCGGGAACAGCAGCCCCAGCGGTTACCAGAAGGCGTGCAGCGAGTGTAAGATGTGTATGGGGGTTGGCGGCAGAAAAAAAAAGGAGGAGGAGCGATTCGGGAGGGAGAGGGCGATGCAGTGAGAAAGCCCCGAGAGTAAAGGCGAAGAAGCAGCGTGGAGGATCTAGAGTGATCAAGCCAGCGGAGAGAGAAGGGGAGGGGGTGCTGTGACAAACGCACGCATGCGCTTCTTCGATTGTGCACTGCGGTAGGAGAGCTAAAGACGCAGAGAGGCTTGTTGGCAGCTCATCACGTGAACATAGTCCCAAAGAGGGAAAGCAACCGATGATTGCTCTTTTCTACGCCAAAATTAAAGGAGTGTTTCTTTAGCAGGCTAACTGCTGCATCGAAAAGTGTTCTGAGTGTGTGTGTGTGTAACGTACTGGCACATCGGCACCTTTCCCCCTGTGACCGCCGTGTCGCAGAGGTGCACTGCAGCTTTGATCACGACAGCGTCGAGCGATTACGTCCTCCACACGGCTGAAGACGCCATCCTTCACTTTCATGGCCGACATCGCGTCAGCCTCTTCTTTACAGAAAGGAGGCGGCAGGGTTCGGCTTGCCTTCTGCGGACACGGGATGATATAGTGGCGAGGAGTCATCCAGATGCGCCGTCTGCAGCAGCGCGACGATCTCCTGCGTGTTCAGCTGGTGCATCGCATCCTTCCGTGCCTCCTGCGGCCCCTGTGCAGTCTTTTGCAACGCTAGCACCTCCACCACCGACGGCCACGGGGACGAGGATGACCTCAACGACTCTTGAGTGACGTGGTCGGTGTACGCACGCTCTGTCGTCGTCACAGAGGGCGGTGCTGCAGGCGGCGTGGCAGCGAAAGCGAGGGGCGACGATGTGTCAGAGGAGGAGGTGGTGGTGCCGGAGAAGGTGGGTGTGGGGATGGACACCGTGGTCCCGGTGACTGCGGCGGACGTCTGTACGTAGTTATTTGCGAAACGCACTACTGCATCTACCGCTGCCGCCGTCGTCGTCTCTGCCGCCTCTGCTCCGTGGTGGTGGATCGCTGCCAGCTGAGCAGCAAGGGGGTGTGCAGGCAGGAGGAACAGCGCCACGCTCGCGCGCTTGCGCTGCAGTATGGAATACAACAGCCACGATATGCCGACAATGGGAGGGGCGTTCGTACCGCTTGACGTTGGTCGCAATGCCTCTGCGCACGCTGCTGGGACTTGGGAGAGTCGCTGGAGGGCGTCGTGGTAGGCGCAGCTGAGGGACTCGTGAAGCGCACGATGCTGCTGCTGCTGCCGCCCTGCTTCGATGGTGCGCTCGTAGAAGCCAGTGAGGTCCACCACGACATCCAGGAAGGTGCTTGCCAGGTTACGCGTGACGGTCCCACCGAGGAGGCGAATGAGCTGTGTCGCCTGCTCCAGCGCAGCCGCGACATCCCCGAGGTAGCTGTGGCGTGCGTGACGCGTGAGCCTCGCAGCGGGGTGTGCCGGCGCGAGATCGATAGGGGGGACGTAGAGGTAAAACATCCAGTCCTTAAAGATGGCCCGGTAGAAAGGCCGCCTCGCCTGCTCACCAGCTGGCACGTATTCCTCCGCCACCTCCTTGTGCAGCTGACGGAGAGTGGAAGACAAACCGGCCGGAGGCAGCAGTAGCGATGTCGACAGCGTGGTCCGTTTCGGTGCCACACGCACACCCGCAGCGGCAGTCGCAACGTTGCTGCGGCTGCTTGAATGAGGAGACACGGAGGATACTGCCCTCTTCTCAGTCGCGCATTCCTCCTCACCCAGCAAGTCAGTCACGTCACAGCGGAGTTCCTCCGGTACAGCCGCCTCTCGCTCTGCGAGAGTGTCATGCTCCACCACTTCCTGTGCGGTGGCATCGCCAAAGACAGGGTGGGCATGGAGGTTCGGCACCACCGCAGGGAACCCGCCGAGCGCAACGGCGTCGTACACCCACTGCGGGGTTACAATGGCGATCCCCAGTGCTTTGAAGTAGAGAATGCCGGGTGTGAGGACGGCGTGTGGGCTGACCACGAGGTGCGTCGTCTTGCGTGGATGCACGCCGGGGCTGCCGCTCCTGCCGCCAGCCAGCGTGGATCGACAACCAAACCACTGTTCATCGCTGTCATCCACCACCGTGCCGCCAAGCTGCTCCACCACGTCTCGAAGAAAAGCAGCCCTGACTGATGTGGCATCGACATCCATGTGTGCATCGTCGGTGTCGTCGTTATCGTCGAGAAAGAAACCCACGCAGACACCCGCCGCATCATCGTCGGCGAGCCGCTGAAGCTGTGTCGTGTCGCTGAAGGACATGGAGAGGGGTAACTCCGAGGAGGGTTCGACGTGGCCCCCCACCACCGGCGCCTCGACATTCGTTTTTCGACGTCTCCTCGCCTTTGCGTTACACGGGCTGCAGCGCTGCTTCGGTGGCGGGGAAGGCTGTTGCTGCTGCGGTGGTGTTTTCGGTGGTAGTTTTCGAGCTGTTGCTGAAGGCAGCAATGAAGGGTCGTTGACCTCTCGCTTCTTTTTTTTAACCGGTGGGGCTTTCCTGGTCTTCTTCTCACCAGCGTATAAGTCATCGGTGCTCTTCCTCTTTGCGCCGCGAGGCGAGCGCTGTACCGGTTTCGACGACGCCTGCTCGACAGAAGGCTCCGCCGAGGAGGCTAGTGACTGCGTGACGACTGTGCTGTTGAGCTCACTGCAGGACACGCTGTGAGAAGTCGCAGGTAGGTGCAGTGAGTACTGCTGCTGTGGTGTGCTGCTGCCTGAGCAGAGAAACGGGTCCGCCGCATCCGTCTTCGACGTCGTCACGGAGTGCGTTGCACTCAACTCATCTATCAGCAAAAGGCTTCGAAAACCGTCGCCCGCGTTTGTGTCGGTGTTCGTTGATGACACAGCCGGCCTGGACGCGACCCGAGGTGGCCGCCCTCGTCGCCGGGTCACAGCTGCCGTTGCAGTCGAGCGCAGGACGACGTGACGAATGAACTCCTCCGCCGCTGCCGACGTCTCCGGTGATGCCGCTTGAGTGTCGCTGTCGCTGCCTACTCCGGCGACGGCGGACGTTTGGTGAGCCTCGGCGAGGGACTGCGTTGATGCGAAGGCGTCACGTCGATGTGAGGGTGTCAGCGTCGGCGTCGCAAAGGAGGACGTCTCGTTCAAGGTGCTGTGACGCCCCTGGACCGGCGATAACGCCGGTGATCGACGCTTCCCTGCGTCGTCGGCGATGTTGGGGTGACACTTTCCAGAAGCGGTGCCCGACACGCGGGTGGCTGGCTGAGGTGCCGACACGCCTGCGTGGGTGCTCGTTGAGGACACGCAGCGATGGCTTTGCTGCTCCACATAACGGTCTCGCTTTGCTGGATGAGAGCTTGAAGGGCTCGTTGACGGTGTCTCCCCACATGTAGCCCCATCCCTGTATTGCGATGTCGTTTCCTGCACGCCCTTCACTTCTTCATCATCTTTGGCTGCGACGACGTCGAGAAGCCGCGGCGGCCGGGACGGCCTCGTAGACGCCGCAGCCGAATGTCCGCTGTCACGTGCCGTTGCATTCGCCTCCTTTGAGCTGCGGTGTGCACAGCGGCGGGAGGGAGTCGCGTTGGTGTCCTTCCCGGCAATCCCACGTGATACAGGCACTGCACCGCTGCCGCTTTGCTCAGGCGACGCCGTGGCTGGCCGGGTCGACGACGTTTGAGGAGGGGTTGAGGTCGAGGTGCGCGTTGACACGCGTTGCCCACTCGACGATGACAGTGTGACGGCTACTACGTCTTCATCTTGCGTGATGGTAAAAGGAGTGATGCTGAGTCGCTGGTGTGCCTCCATGCAGGCGGTGAGGTAGGCGGGGCTGACCACCGCCTTGAAGCGTGCCTGCAGTGCGCTGAGAAGGGACGGGCTGCCGTGATGGAACACGACGAGGTCGGCCGCAGCCTCGCTGAGGGCAAGGGAGGCACCAAGCTGCTGCACCTGAAACCGAAGCCGTCGCAGCACCGCTTTGGCCGAGTTGCCGGTGTTGCGGTGGTGGTCCGGCGGTGGGTTGCGTATGTGAAGAAAGACTCGTACCCCGGCGAGGGGCAGCTGCGGCGAGGATGATGCCGTCGGTGATGACGACATGATAGTGTGTCTGTGTGTGCGTATTCCACACGTCCAACCCACGACGAGTTCCACTGCCTTCTACCTTTAATTCGTGAACGGTCGCGATCACGAGCTGCGAGAAGAAAAAAAAAAAAGAGAGAGCTTGCCGGTGGCTGAGGAAGTCGTTCGTTCTGTGTCTCTCCGCGCTCTATCGGCTGTGGTGCAGCTTTCATGGATTGTGAGAGGAAAAAGCAAGAAAGGGAAGCGGCTGGGAAGCCACGTGCGCACGCGTCCGTGCTGATCGAATGCGGAGTAGGCCTGAACCAGTCGCTTCCACTCGGTTCAATGGTGGAGTTCCTCCAGGAAAGAGAGAGAAAAAAAGCGACAAAAGACAAAGACAGATGAGGAAGAGTGCGTGTATGGCAGCAGAGGCGTTCCGCCGCTTCGTTCTATGTGAGAGAGGAAGGTGCGTGTGTGTGTGTGTGTGCAGGAGAGGGGGGGGGTACCCCGCACAACCGCTATGGCTGTGTGGAGGATCCACTGAAATAATAATAATAATAAAAAACAGCTTCAGCCACCACAAATGATGTGCGAGGGGCCCTCTTTCAGCATTAAGGCGTCTCTCTTGACGCTAGTGTATGTGTGCGAAGGGACTTATACAACCCATATATCGATGCTGTGGTGTTCGAGCAGCGAGTGTAAGGCAGCGCAGAGGAATGGAGGGGGAGGAGGGTGGAAGGAGGGAAGAAGACGAGAGAGAAGACGTCGAAGAAAAAAGCTGTAGTAGGGACCATGGAGGTGCACGTGACGGCTGCATACCCGTACGTCGTAGCGCATGGAACCACCTTACCTCCTTTCACAGGCTGACCATTCGTGCTCTTCTCCTTTTCCTTTGTGTAGAAACGAAGCTGGAACGACCGGACAGCCCCCCTTCCCCCCCAATCGCTAGAAAGGCCTCTCACAAAGGTGCTGTCACCCGCAACTTATGTGTTTTCGAAGAGTCCGCTCAACGGTGAGTGGCCCCCCGATCATCTGCCAAACCTCAGTATCTGTGTACGAGTAGAAAAAAAAAGGAGGAAGGGGGTAAGGGGAAGGAGCGTGTTGCGCTCAACACGTCGTCGCCCTTAACCCCCTCTCGTTGCCTTCATACACTCCCTCGGAGAGAGAGCGGCCGACCACGTTATGCCCTCCCAGTTCTCTGCGCTTGTTCCTCTGCGTTGGGCTGCTGCGCCGAGACGACAGCGTTGTTAAGGTACATGAATCAGGAAAGCAAACAAACAAAATAGGTGTCGTCCATCAGGGAATGAGGACAGGAAACACACAAACAACAGATAGATTCGTAATAACAATCATAATCATCAGCTGAGGTTGCCTGGAGGAAACAGGGGAAGCGTAGTTTACATCGTCACCATACTCATGGAAGAGAGAAAAGGAAGTGAAGGCACGTCGCGGGGAGGAGGTATGTGGGAAACCACCACCATTCCCACACACCGACCGGCTTCGATGGGGCGCACCCACACACACTCACACACAAACACAAATAATAATAAAAAAACCCCGGGCTTTCTCAAACGAACGCGCGTCTCTCGACGGTTTCCAGTGGCAACTACAACAAACAACGCACATATCCACACTCACGCACACACACAAGAAAAGCTGTGCGGCGTGCACCTCGTCAAGTTAAAAGGAGAGCTCACATCAGCGGGACACCCTCATCACCGCGGCCCACCACACTCACGTCGCCGGAGCTCTCATCGTCCACGTCCTCGCTGAACAACCCACCGGCACCCTCCCCACCAGCACCGTCGCCGTGCTTCCCTGCTGCGCCGCCCTCTCCGTCTCCCGCCGCCGCGTCGTCGTAGTCTTCAAACCCAAGTAGGTTCTCTGCAAAGGTGCGTGCTGTTATGACGTCCTCCAGCATCTCCAGCCGGATGCCGTCGCCCAGCAACGAGGTGAGCGCCGCCGCCGTCTCATTCGCCTTGAGTGCCTCACCGATGGTGGACAGAAGGTGGAAGAGGTGGTCGCGGTTGATCTCGCCGGTGACGGGGTCAGCGCCGAGAGCGCGAAAGGCCGCCTCGATGCCCTTCCGTGTAATGCCGAAGACGGGGCGGTAGTTGACATAAAAGCGCATGAACTGCGAGAAGTCCAGCAAAATTGCATCCACGTCGACGTCGGCGAGGGGCTCATCTGGGGGTCCGTACATGTTCGCCACCTCGTACGTCATGTGTCCAATCGCCATTTCGGATGGGTAGTAGCCCAGCGACCGCAGCAGGTTCGGCATTTGAGAGAAGGGGATGGCCCCGAGCAGGACGCGCTTCGCCGTTGTCTCCTCGCCCTGCGCGCGAATTTGAGCGTAGTAGAAGTAGTCGACCACCTCTTTCATCAGCTCCCCCTCCGCTCCGCCCTCGACCGCGTTGACGAGGTGGCGCAGCGGCACCCCACCTTTTTCCGTGCACTGCCGCACCGCCGCGAGTTCTGCGGGTGGCAGCAGCACCTCCCCTTTCACACGCCATTGCATGACGGCCTGGTCGGGTCCCCCTGCCGTGAAGACAAACTGGCCGTCGTAGGAGGCGACCATGCTGGTGATGCTGCCGGGGTGGGCGAGTAGGCCGATCGAGCACAGCGGGTCGCCGCGGAGGGGGAGCTGCACGAGTCCAATCACCTTCTCTGCTGTCGCGTACACTAAGCAGTGTGACGCATCTTCTTGCCCACCGTTGTCCTCTTTAAGGTCCTGTTGACTTTGCTGTACTGGCGCAACCACCATGTGGGTCACCGGACCACCAAAAGTCGGGCCCAGCACCGTCTTGATACACTGCCGACTCCAGTTACTCAAGTACGCCTGAAGCTTGTACTCATCGTTCGCAATTAAGAGCACATCGTGGGCGCTGTTGTTGCTGCTGCCTTTCCTTTGCTCGGCCTCGTCGGTACGGGAGTCGTTCATGCCCTGATAAAAATCTCGCGGCCGACTCGCCGCGTCGAGCAGCGTGGCATCGTCGGGTAGCCAGAGAAAGCCCGTTGGCACCGACTCCTGGGAGATCTTGTGGGCAGCCCGCAACACGAAGCCCGTCTCGGGGGTGGAGTTCACCAGGTCGTACTCAATCAACCGCTTGTCGGCGCCGACGGAGAGCAGCCGCACCGCCTCCTCACCGGCGCCGGTGTTGTGGCCGAAGTGCAGGCCGCAGATGGCGGCCTTGTGCGTCTTGTGGTGGCCTACCAGCTGCCATTCTGCTTTCTTCGTCTTCGGGATGCCTGCCGTCCCCGCAGCGGCGGTGGATGAGGAGGAGCCTGGGATGGCGGAGGTGTAGCTCGTGACGTACTCGTACAGACCAACGTGTCCGTCCGCTGTGGCAGTGGCCATTAACCGGCTGTCCGCGGAGAAGCATATCTGCTCCACGCTGATCGCTGTCCTGGCCGCAGGGGCAGTTGCTGCAGCTGCCGTTGCCGTAGTGCTCGCCATGCCCGTCGCGGTGTCTGCTGCAGAGGCTTTGCCCCGCGTACCGGTGTCGATCGAGGAAGCCCCATCGGGAGGGACCAGCGAGGTGGTTCGGCTACGATTCCCAACAGCGCTGGGCGTGGCACCCGCTGGTGCAGTGACTGCATCGTCGGTGGTGGCCGCGGCAGCTGCAGCGCCGGAGCTGCTTGTCGGGCGCAGTGTCTGCACCTCCTCCAGCGTCTCCGCGTGGAGCACCTTGACCACGCCGTTTGTAAAACCCACCACCAGCCACTTCCCTGCCGGGTCGAAGGTCATGCAACGGATGAGCAGGTTGCGGAAGAGACTCAGCAGCACCACACGCCGCTGGGCGTAGTCCCAGAGGTGCAGGTTGCCACTGTAGCCGCCAATTGCAAGTCGGGGCAGGCGTGGGTGTGCGGCGAGGCTCTGCACCGCGCGGTCTTGGCCCTGCACGATGAGACGCCCTCGCGCCACCTCTGCCGCGCCGCTCTTCCCGTTGCTCGTCTGGCCGCCGGTGGTGTGGAATGCCTTGGCAGGGACGTCGATGATCATGCTATGCGCCGTCGACACCATGAAGTCTGGCGCCGTGAACATCGCCGCCGCGGCCGTGCCGTTGATGAGCAGGTGACTCTCCACCTCGCCGGGGGCCGCAGTCCGGGCATCCTCGAAGTTCGTGATGGGTGGCACACGATCGAAGCTGATGGACACGACTGGGCCGCCGTTGAAGTCTTCAAACCACGCCACCAGTCGCAGCTTTGCGTCGAGGAACTTTACCGTTCCGTCCATGCCGCCCGTAACGAGGTACCCCTGGACGGTGGTGAGAACGGTTACACCGCCGGCGTGCACCCGCACCATCTTGAAGAGAGTCTTGTCTTGCTCCTTCATGACCCGGTCTTGCGGCTGCAGGGCCCACAGAACGACGTCGCCGTCCACGGTACCGCTGCACGCCATCGTCGTGCCAGGAACGAAGACGGTGTGTGTGAAATTGCCGACGGATGCCTTCAGGCGACGCTGCAAAATAGGTGGCGAGTAGTACTTTAATACCCCTTCCTTCCACGACCAGAAGGTGACGCGATGCAGCCCGTTCGTGCACAGCAGCTCCGGGTGATCCTGCGAGAAGGAGATCGACGTCTGCTCATCTCGGGCGGCGATGCGACGGACAAAGACGGGCGCCATCGCCACCGCTGCTGCGAGGTCCACCACGGCACTGTCCTGCTGCTGCTGCGTCCACGACCAGATCATGATTTCCTGTGGGTCACGGCAGTTCAGCGTGGCCAGGTACTGCCCATCAGGGGACATGGCAACACTCAGCACCCCACCGTACTTGCCCGTCGGGATCACCTTCAGCGGGAGCGCCGTCACGGCGTCCCAGACGATCATCGTCGACCCGTCCTCCTCGTCGTCGCAGCGGGCAATGATGGGGTCGACCTGCATCGCACTCTCCTCCTGCGCTTCCGCATCCTCGACGCCGTCGTCGTTCTGCTCGCGGTGGCTCATCTTTGCTGTTTGAGAAAGCAGGTTGTTCTGCTGGATGCGCTGCCGCACCTCGACGTCGCCCTCGTCGGCGGTCACGAGGAAGCGGTGGTTGTGTGCACAGCAGCTGGAGCTGATTATGGTGTAGCGGTGCCCCAGCAGGTGCTGCTGGGTGTTGTGGATGGCGTCGTAAAGGACACCGATGTGGGCGAGGGCGTAAAAGACGCTGCGTTGCTGGGTGCCGGTGCTGAGGTTGTGCACGCAGGCTTTGAAGTCGTTGTTCAGGCCAAAAGCCCACTCCAGCTTCAACGCCTCTTCGGCGAGGGTGGGAGTGGGACAGCGGATGTAGGGAGTGGCCATCTGCTGATAATGATGGAGAGCAGAACAACAACAAAAAAACAGGGAAGAAAACACAGCAACAACAACCCCGAGAGAGGGAGACGTACGGTTGCGCTTTTTTGTCGTGTGTGTGTGTCACACACGCCGTCGCACCCCGCCTTCACGAGAACGACAACACTTGCGTGACTCGTGACACTGGTACGGTGCTGGGACGTGGTGTAGCGCAGGGTAGAGTAGTAGAATGGAAAGGGGAGAGAGAGGAAGGTGTGAGAGAGACGTAACGCGCACCACATGAGGAAGGAAAAACAACCTTCATTGTGGAAAACAATCCCAACAAAAAGGCAACAGCGGAGCCACACTTGGTACGTGGCAGAAGACGTGAGTTCGTTTGTGGACGTAGACAAACCAACACCTTTCACGAAAGTGCACAGCACACAGGCGCACACGAACAACACACACACACAAAAAAAAAAAAAGAGCAAGCAGTACAGCTGCTGCTTCCTGCAGAAGTGGACACAGACCGCAGCATAATGTGCTTTTCTTTTTGCTGAGCTGACACGCGCCCTCACAGCTGCCTCGTTCTGGTCGCCGACTGCCAGGGACCAATGTATGTCATTCCAACACACCGGTGTCTGTGCAAGACGATTCAGTGTCTTGTGTTTTCAAAACTAATAATAAATAATATACTTGCCTCGTTAAGTAGTTATCACACACGACACATAGAGAAGGAAACAGAAAGAGAGAGGAGAGGAGGAGGGGGGGGGGTGCGTCCACTGCCACCTCAACGCGCCAACGTGCGCATGCACCCACGACTACCGCCACACCATCTCAGGGCATTTGTTGCTTTGATGCACCGAAGACGCGTACGTCAACACTGGTCACCCGGAGACAACATAAGGTCAGGAAAGAGAAAACAGCGACAACGACCGCAGCAATAATCAAACGCGAAGGATGCTTCGACGATGTGCGGATGGTGTGTGTGTGTATGGACAAAGCAGTGCCTGAGAACACCTCCCCATCAGAAAAAAGATCCGCTTGCTCAGTGCATGGAACCGCGCCACGTGTTTTCTTTTCCTTCTCTCCCTCCCGCCCACACGTCCAGGTATCGTACCCACACCTTTTTTTTTTTGCATTAGGAAACAAATGACGCTTAGCAACAACAGCGAGGAAACAACAAACACAACAACAATCAGACAACAACAACAACAAAAAATGATCCAACAGGTTATTTACCACAGCTTAGTATCACGACGCAAACACAAGGAAGAGAGAGATGAGGTGAGGGGGGGGGGGGACAAGAGGAAATGTGGCGGACACACACACATACACACACGTCATTTACCATCTCAGGTGCTGTTCTCGTCTTCCCTCCTCTCCACCTCCTTCTCTCGCCAATCTCCCTTCAGACGCCATGCCGAGGAAAACAAAGAAGGGGGGAGGACACGCACACAAAAAAGAAAAACACTGAGAGACAGCAAAGACAGATGCAGCATCGCCCTCCCCCCCTTTCCTCAACGCATACGCGTACGCCAGTGCAGAAGAAGAACGTTAAACGAGTTTTGCGCGCCTTCCGGAAAAGCACCGCTTTTTTCCTTCCGTTCCCTTCACCTTCCGCTGCCGTACAAAACACTAGAACGGCAGCAACACCGCAGGGAGGGGTGCCTTTCATCGCACAAGATCACTGCATCTACTGAGCCCCCTGCTGCTGCTGCTCCTTTGCCGCCCCCTCCTCGCCACCCTCGGCATTCGTGCGGCGGTCCTTCTCTTCGCCGTACACCGTTGACAGCATCTCAATCATCGTCAACTCCTTCCGCAGAATCGTCGCGGCACACTTGATCATGAGGGCGTCCTTGAACTGCTGGGAGTTGAAGTCTACACGACCCGTCTGGTCGCGCTGGCGCTGCAGAGCCTCTTCGCGAATGGCACGGAACTCCTCGACAGCGGTCATCATCTCCTGAGCGTCCTTAGAGCCGCCGCTACCGCCCGTCACGATTTGCTCCGCCGTGTGCACGGCCTTCTGCAGTTTCTTCTGCTCCTCGTTGACAGCGTCCGTCGAAGTCTTGTTGTCCAGACTGGCCACATAGGCGACCTCATCGATGTTCAGCAGCTTGCTACGGGGGTAGGGGTGGCCGCCGTTGTACAAAGCGAGAGACATGATGTGGTTGATCATGACGTCCGAGGCGAGGCTATTCAGCGGGGAGAGCACCACCCGGTGGCTGGAGTACTTGAGCGTGTGATCCTCAGGATCCTCAGAGATGATGGACGCCGACCACGCAATCTCCGGGGCCGCCGCGTCGCTGTGCGGCATCTCGCAGTGCAGGTGGAGGGAGCTGCGACCGTGGAAGATGATGGACGGCGCATTGCACCAGCGCTGGTAGTCGTCGCCAGAGAGCAGCTCGCCTTCCTGGCAGGCGGTGTACCAGCCTATCGTGTCCTGCTTGGTGAAGCGGCGCTTGACGGCACGGCGGCGGTGCAGCTCATCGCGGTAGGCCTTCGTGGTGGGCACTTCCGTGTCCTTGTGCGTCAGAGGGATGAAGTCAGTGATGACAATTTCCTCTGCTGTGCGGGTGCCGATTAGGAAACCGGCCGCGAAGTTTTTGCGCTTGGCGTGCTCAACGATGAAGGAGGCCGGGTAGGGTGTAAGCTGAACAACGAATTCAGATGCCATGGCTGCAAGACGAGCGAGGTATGCGTGTGTGTGAAGGAACGAATGCGTGTGCTACACAAATATATATGCGAGAGAGAAAGTGTGGGTGGGTAGATGGGTCGTGCCAAGTCCAGGTAGTTCAGCTGTGCGATTTCTCGACACGTGTAGGCGGGGGGGGGGAAAGGTCGAGGTGAGGAATCACAAAGGACGAAAGGGCGGCTGTCATGGTCCACTACCCCTGGTTTGCTCCCCCTGCTTCCCTTCTGAGGGGAGGGAGAAGGCGAGGGGAGGGGGGAGATGGTAAATGAGGAAAGCTCGCCTGACAACCGATGAAATTATCAACAGGGATGTCACAGCCGTGTCGCTCCCCATCCCTTTCTTTTCAAACCTACCAACACCGGGCAGCATTTTCGCGTTGAAGAAATAGGTATGCACGCCACCCCCTTGCGGTCTCCTTTCCTTCTCAGGACTTGTTGGATGGACAAAGGACTGGCGAAGGGACAGAGGGAGAGGGCCGAGGGAGACAGTTTTGCTTGTCCTGCGTTGTGTGTGTGTAGAGTACTAGAACAACAACAACAACAACTAAAAGAGGGAGGATGGCGATGATCATCGTGTAGACGAGAGGGAAGGGCGTGAGGCGGGTGCACCACATGCACGCACACAGACGTGGGAGTGCTGCAACCCGGCGATGAGTCATCTACACTGCAGAGAAAAAGGAGAGAAAACAAACAAACACACAAGAAAAGAGACGAAAAAAAAAAGGGAGGCCGTAGGGCGGTGGTGGTGGTTGTTGTTGTTGGGGGAGGGAGGGAGGAGCCGGCACCTTGCGGTGACTGCTGGCGTTTCCTGCACGACTCCACAGAGGGGAGGGGCTCTCGTGAAGCCACACAAATTTCCTTTGTCCCCCCTCTTTTTTGCTCCTCCCCCTCAAAGTGCCACCACCCACCGCACCTCGATCCAGGCGCATACGCAACGTTGCCTCGTCCGGCACTTCCGCTCTCCCGCTTCTCTCTCGCGTTTTTCTTTGTCCTCGTGTGAATCCTGCATCTCCATTCTTTATCCAATATGTATATATATATAAATAATATAAAAAGGTTATCCCTACGGCCGTCGCTAAGACGTGCCGACCGGCGTCTAGTGGTGCGCCTGGCCGTGCTTGTGGTAGTAGTCCTTGCCAGGCAGCAAGTCGCCGGCGGGTTGGATGATGGTGTCCTTCGGTCCGTAGGCGGAGTAGAGCTTCTCGATGTCCGTAAACGCCTTAATGCGAAGCTGGTCCTGCGGGGAGAGCTTGCGCACCTCCTCCAGCGAGCCACCCCAGCGCATGATCATCGCCTTCTCAACGCCGTCCACGCCAAGGGAGTGGTCCTCGTGCCAGCGGTGGAAGAAGTAGATGACTGGGATGCCGGCGGCCCAGAAGCGCATCTCACCAGGGATGACCCACTGCGCGTTGCCGCTCCACGCACGCTGGAAGTAGTAGTCGCAGAGCGCGCGAGCCTTCATGACCGGGCCGTTGAGGAAGCCTTTCGCAACCACGCGCTTGCTGCGGTAGGTGGAAAAGAGAACCATCTTGTTTTCTGGACTGTGAGGAAGGAGGAGGTGGTGGTGGTGGGGGGTGGAGGTGACCTCGACGGTGACGCTACGCCGTACAATCGGCAATAATAAAGTGTAAATCACACAGCTACTCTAAACAAGAGCTGCATAGAGAGAGAGAAATGTAACAAGAGAGGAAGGAGGGAAGTGGAGAACAGGACAGGAGTGCCTGACCACGGCAACACCAAGCAGCAGATGCGCAACACGCTGTCCAACTGATGGCAGGGAATGAATACGTTGGGAGAGGAAGATTCAAGGCGACCCTCCCTCTTCCCCTCCTTCACGTGGATGGTATTCGCCGCTTCAGACACGAGCACACACGCTCACACACCTTAAAGCGTGCGTCACTCTTGTTTTTTTTTGGCGCATCATGCGGCCATGGAAATCAGTTCTTTGCTCCTCCTTCGCGAGCATGCCGGTTGGTGTTGTTTTCTCTGCCTTCGACGTGCTAGCGTTCAAAGATCCGTGGAAAGGACTCCCGCTTCTCTTGTTTCGCCTGCAGTAGGATAAAGGAGCGGCGCTACACTAACGTGAGAGACTGAAACAACAAAAAGAAAGAAGAGCAGCACCACCACCATGTCCTGCGGTCACCCGCACGACTCTCCATCTCCCGTTACTATCGTAAATAAATCGCAAAGAAAAAGAAGGAGGATGAAGCGAGAGCCTTTTTTTGAGTAATGGGCTTTTTTTTTTCGGCGGGTATACGAGGAGGAATAGGAGGCGTTTCGACGTCGTGCGGGTGCACTCGCGCCTGCCCCGCACGTCCACGACGACCGCTCTTTGACCCTCTTCCACTTTCCAGTTTTGAATCCGCTTTGAAGAGAGTTGAAGCAACACATGAGAGAGAAAGACAAGAAAAAACACAAAAGAAGAGAGTCGAAATACACGAATGAAGAAAGAAAGAAAAGCTGATTCACCACCACAGCAACGGCAACCACAGCAGCAACGCAGAGAAAAAGTAAATTAGGCGGTGGTTTTTCTTGATGACTGCAACAGAGGACAGCACAGAGAGAAAAGAAAAGGCACAAAGGGAGCAAGAGGAGGATTACACGCACACACACACATACACGCTTTCACACGTGCGACACTTTGAATATCACCCACCCGCTTCTTTCTTTCTCTCCCCCCTCTACGCCTTCCCACACTATCGCATGATGCGCAGCCCCGTTGCTTCGAGGTCGTAGATACCACGGTGCTCGTCGTACAGCTTCTGCAGGCCCTCGATGTACTTTGCTTGCCACTTGTTCAAGTCTTGTGCGGTGGGCTTCGCGATGCGCGGGACCTCGATCGGCTCCCCCACCACCACCACGATCGGCCGACGGTGCGGCAGCACGCCGTAGTTGAAGTTGAAGAAGCCGCGGCCCTTCACGAGCGGGATGGCAAAGCCGAGGTAGTGCTTCAAGAGTCCAAGCAGGTGCTGCACCTCTGGCTCGCTAGCAAGGTCCGCGACGTTGTACACGTTATTCTCACCAAAGCCGTAGACAGGGACCAGTGGCGTACCCTCCTGCAGTGCAATCTTGATAAAGCCTTTCCGCTTCAGCAGCAGGAGGTCGTTCGCGTTCGGCTTCGCCATGAGCGACTCCTCAGCCCCGCCCACGACGAGCATGATACTCTGCCCAGGGCCAGAGCGAAGCGTCTTGCGAATGCAAGATGCGCTGGCGTCGCCGCAGCCCATCCATATCGTCAGCTGCCGCCAGAACGGCACAAATAGATTTACCTTCAGTGTCTGAAGGTGCACCGTAATACCAGGCAGCAGGTCACATAGGTCATTCGAGTCGACCCCAAAGTTGAGCAGCGCGCCGAAGGTGTGGATGCCGTGTGGGTGGTACGCGAAGAAGTAGTTGCGCTCCCTGTCGAAGCGCCGCCGCACTTCCTTGCGCACGACGAGACGTATGGGGAAGTAATCACGGTAATACCGCCATAAGAAGAAGCGAGTGAAGTGGGTGTTCTTGGCGTGAGGGTGGCTTGGCCGGCCGAAGGTGAACATCCAGATGATGTACAGAACCATGAACGGGGCTGTGTAGCGCGACAGCATCAGCAGAAAGGAGATGGCGAGGCAAATTGGAATGCCGGTGAAGAAGATAAACAGCGACATTACGAGGGACTGCAGGCGACGTTCACCAGGGGTGTGGATGATGCTGCTCCACGAGAAATGTGCGCCGCTCATGTCGAAGGAGGCAGAGGTGGGGGTCTTCTCCACGTACTGCTCCAGCGTTCTGAGCAGGCGATCCGCCGCAGCGGCCTTTGGGCTGTACTCCGCGGCGGTCTCACCAAACTTGCGATTCGTCGTTGGCAGCAACGGCGGCGGCGGCGGTGGTGGTGGCGAGAGGGGACACGCAGAGTTGGCGGGGGGGTCCGCTTCCATCAGCCACGGTCGCACTGGTGTGTCTGATGAAGACGCCTTCTGCACGCCTGACAACTCCGCACGCGACGTCTTCTCCCCCTCCTTAGGCATCTCCGCCGTCGCGCCCTCCTTTCCCGTCTTGTCACAGGGTAAAGAGACAGACTCGTGCGGTGGCTGCTCGAGCGGAGCTGTACCGCCGGCCTTCCGTGCACGCTGCTTTTTCGTCTTGCGTGGCGGCTTTTTCGCGGTCAGCGATGGCGTTGCTGGGGCTGACGATGCTGTACTCGTCACACTCCCCCCCTCCGTTTCCGCCATCACCGCCTCCCTGTACAACTGCTCCTCCCCCACCGCGAACAGAAAGGCACGGCGAAGGTTGCGCACCTCGCGGGCTGCGATGTAACGCCCTCGACGCTGCAACTGCTGCAGCTGGTCGACGGCGTAGAGAATGCGGTCGAGTTGCTCGTCCACCTCCTCCGGAGAGGCGGGCGGTCGTGCGTGGGTGAGAGGAGGTTCACTTACCTGCGAGCTCGCGTGACTGCCGCGACTCGTGTTGCTGTTGCTGCGGGTGCCTCTGCCGCGGGATGAGACCTCGCTGGCAAGGTAGTGAATGGTGGACGCGACGTGCGCGCTAAGAGACTTTCTAGTAGGCTTTTGAACCGCTACCTTTTCTTCAGCGGAGGGGGACGCAGCGGGAGACGGCCGCGACTCCGCCGCCGCCTCTCGCCTCTCTTCGCCCACCGGCGATGGAGAGCGCGCGCCTGGCTGCACCTCTTGCGGTGTGGTACTCATTGTTTTTCTTTTGGCCCTTGCGTGATGGCTTTGCTACCCCGTACACGAAAAAAACAGCTAAATGAGCCAAAAAAGGAAAGCTGAAGGCGAGGAACGACAGTCGCCAGACACAGCCGTATTCAGCCGCCGCCGCGTGTGCGAATAGAGCTAACGGTGATGAGATGTGATGGCGACTTCGCCACAACCACCCACAGACACGACTAGGTGATGATGATCGCTGTTGACGACTTCAGCGCCAAGGCGATGAAAGCTGTTTTAAAGATATAGTATTTCCTTGTTTTGAGCCAACACGCGTTACCCCTCCCCCCGAAAAAAAAGGGGGAGGGGCAGGTGCAGCGCAAACAAGTAAGACGAGAAGGAGGCGGGGAGGCGTGAGGAAGTCCAAAATGAGAGAGACAGAAGGGGCAGAGTCAGCAGAGACGTTGATCACATACGTTTCTCCATCTAAGCTGCGCCGTCGAGAGCAAGAGCGGTGTGTGTGTGTGTGTGTGTGTGTGTGTGTGTGTGTGGGTGGTGGTGGTGGTGGTGGGGGAAAGGCGACAGCTTCAACGTACGTCGTCTCTCCTCCCCATCCTTCTCGTTTCTCAGCAACGGGTTTCTGAAACGCTTAGCACAAAGCCCCCTGGTCTTCGCTGATGACGCAACTCTCACGCAGTGACAGACAATACACCCATGCACACCCACATATCCACACCCCACATCCACAAGCACATTCAACAACTTGATGTTGCGGTGAGGGATCGTGTGAGCAACACTTCCTGCGCCTGTACGCACAAGTGCGCTTCGATACACCTCTCCCTAGACTTTTAAACAAGGCGGAGACGTTGAGGCAGGCACGTTCTTTTTGTTCCCTCTTTGCTTTTTGTTTTGCTGCTAAGATGTGTGGGATTGAATCAAAGAAAAGAGGGAGCATGCTGCTGTGAACACAACCAACGACGGCGCGTGTCCACCGACAACGCAACACACCCATTCATCACTTCCCGCATCGCTGCTCCTTGTTCTGTCCCTCCCCGCTTCTCCCTCAGGGAAACAGGGACGACACTAACAGCATTCACCATGCATGCCACCTGTGCTCTCCACCGTGCTTCACGACCACAAACAAAACGATCATCCACACGCCTCAGTAAACAAACAAACAAAAAACACACTCACCCCCCAAAAGGCCACAGAGCTTTTTTCTTTGATCGTCGTGCAGATCACGCGGGGGACGGCGTCGAGTCTCGTCCCGCGTCCGCCTCGTCCTCCTTCTCCTCCAGCTCCCCATCCTCGTCATCCGCATCCATCTGCAATTCACCCTCGGCGTCGCGCGAGATTCGGTCAGCGTCAGCCGTGGCGTCGGCCATGAGCGTCTCGGCCCGGAGATCAGCAGCTGCGGAGCGGGCCTGCTGCGCCGCCTCCTCTGCCTGCGCTTCCTCCTCCTCCTCCAACGCACTCACGTAGGAGTCGATCATTTCCTGCCACCACCCCGGTAACCCGGCGGTGCTGCTGTGCAGCTTCTCCTCTGCCTTGAGCACCTCGGCTATCACGTTCTCCGCCGTTATGGTGTCCTTCACGTCGACAGATGTGTCTTCTTGCTGCTGCCGCTGCTGCTGCTGCTGCTCTTCTTCGTCTTCCGGACTCACTGTAGTCGCGGCAAGCTTCTCGGTTGCCCGGGCTACAACACTCTTCTGAAAAGACAGCATGTCCTCCGCATTGCGCTGACGGAGGCACTCGTGGAACTCGTACGACTCTTTCAGTGTCCGCACAAAGTAGTTCTCCATCGCTTGCAGGCGGCGCTCCACCAGCAGCGGCAGCTCCTTCGCACGGTCGTACGTGTCCTCGTCTGCATCCTGAATGGCCGTGTCCTTCAGCGGGTCACCGCCCTCCACGGTCTCCTCTGGGGCTGGGATGGGCAACAGCGCCCCACTCTCCAGCGAGATGCGGCGCTCCTCCAGCTCACCGGTTTCCTTGTTGCGCACCTTCACCAGCTCGAGGTGGCACAGCTCGTTCGTGGAGGGGTCGATGTGACGCACTCGGTGGACGCTGATGGGATGCTCGCGCTGGACCACCTGCTCCGGTCGGGTCTCGCTTGCTGGGATGGTGACATCCTGCACGTTGATGTTCTGCACAAGGATCTCGTTCTTGTACTTCACCACGGCGATGATGGAGCCGCGCTGGCCGACACCCTCGCCAGAGGTGACTTCGACGATATCGCCTGGGTACCACAGCCACGGCTTTATTTCGTAGTTGGGGGCGAAGTAGGGGTAGCGGCTGGCGATCTGACTCTTTTGGTGCTTCTCAAGGTCCCGTGCGATCCACTGGTTGTGGTAGGTGTGGTCCTGGTAGAAGTCGCGTTCCTTTGGGTGGCGAATTGCCTCGAGCATCTCCAGCCTCTCACGGTCACGCAGGTCTACTTTCTCATCGGTGTAGATGCCCTTCAGCAGACCCTCCTTCACCTTCGGCCGGCGAAGAAGGTTGGGGCGGACATTGTACGCCTTGAGCGCCTTCTCCGGCCGCTTGTAGAACCGGGAACGGGTGCGGTAGCGCGCG
This sequence comes from Crithidia bombi, assembly GCA_900240985.1. Classification (NCBI taxonomy): domain Eukaryota; phylum Euglenozoa; class Kinetoplastea; order Trypanosomatida; family Trypanosomatidae; genus Crithidia; species Crithidia bombi. Next base: position 242,269 of record OESO01000163.1, on the reverse strand, counting down.
TACATGACTGCCAGATAATTGCAACGAAGATGAGAGATAGGAAAAAAAGGGAAGGGAGTAGGATGGATAGGAAGGGATGGAGGTTAAATGCTGCTCTGCACACCGTGCAAGGAAGCCCACGCGAGGCGTAATGGGGGGAGGTATAAAGAGGGGTTCCTCTTTTCGTGAGCTACCATCTGCGAAGCCTTGGTGACGTGCCGGTCGTTGCACTGAGGTCTATCGAAGCGAAAGGTGGTGGTGGTCTTGACAACCAGAAACACACACACACAAACACACACACAAAGAGCGAGCGATGCCATCATCATAGTCCTCTTTTTGTTTTTGCTCGGTCGGTGTCACTGTCGTTTTCAGCAGAAGCTGCGTTTCGTGATCATTTTTGATGAGAGCTGCAGATACGAGACTCGCACGCACAAGGCGCGAACACCCAACATCACCGTAGGGCGTTTACCTTACGCACACACGCACACACGCGAAGAAGGCCAACACCGCGATGTCGCGAAACAAAAACGACCAGAGAAAACAGGACAAAAATCAAATCGTAAAAAGGGACACACAAGTCCACCCAATACAGAGCGCGTCATCACTTTACCAGAACTTCCACCACGGTCTGTCCTTCTTGGCGATGTGCTTCTCCATACACGTCATGTACGCCCGCAACTCCGGCTGGCAGTGCTGCAGGGAGGTGTGCGCCGTCTCCGTGTCGTGATCGTTCATCATCACGGCGTGCTTCTCAAAGCACTGAAAGAACGCGTCGGTCTGCGCCGAGCACTGCAGGCACGTCGTGGGGAAGTAGGGCGGGAGACGCGTGAGCTGCTTCTCCTTCGACGTCGACTGCTGCGCGATGGCGACGTTGGCATCAGCGGTGTTCATCCTTCTTTTTGGTGAGGTAAATGCGGATAACGTTGATGGTCCTACTCTTTAAAAACTGTTCTGATGCGAGCCACTGCACGCCTCGCGACGAAAGAGAGGGAGAGGAGAGAGGAGGGAGGCGCGGCAGAATAGCAGAATGGCTCTGATGTGTTGCTTCTTTTTGAGGTCACAAAAAACTGTGGGTTTCACCCATACACGCACGCACACACACACGATAGAGTTTTGTGTGCACTGCTACTCGCATACAGCTTTATGCGTGCATTTGTTGGATAAGGATGTGAAGCCGTTTTCGGCGTCACTTCCTTCGTATCCCACTAACGTTTTGATTGCACACGGCCCCGGTGTTTTCACATCGGTTGACAACAACAACAACACAGAACTTCATGAGTTCCTGTCATAGCATACTGCGGCTTATGGTGAAGATGATGTGGACAAGGAGGAGCAAACAACAACAACTGCGCTGCCTTCACCACACTCCCTCGCAGCTCTCCTCTCAACTTTTTTTTTTTGGCCATCTGCCCTGCGGCCTCTGTTCACCCAAGATGGTGCTTCGATTCAGCCACACAAGAAAACACGTTTCTAAGACGGTGACCCAACGTCGGCATCAGCCACAAAACAACAGCAGAGGAGGAGACAACACAATGCAACAGCAAAAGGCACACATGCAGACACGCAAAGAGGGGCTCTTCACCGCACCGCCTGTACCTAGCACTCCGCCTTTTGTGCTTTTGGACTCCTACAGCAGGTGGACGTTTCAACACACCCGTGCCGGTGCACACCTCACAGACAACCTCCTCCACGTTCTGCCCAGTGTTAAGCATTGGCTCGCCCACCAAACGACACGGTGCCGTCCGGCTTCAGCACGATCTTGATTTTATCGCCCAGCTGAATCTGATCGTTCACGCTCACCGTGCCGTCACACTCCACAAAGGTAGCCATCTTGTACAGCCCCTTCAGTGTTAGTTTCTCCACCGTGTAGACGTAGCTGCTGGGCATCGTGATCTCCGTCCACACCTCCTTCTCATCTGGCACGTCCTCGTCAGGGATGATGTGAAGGACGTCGACCGGCATCCCGCACGCTAAGAACTTCTGCTGTATTTCCGGCAGCGAGTCGCCTGGGAGGTTGATTTCCTTCCCCGCGTCGGGGCTGTGCTCGGGAAAGACAAAGCAGGCGAAGTCGTCGTCGTCGAAGCCGCTGAAGAGCAGGCGGATGCGTTCTGCCCGCACCTCGGTGAAGTCGTGGCCCTGACCCGCCGTTACTTCCTTCTTACGACCCGTACCAACCTCCGTCAGCTTGATGTTGAACGACGCGGCGTTCTGACCCTTCTGGGAGCGGGTGTTGGCAACCACACGGTACACCTTTTTGTCCACACGCAGAACCATGCCGGCACGCACCTTATCAGCAAAGACGCCGCGCTGCTGCATGAGGATGGGGTGGCGCGAGCCGATGGGGAACGTCACGGCGGCGGCGACGGCCGGTGTGATGCGCTGCCAACAGCGGAACATTTGTGCCCGCCACCTCTCCGACGCTTCACGACAGCTGTGCAATGAGAACCCTTTGTCAAATACAAACTATATATGTGCGCACGTCTCTCAGGACTGCAGAGAGGCAGCGTATCACGTGTGGGCAGACGCAGGGACTCCACGGATGCAGCACGCGACGGCCAACATGATACGAATGAAAGATATACAACGAGAGAGAGAAAGGAGCATAGAGAGATGAATAATAACGAGAAAAAAAGACATGCTCAAAGACACGAGCGGTGCTGGTGGGGATGGGAAGCTTGAACAGCGCATGATAACATGCGTGCGTGCTAGGCGCCTGCCTACCGCACACACACACATATACACACTATCTCTCGATTCTTCTGCGCAGAGGAGAGATGGCTGCGTGGGTGCGCTGCACAGAGAGAGGAGGGGGAAGACAGTGGTGAAAACACAGCTGCATGGCGCAGCGAGTCGAATGTGTGTTCTCCACCTTGAGTCGATGACGGGAGCTGCACAGAAAGCCGAGCTCCATCTGTCCGCCCTTCCCCCTTTCACTCTCCGCGGGCTCACTAAGAAACCACGGCGAAACCCTGGTAGCTCACACAAGTTTGCAAACAACAAACAACGACAACAAAATGATGCGGAATGGAAATGAGGGTCGCATAGTTTACATCCAACAAAGCAAAGACTCTATTTCTGTACACACCCACACGCAAAAAAAGCAAAACAGGGATATGCACACTGCTATCCAGGCACAGCGACCATGTGCTAGTACCGTGCTCGTATACATGTTGCGAGGAGAGACTACGCACCCCTCCGCTTCCTTTCCCTTCTCTCCGCGCTCCCGTCAAATGAGAATAAAAACAAGCCCTCTGCCCCACAGAAAGGTCTCTGAGTGTCGCTGCAGGCGCCTTTATGAGCTGCCTCCCTCCCCTCGCTCAAACAGCCTCCTCCTCAGCCCGTCTTCTTCTTACTGGCTTTTGCACTTTCGCCCTTCGTTGACCCATTCTTGCCAGCGTCGCCGCCAGCCGTTGTTGCTGCTGTCGGGCTGGGACTGATACCGAGCTTGTTGTCCAGTGTCATCAGCTGGCTTGTGTAGTGCTCTTCACGCTCTGTCAAGATGGCGAGCGTCTCTTTCGGCAGGGCCTCGTGCGTGACGTACAGCTTCTCCACGACCCGTCGCAGCGCACGCGGACCTTTGCCGCCGTAGTCGATCGTAAAAGCCTCGAGGTCCACCGAAAGCGTGCCCTCCTCAAGCTTCTGCAGGGTGCGGGAGTGACCCAGAAAGAACTGCTCCACCGTCAGCATGTACTTCATTTGGATCGGCTCCCACACCGCCGGCTTAACCACGCCCTCGTCGAGCAGCACGGCGTCGTGGGTGCGCACCTGCCACTCGACTCGCTCCGTCTCTTCCACGTTGTACTTCGCCGCAGAGGCACGCTTAGCGGCGTTGTAGTGAGACAGGTACTTCGCGCGTATCAGTGTGGGTGGGTGCAGGCGGCGCCGCTCGTTGCGTCGTGCGTACAGGGCGGCCAGCAAACTAAAGGACGAGACGTAAAAGTCCGTCTGCTCCGTCTTGGAGAGGTACTTGCTGAGGATGACGGTGGCCACACCGCGGTCGCTCTGCGGCAGGTAGCTGTCGCTCACCTGCCCCACAAGACTCCCCACCATGTCCACCACGATGTGCAGCACCTCGTGCTGATCCTCCTCCACTGCGACGACGCGGCACGACGTGGCGAGCGGCAGCAGCCAGCCACCGTTGTATGGGGAGAGAATGATGTCCGCCAGCTCGAGCGCCTCGACGACGTGGCGCAGCTCCACCACCACGGCGTTCTCCGGGATGAAGGCGAGCGCTGCATCGCCGTCATCCCCAGCGGTCTCCTCGCCCTCGCCGAGCCCCGTGTGAAGGGCTGCATGGTCCCCATTCCCGTTTTGCGTGGTCGAGGTTCTTGCAGCAGCAGCGGCAAGGCTGGATGGCGTCACCGCAACGTAGGGCAGCGACTGTCGCGCCACGGCGAGAAAGGGCAGCACAAACCACTCGCCACACTGCAGCTCCCGCAGGCTGCGCTGCGTCTCTGCAGGGACGTCGCGGAAGCCAAGGTAGAGCGTCGGGGGCTGACGCAGTACGGCGACGGCACCGCCACCGCCAACACGGCTGTTCATCGCCATGGTGCCACCGGTGCTGCGGCGATGGCTGGCGGGGCGGGCACGAGCGCCGGCAGCGGAGAAGTGGGAAGCGTCGTCGTCCTCTGCAGCGGCGTGGGCGTCGGCCCGTGGGGGAGCCTCGTTGGGGGAGTTGTACACGGTGCCATCCTCTGCGCTGCTGCTGCTGTGCTGCTCGTCCGCACCGCTGCCCACGACGAGGGATGCCGGCAGCAATGCCGTCAGCAGTGCTGCCCATTTGTCCAACACCGCTGCACACCGACTCGCCAACCCGCCCTTGGCGAGGATCTCCGCCATGAGGGCCTCCGTCTCCGCCTTGTCATCCTTCTTTGTCTTGCCACCGCCCTCCCCCGCGACGCTGGCGGTCGACAGCGCCGCCACCGAGTCTGCCGCTGCGGCCGTGCTCGGCGCATCCAGCGTCGCCCGCATGCGGAAGGCGCTCATCAAGTCCTCGATGATGGTGCGGCGGGGCAGCTGCTGCACCTCGACAAACGCCCGCCCAACGTCTACCGGTTCCATCTTCAGCAAACAGGCTGCGAAGAGGGAGATGCGGGGGATCCCCGGGTAGAGACCACCCCACTGCGCGCTCAGGAAGTCATCCAGCATCACCACCGCCGCCGCCTTCACGCCCCAGTTTCGCGCCACTTCTTTGTGCACTGCGAGGGGGTCGAAGTGCTTGACGGCGGTGATGGCGTTCTGCACGATGCGCTTCACGAAGCCACCGGCCTCCTCGTAGGTGACGGAGATCTCCTGGGCGACGGTCCACGCCATCGGCACCGGGAAGCGGCAACGGTACTGCGCTGCCTGCCAGAGCTGGTCAATCTCCTCCACGGAGAGCTGCTCGCACAACTGGCGGTCGTCGGCCTGAAGCCCGCAGTCGCGGGTGACCTGGGCAATGCAGTGGTCGTACATTCCCAGCTCCTCCACCACCGTCTGCTTTCGAATTTCAGACGAGGCGAGAATGATCTGCTTGGGGATGCGGTGACCCTCTGCCATGTAAATCTGCGGGCCCTCCAGCTTCAGCTTCGAGCTGTTGGCAGGCAGCTTGTCTGGTGAGACAATCCCCAGCGCACGCGGAACGCTGAAGACGAGCAGCGCGTTCGCGGCAACATCCCTCAGACACTGCAGCAGCAACACCTGCTTTGGCGGAGCCCCATCCTTTTTGCCGCGCTTAAACTCCACCATGTGCACTGCCGAGGTTACCTTGGGGGTCGTGCCAGACCAGAAGGCACGGAAGTATGTGGCGGTATTAATGACCTCGCCGCCGCTGTTGCGGACATCCGCAATGGCAGACGTGCTCTGCAAGCCAAACTGCTGTGCAGGTGGGCCGTTGAATTTTGGAAGGTGGACGTAGATCACATCCCCTTCTGTCAACGCCACCGTGACCCGGCAGCGTAGGGTGAGGGCCACCTCCGTGCGGGGCAGCGGCGGGACAATGGTCAGCTCACTCGCTGTGAACTCCGCCGCCTTGCCGCCGTCGCCGGTCCCACCGTTGTTCTCCTCTCCATTTGAAGCAGAGGTGAGTGGCGGTGGTGGTGCCCCTGTACCTGCTGCTGCTGTGGGATGTCTCAACGGGTCATCGCCGCCCCTTGTCGCAGCGAAGGGATCATGCAGAGGTATGGAGGTGTACGCGCACACGCGCTCAAAGGGATCGAAAACGGGTTTAGCATTTTTTTTTTAGCTGCCGCTCTCTTTGGCGGCATCTTTGTGTATGTATGTGTGTGTCTGTAATGTTGGGTTTTAGTGTGTGCGCAGCCGTCGTCGTTCCGCGCCCTCTCTTTCTTTCTCCGTGCGCGTGTGTCTGGGGGAGAGGGGAGGGGACAGTGCAGGAGAAATAACGAAGAGAGAGAAGGGAAGAGGGCAGGGCAATGCCAGACTCTACTTGCGGCAGAAGTGCGATGCGAGAACTGATGCTTCGACTCTAGCGACGACCAGCTCACGATAGAATAAAGAGCACAGCAATACGGAGAGAAAAAAAAAAAAACACAGGAAGCTGTTGGCCAACAGAGGGGCTTTGTGGTCACCGAACGCGTCGATGCAACGTCCGCGGCAGGTAGTCCACCGACGGAGCACGTTGGATGGCGGTGGCTGCGGCGTTGGTTTCTTTACTAAACTCCCAGCAGAGTTCTTCAACCCCCGTCTGCACGCACTAACAACTACCACAACGATAACAATAACGACAACAAAAAACAAGATGACGTCACCGATCATCTCAGTGTTTTTTTTTCTGTTTGTTTGTTGGGCTTCCGACAGCGGGCCCCTCTGCCGGAGTGATGCAGATAGGCAGGGAAGCAGTACGCACAGATAGGTCCGAATACATAAATAAGTAAAAAACATCCGCCCCTTCTCGCACACACTCGCAACACGCTACTCACGATAGACCACGTTTGTGTCTACGTGATGAAACGTTGTGGTGAAGGAGCGCAGCTTCACCTCCGTGCCGCCCTTCAGCACCTGCGGATCGCTCGGCTCCCACGCGGCGGACGGCACCTGCGCGTCGATCGACGTGTACACGAGTAGGTCGAACGCACACGGCACGGCGATCACCGGCAGGAACGACACACACGCCGTGATCTGACGCATGACGGCTTGAATTTCCCGCCGCACTTTCTCCTCGGACGTCTTTGCACGCTGCTGCTGCGACGGGGAGGACTCCGCCTCAATGTTGATCTCCCACCGCTCTAGCGTCCGCTCCGTGACCACGTCAGTGATGAGCAGCACGAGGCGGCGGCACGCGCTGTGCGCGATCCACCGCGCAATTTGCTGCAGCAGCTCCGCCAGGTAGGCGTTGAGCTCGCTGTCGATGCTAATCATGAGGGGCAGGCCGTACTTTTTGACCTGTTGGAAGTCCTCGGGTGGGTACACACCACGCTGGTAGAGGATGTTATTGATGGCGAAGCCGACGTACTCGGTGACGGTGGCCACAGAGCCGGAGAGCGAGATGGCGTGTGCGGTTTGTGTCATCGTTTCTATTTCACTACGTGAGTTTTTTTTTGAGGTGAAGGTTCTCTCTCTGTATGTGTGTGTGTGTGTGTGTGTGTGTGAATGCACACGGTGTCGATCTCTCTCTCTCTCTATATATGTATGTATGTACAAAGTGGGGCGTGTGGTTCCGCTTATTGTACACTCTAGCGACGCGGTGTCGCGAAGTTGACAGCTGACACAACGCGTCTATCTAAAATCGTGCGCAGCAGCAGTGCAGCAGAGCAGCTGCGAAATACGACACACGCAGGCCATTCGAAGAGAACCGGCCGACAAACGGGAGGGAGAGGGAGTCAGAGGTCCAGTACGAGAATGATGGGGGTCGGGTGAGGGATGACGTGGTTAGGAAAAAAAAGGACTTTAAATTAGCAGTGAAGGAGGCAAACTCGGCTGAAGCTGCTTTCTCATACATCCTCACTTTCCAGGAGCCTCACGTAATACCCTCACGTACGAGAGGGGGAGGGAAAGGAATGAAACAGCAACGGCAGCGACGACAACAACGTGTGCACGCTGGAGGACTGTGCTAAGAGGGACGGCACCAAAGACAAGAGAGGGAATTGCACTTGGGGGACCGAAGCCCAGAGAAAGGGGGGGGGGAAGGTGAGAGGAGTGGCGCCACCCCACGCTCCATACAGCGTCCTCCCCCCAAAACACATCACACACCTATTCACTTGGATTTGTCTATTTACCCACACAAGCGCAAACACGCGACACAAAAGATCAAGCAAGCACCCTACAACCATCGATGGAAGAAGCAGACGAATACAAGGAGGCCCAAACAAGATGACAGGAAAATGTAGCGCAATGTGAAAAAAAAAAAAGAGGGAGTAACACCGACAACGACGCATCAACAAGTGACAGCCATCGTCCTACAGGAAGAGCCGCACCTGCACGAGTTCATAAGAACACCGGCGGCAAAAAAAAAAAAACACTTACGGTAACGAAAGAAGAGAACAACGCCAACAGCGAGAAAACAAGCAAAACACACACACACACAAAAAAAAAGGACTCCAATGGACTCTCGAAAAATTGCTGGCAAATATCGAAGACCAGAAAACAACACAGAGAGAAGAAGGACAGCGAGGAAATAGAAAAAAAAAGGAGGGATAACGTCAGGGACGTATACTCACATAAACGCGTCACAGACGCACACATCTCGGCATAAAAAGAGGGAAAAGCGAAGCAAAACTACTCAGAATAAGAAAAAGAGAAGATTGAAGAGAAAGCCACCCCCCAGCTTCATCGTCCCCTCATCCCCTCTTTTTTCTTGTTATTACAATAAAAGTAAAAACAAGACGAGCAACAAAACAAAAGCGTGAATGAAGAGCTTCGAGCATCTTCCCGGCTGCAGAATACAGAGGGAATGGGAAGGAAAGAACATGAGTGGTGGTGGTGGTTTCTCTACTTCTCTCTCATGGATGGAGGCCTGTTCGATCGTTGTTTGCACTGCTCTCCTGTGTTCCACCCGCCTCACAAAACAATAACAGAAATTCAGAAAAAGGCGACAAAAGAAAAAACAAGACGTGGAAAAAGAAAAGAGCAACAAACACCACACCTTCTCGCACACACTTCACAGAGACGAGGCTGCCGCTCCCCATGAACAATTGCATTGGGGTGATGTCCACCGCGTTGTGTACCTGCTCCGCATAACGAAAGCCACATATATACGCTATTTACATCGCAGATGATTAAGATGTTCACCATCATTGCTTGAGCATTGAGAATCGGTGGCACCGCTGAAGGTGAGGGTACCTCACCGGCGTTCCATCACCTCCGTCTTCAGCCTCCCCTCAACAGACACGAAACTAACGCGACGGAGAGCCGTTCGAGGCTTGTAAGTACAAAAAGCAGGCGAGAAAACAAGGGACACAGAGAGAGGGAGGGAAAACACACGTTCAACAGATCGTAAAATGAGCAGGAAGGGTGGAGGGGTGGGCGGATTACAGGAGTTCCAAAGGCCCATCCCCTCTTTCAATGTAAAACAACAGCACGCCGCACGGTATTCACGTGCACTTTTATCTGGAAAACACATGCACACAAAAAGAAACAAACAAACGAAAAGGAGGCGGAGAACAACAAGGAACCCCCAGAAAACCCTCCTTATCATAATTCTATCTACATGACATACATACAGTTAATAATGATAATACAGCACATATATGGATTGCTTAACAACACGTAATATCAAAACGACACCGTCGAGTTTGGGAAGGAGGTTCGGCTCACAAAAGCCACGGAAGTCCGTCCTGCGTTGAAAGATCGCTCTGCGCAACATAGGTGCCCTCGTCTTCGTACAGACGTTGCTCAACTACGGCCACTAGCTTCTCTGCGCTCTCCAGCTCCAGCGGCCACTGCTTGCGGTAGTGAAGGTGCAGCAACAGTTCGGCCTTGTGGGCCCACCGAAGAGCATCACCGCAGTTGGCTTCCGTGTACAGAAGCTTCGCCATGGCCATCATGACGTGCGCTGCTGGAAGGGAGTCGCTGCCAAGCTGCACGGCCTCGAAGACAGCCAAACACTGCGCGTACTTCTCCTGCGCCTCGGCAGTGCGGGCCTGGGCCTCGAACATGGCACCGAGCATGTACAGCGTGTTTGCCAGCCACAAGGCTTGCTCAACTGAGTCAAAGGACGCTTGCACGACAGCGTTGCGCTCCTGCACCACCTGCTGAATGCTCTTCGAATCAGCATCACCGCCGCCTCTGCCGACATTCACGTCTCGCTGCTGCTGATACTGATGCTCCAGCCGTAGTATGTCCACCGGTTTCAGCACGTCTGCCGACGCGAGCAGCACACCACGGCGATCCAGCAGCTGCACCGCCTGCTGTAAACACGCCACGGCGTCGGCGGGCTGCTTGAGGAGGTAGTACACCTCTGCCATGTTCCACAGCGGCTCTACCAGTGCGTCACTCTGCGGCCCGGCGGAGTGGCGCACGGTGGTTAAGTGGCCCTCGACTTGGCTGCGCAGCGTCGTCATGTCAACGTCGACCGCCGCTGTGGTGGGGCAATTCAGAAGCGCCCCCAGGAATCGAGTGACCAACGGCAGCAGGTCCCTCTCGCAGAGGTGTGTTGCCTGGGCGATGGCGTAGGCGGCACTGAGGTGCTCCAGCGCAGGCCGCCACCGCTGCTGCGACTCCGCCATCGACCCCAGCACGTAGTGCGCCATGAGCAGGTAGTGGGACTGCGGGCTCATCGCGTTCTCCAGCACCGACAGGCTGCGCGACACGAGGTTGAGGCCGTGGCGGCTGTTCAACGAGTGGTGGGCCACGTTCGCGTATTGCAAGTTGACTGCCGCAGCAAAGGGGTGCAGCGGGCCTTTGAGACGCACCACCCGGTTCGCCACCTCCTTCAGCATCGAGGCGAAGTCCTCCTTTGAAGTGGGCTGGGCCCAACTCTTCAGCAGCAGCAGGCCCACCCACAGCAGCGCCGCGATGGAAGAGCGGTGGTAGTGCTCCACGTAGCGGTGCTGCCCCAACACAAGCTCCTTCACCGTGCTCTCCATCACCTCAATCCCTTCCTCTGTTTCATCATTCTCTACGAGCAGGGCACCCGCAAAGGACAACATGTTCCACCGCAGACGCTTTTGCGCCGCCATCATCTTCACGGCGCCATCGCTGCCGTTGAGTTCGGCGGTGGAGCGGTTGTCCATCATGGGTCCGGCTGTGATGCTGCAGCTGGCCATGCTGGCAAGCCGGCCCCGCACCGACAGCGGCATGCTCGTGTTGCTGGACTCCATATTTGCCATGAGCCGTGTCTGACTCGGGAAGACAGTTGAGAAGCTCTGCTCAATCTCCTGCAGATCGCCGTCACCGCGCAGAAGGTGGACCGCCTCCCGCAGCAGCGCCACGACGTCAGCGGCGGCGCCCGCCAAGTTCATCTTTGCAAAGCTCAGCACCAGTCGCAGCTGGGCCTGCAGAAGCGGCAGCGGCGTGGCTGTCGTGCCGTTGGGTCCATCCCCAATCGGCATCACATTCAGCTCGAGTCGAGTGATGTAGTGGGTGAGGCGGTCGCGGCGACCCGCACTGACGCACGCCAACGCACACAGGGCTTCCGCCTCTGCAACTTCATAGGCGCCAGGGTCGCCCAGACACAGCCGTTCCGTCAGCATCACTACATCCTCGGCGATGGTGACGGCGGTGGCGTAGTCGCCGTGAAAGAGATACGCCTCAACCAAGTCGCGCTGCGCTGCGTTGACGACGGCCGTCGTGTCGCCCTCCAGCAGACACAGGGCGTGTACGCGCTGTAAGGCATACTCCACGGCATCGCCGTAGGCACCGATGAGCAGCGTGACCGTCATGGCCAGCTCAAGGGCGTCGCTCAGGAGGCGCAGCGACTCGCGATCGGAGGCGGAGAAGGTGCTGTTGCCTTCCCAAACAGGGGTGGCATAGCAGCCGGCTTTTGCCTTGGGGAACGGCGTCGGCGATCCGGAGGCCAGCACGGCCGCGGCGGCCTGCTGCAGTCCATTCCGTGTCCCACGTGTCAGCGCGATGGTCTTGAGCAGAGCACTGTGACAGAGGTGCGAACACAGCTGCACCACGTCGGCGTACAGCTGCACGGAGCTTCGCTCCTCCTCCAGCGCGAGACACAGGATGAGACGTCGGATGATCGAGAAGGGTCGTTCAGCGGCGTTGTAGGCACCGTGGCCACCGCCGCTGGTGGGCCGATTTGTTGCCCCGTTGTTTTTGTTGAGAAGGTTCGAGAAGGGGCTGCTGCTGTTGCTACCGCTGCCGCCGTCGTGGGCGCTTTCACCACCGGCACTGCCAGCCAAGCTGAAGTTGCGAGGGTTTAGCACGCACGAGCTGCGGCGGCTCTGCATCGACAGCTTGCGGCCGCCAATGCTGGTGCTGCTTCCAGGATTCGTGCTCCAGGCGAAGGTGCTGCCGAGCATGCCGGCGAGTGACCCTTCTGTCAGCTCCTGTCGCGCCTCACGCTTGAAGCGTAAGCGCTGGTCGCTGCGCAAGAGCTCCTTGTCGTCCTCGGTGAAGAGGAGCAGCAGGCGGTCTTGCCATACGGTGAGGCGAAGGTAGCTCACCGGCGACTGCATTGTGTTCATGCAGAAAAGAGTGCTCGGCATGCGGGGGCGGCGCAGCTCGCGTGCGGCCCCGCTGTCAGGCGCGTTTGGGCAAGCACTGGGAAGGTTGTTGAGGGAGGCTTCACTGGCATGCGGCTCGCTGCGTAGACGCTGCGAAGATGGCACACGGCGTGCACTCTGGCTGGAGCGGTGGGACATCATGGTAGGGATTGCCACCGGGTTGTGCTGGTCAAACTCCTCTTCCAACTCTAGAATCTCCACGACGGACTTGCGACAGGACCGCTTCTTTTCTGCGGCAGCGGCGCCGCTAGCGATGGTGCCTGCTGACTCTTGGCTGCGACTCTGACTCGCCTCGGACGGCTCTCGTGTCGTGTCCTTATCGCCCTCGTCGTCTTCATCATCGGACCAACTAGCGTGATTGACAACGCTGTTGTACCTCACGGCTTCACCCCGCCGGTTGTCTTTCCCCCTCCCACTCATCGCGTTGGAGCTGGGGACGTTGGTGACGCTCGGCTTGGGTGCGGCGGGGGGCAGCGTCTCGCGACGTCGTTGCGCCTCTGTTTCCTGCAGGCGTGTCAGGTGCTGCAGCCGGCACAACCGCACCGCCTCCGTCACGTGACGATAGCGCAGGTCGTGCGGGTTGGTGAGGGCGAAGATGTAATGCGCACCGGCCCCAGAGATACCGCCGCTGCTGCCGTCGCGGGAGGAGACACTCATGCGAGGTCGCTGGCCTGCGCCGCCGCCGCTCGTCGCCCGACGACCTGTGTTGGCGTAGGCCCCTGACACAGGCGACCCGCCGCTGCCACCCCCGCAAAGCTCAGCGAGGGCTGCCGTGCGGGCCACGACACCCTGCACGTCGAGGTTGTGCCGCCGGGACGTGTCATTCTCCTGGTGGCTGCCACCACTCACCCCACCCGCTGCTGCGTCGCGGCTGAGAGACAGGCTGCGGCTAGCCGGGCGGTCCGCCGCAGCGAACTCCTGGCTGAAGTGGGCTAGGGAGAGGGCGAAGCCGTCGGAGGCGGCGGCGGGATCGTTGCCGGAGTGGTCGTGGCTCGTGCTGGCAGACCCCGGGAACGGTGCCACGCCACCACTACCACCACTGCCGTTGCCAATTCGATTGCCGGCGCTGGGCGAGCGTGTGGAGGCGGACGGGACGCAGGCGTACTGCGGGCTACCGCCGCCGCTGATCGACATGCTCACGAGGCTGCGGTCCCGCAATGTCGCCGCCGCAGCGATGGTGCTTTGCTTCAGTGTGACATAGCACGTGAGGGTGTTGAGACTGCGCTGCACGTCGCCCGTCTCCGCATCGATGCTGCCACAATCCACACCTGTGATGACGAGCTTCGCTGTGCCTTGCAAGGACGTGTTTAGCTCCATGAGAAGATCGCCGGAGTTGGCGTCGATGGACGGCTGCACAAGGAACAGCTTCGACGACGTCGTCGCTACCTCGTACTCCATCACACGATCGAGTCCCACCATCTCCCCGAGACCCTGACGAAGACCGACAAGGTGGCGAATGCGGTACAGCCCGCTGCTGCCAATACGGTCTTCGCGACTAACATCAAGACCCACCTTTTCCTCCTCTCCCTGCGATGCAGCGTTCTTGTTCACGCCGCTGGTACGTGACGCTGCGCTCAGTGCTGGGGTGACCTTGACAGCCGCAGCTGTGGTGGCTGAGTTCTCCGTCTCGCTCAGGGGAGAGGGGTGGTTGACACTGCCGGTGTGCACCATCATGGCCTTCTCCGCCGCGTAGTCGCGCTGCATCACGAGCGTGCTCGTATCGACTTCCAGGTGCACCAATGACAGCGTCGGCACCGGGGTGCCGTGAACGGTGGTAAACGAGATGGTCGGCGGCGGCAGGGTGGCGGCGGTGGGAATGCACACGTCCCAGTCGATGCGTCGGCGGGCACTCGCCATGGCCTTCAGCTGCGCCTCGGTGCTAGCCAGCTCCGGTAGGAGTTCCTGTGCGGTGTAGTATTGCATACGTGGCGGCTCCAGCGCACCACTGCGTGGATTTGCCTGCGCCGTCTCATTCACATCCTCTGCCGTCGTGCCGTACAGCTGCCGCAGTACCGCCAGAGAGCCGGCACGGACGTCCTGCGGCTGCTGCTGCACGTTAGTGTTGGCGTCAGCGGTGGTGGTCGGGCGAGCGCTGCGGATGGCCTCCACGCGCACCACCGCATCTCTGTCGTCATCTGAGTTGCCCGCCTGCGGTGTCGTGGTGGGATGTGCCGCGGTTGGCGTGGCGCCGGCGGTGTGCGTGTCGTAGAGCTGTGGACCGATTTCTGGCCGGCGCACCGCGTCGGGGGGCGTGGTGAGTGTCTTCACACCTCGAATTCCCCCCTGCACAGAGGGCGAGACCGTCAGCTGCGGGTTCACCACCGCCCCACCCACGACGTAGTAGACAGGGCTGTCCACCGCGGCGCTGAGTTGCGGGGAGCTTCGGGCCGAAGCGGTGTCGGAAGGACGTGAGGGCGAGGTGGTAAAGCCATGCGCTTTCGTCGTTGCGGTCACAACCGCTGTCATTGACAATGACCCGTGTGAGGGGCGAGCGGAGTAGCTAGCGGAATGCATGCGCTGGGCAGCTGGGGTGCCACGCATGGAGGCCGAGTGCAGCCGCGGAGACGCCCCCAGCGACGCACGGGTAACGGCAGGGCTGTGGGGAGCGAGGTAGGCCAAGCCAGAGGTGGCAGCAGCTCTCGACACCGTAGCCAGTTGTGGGGGAGGCGTCATACTCAGCTTTGAATTCTGCGGGCTTGCCGGCAGCCGTGTGCTCGCTCGCTCTAACGGTTGGCGACGAGACAAGTGCGGCAGCGCAGAGCTGCTCCTGATGCTGGTGGCGCTTGGTACGGCAGAAGGCAAGAACACTCGTGACACGGGCAGCTGTTGAGGCGTGCTGATTGCCCTGACACCTACGCCTGGCGTGTCTGCCGAAGGGAAGGAGGGGCGCTGCAACGACATTGTCGAACCTGGTCGATAAAATTGACAAGGATCTCTTCCCTCCCTAGAAAAAAAAAAAACGAGAGGAGACAAAACAAAAACAAACAGCAACGAAAGCAGCAGCAATAACGCAGTCAAGGCACGACTAACAAAACAGTTCAATAGGGTAGGGAAAGGTGATAGTGGCGGTGGAGAGTCCACACGAAGAGTGCTCTGAATTAAAACTGTGACAGCTACCCCAAAGGTAAACAACCTCCCCTGTTCAAACACACAGCCAGACTTTCAAGAAGAAATAAGGTACCACTGTCCGAAAAGGCGCTGCCCAAGATACCAACGACAACGACAGCTCAGACCCACCGCTTCCCAATGGCTTACACGAGGAGCAGCCACGCACACCTTCAAAGGAACGACCAGAAAAAGAAAACACAAAACCACTTTCGTTCGTGCTTTCCCTTATCCTTCTTTTTTTCCTTTATAAGTTATCCCGTCAAGTGAGTTTTTTTAGCTGATGAGAGATTTTTGCTCGCTTGCTGTAAGTGAAACCCACGGAGTGCGAAGATGGTGGTGGTGGTCGTGGCAGGAGGGATGTGCAGCAGTTCAAGCGAAAACAACAGCAATACAAGCAAAAAAAAAAAACAACAGCAGAAAAAAAAAAAAGTGATCGCACGAATGAGAGATCTGCAGGCAATCAGCACAGAGCAGACACGAAAAAAAAAAGAAGAAGAGAGAGGCGCCACCAGGAATAGAAAACTACAAGAGAAAGACACAGAACAACCAGCAAAGGAATAGAACTAGAGTGTATATATAGAGAGAGAGGGAGAGAGGTGTGTGGATAGGAAAACAGATGAATATAGGTTCTCGCAAAAAAAAAAAAAAAGAGCCAACGGGTGAAAAGAAATGACGACGACGACGAGTAAGCGATGGAGGGAGGGAGTGCGTCGAAAGAGTCGAGAGACAGAGAGAGGCGGAGGGGGTGGGACGAAGGGGTTGGAAAAGAAAGCTGAACAGCGACCAACGCAAAGAACAAAAAAAAGAGGCAAAAATAAAAAGACCCAACGGAGACGTTACGTACCTGTGTCACTGGTGCGTGTTTGCGTGTGGGAGGACGAAGGGAGCGTTGCTTAACCCCACACGGAGGAGTTGTGCACAGAAAGGAGAGTTTAAAAGAGTTTGGATCAATTGCAACCTTTGCAACACAGATAGGCGCAGGAAGATAGCAGTCGATCTATTATCTCTATACACACACATATATATATAGAGAGAGAGACGCCAAAGAAGGAAATGACTAGTGTATATACTTGTGTGTATTTTCTAGGTTTGTTCCCCTCTTCACGCATGCTACACACACACACACACACACACACACACACACACACACACACACACACACACACAGAGGTGAGAAAAATGCGACAGACAGGAGGATTGAAAACTGCCTAACGCAGGAGAACAACGAGAGAGATCAATGAGCGAAGATAAGGGAATGTGTCACTGCCACAACCAGTGCGTTCCTGCGTCGTGATGCTCGGAGGGACGCAGTTGAGGATGGGGAACGGTGGAGTAAGTTGGGAGGGAGAGATAGATAAAAGGTAGCGGCATGGGCTGAGAACAGACGTGGTGCAGGTGTGTGTCATACGCACCAGGCGGTCACCGTGAAGTCCTTCCTGTCTATTCCTGCTTGATTGTCTGAAGAAGGGCATGGGGAGGGGGGGGGGGACCGGGAAAAACAGAAGTCAAAAAGACGAAGAGGCGGTGCGACCACCCCTCCCTTTCCCCCTCTGTCTGCACCGTATGAAGCGTTTGCGGGGGATGCATGGAGAGGGAAGAAAAGAAGCCCCCGAAGGAGTGACTGCGTTTAAACAAAACCGCAGCAAATACACACAAACGAGCTTTTTGCGATCTCCCCAGCTGGTGAGTTGGCTCGTCTTCAAGTTGTTCTCTCTCACTTCTCATTAAATAGCAATAGGCGGACAAACAAAAAGGTGTGACCACGTCGTGAAGGAAGTCTCTCAAGTATAGAAGCACACCTGTGCATACGTGCGTCTCCCTGTAAGTGCGTTGATGTATATTGGATGTAGAGAGAGAGAGAGGTATTGGTTCACGCACACTGCAGCATGCGCTCCTTCAGGTTGTTCAGGGCGTTGTTCACGTACGTCCATTCCTGCACGCAGTGATGGAACTTTGCAGTTGCACCGGCGTCCCACTGCTGCACGGCATCCTGGAAGTAGCCGACCGCTCGGTCCTCCAGATCTGCACGCAGCACCACCCACTGCCGCCGCACCGCCTCGTCGTCGGCGTCACCGCCGAAGATGAGCTCGCTGATCGCCAGCATTTCCATGAGAAAGTCTTGGTCCATCGGAGCATCCGGGCACATCTCGCGCGCGTGCATCGCGCGACGGTCATCGTCGACCATCAACTCTTCCTCCTCCGCCGGCGTCAACGGAGCTCCCTTTACCTCCTGCGCCTTTGTAAGGCGGGAGAGGTAGCGGCAGCGGCTGTAGGGGCTGCGCAGCACCTCGTACGCTGCGTTGGCATAGGTCGAGATGTCTACGCTGCTGGTCTGCGATGCGGCTGGTACGCATGGCGAAGGGTTTTTAACCTCTTGCTGCTCACGCTGCTGGACCTGCTGCTGGTCCGGGTGCACGCGGCGCTGCAGGTCATGATAGCGTTTCTGCAATGACGCTACATCAAGCTCTGGATGCTGCGAGAGATCAAAGAAGGCAAAGTAGTTGCCCTTCCCTGTGCTGCTGTTCGCGGCAGATGCGCAGCAGCGGTGTGATGTCCACAATGAGAGTGAGGCGACGAGGACTTGGGAAGGGGCACGGACAAGACTGCGCGTGCTGACAGCTGCTGTTACGCCACACGGCAGCTTGCGCTGAAGAAGAGGAAGCCGTCGTAGGAGCATTGCCTTGTGAGAACCCTAACACTCTCCCTTCCCTTGATCTGTGTGCGTATATCTATATATACGAAGCCGAGGGTGTAGTGGAGAGCAGCCGCAACACACTCTCGTCCGCTTTCGCTAGCAGAGGACAACCAAACAGACAAGCAAAACAACAACAACAAAAAGACAACACAGAAGACTGGGAGAGTGGGGAGGAGGAGGGGAAGGGAGTTGCCGCGAAGGATAGGGGAGATGTCTGACGCTTCGGCGTGCGTTCGAAGGAAACGTGAAGGGCATTGGTGCGAGTCGAGTGCGACGGAGACACACAAAAAAAGACAGAAAAAAAAAGTCGGGGGGAGAGGGGGTGGGGGGGTGGGGTGGGGGAAGCGCACGGCGGCAGTGCACTGACAGACGCAGCGAATGCAGAAGTAGATCCCGCTTGCACAGGGACACTTTCTCTCAGAATCTTCTTTTGTGAACATCTTTTTACACACGCACAGAGTGTGAAATGGGGGATGGCGCTTGCGTGTATTGGAGGGGGGGGGGGAGGTGAAGAACGCTGCTGTAGGCGCGGATTCCAGTATCAGCGGAGCATAATAGGAAAGGTAAAAGCAAGCAAAACAGTTTAACGCTCCGACCGTGATGCAGATTTCTATTGAACATGAACACAACGAGTAAGAAAGAAGAAGAGGGACGGGGAGCGAGACACGCGTACATACACACGTGCAAGCAGATCAAGCAACCCCCCAGGTATGTGCTGCATACCATACATGACCAAAGCAGAGTGTGGCTGAACCTCCGCAACAAAAACCGCCCAGCTGCACAGAAACTGCAGCGCACAGGGGCGAGACAACAATAGTACATCACTTTCTTCAAACAAACAAACATTGGAAGGGTGCTTTGCGTGTCCTCTTTACATCCACCTCCCCTACTCCACCTACACATATCACCGATACGCCATGAGAACCTGTGAGGGGTGCACAAAGCAGCCCAGATTCACCTCGTTCGACTGCCCATGCTGATGCACGGGGACCACTGACGACCGTGCCGCCGCTTCTTCTACTCGCGCCACGTGCGACTTCAGTGCCTGCACCCGATGAAAAAGTCGAGACAGCGGCGTGATAGGGGGAGCAGCGGTTGTCGCAGGCGCCGCTGATGCCGCCGCAGCTCTCGCCCCAGCAGCAGCGCCACCGCCAGATCCGACTCGGTTGCCACCCTTGGCGTTTGGGCCGGCTGCCGTCTTGACTGTGGCCGGCGGTGGGGCTGCAACAGCTGCCATCGTCATCCGTGCCAATTCCTGTTCCCAGTATTGCAACCGCGTTCGTAGGAAGTCGCGGTGAAAGAGGAGGGCCGTCAACAGCGAGAGGACTGAGAGCTGCGGCTTCAGCGCCGACGACAGCTTCCGCCGCAGCCCGACCTGTTCGTGACCACTGCTCGCAAACGCAGAGGAGCTCGCTGCTCCTGCAACATTGTACAAGGACGTCCCTGTACTGCTCTTCATCATGCGCTTTCTGCCTTCGCTGCTGTCCGCCTCGCCGCCAGTGAGCATTGTTATGTCCTTCTTGGACCTGGACGCTGCTCCACCACCACTTCGACTCGCCTCCGCCGTTGATATGGCCGTGGCTGCAGTGGAAGCCGCGTTGACCGCCGCAGCTGCCACCGCTGTGACGCACTGCACGACAGCGTGGAAGCCCCACAGGCTGTCATTCAGCTCCTTTAGATCGACCGATGGGGGCGGCTTCAGTAGCTTTAAAAAGAGGCTCAATACTCGCTCTTCGTAAGGACCGATGGGGCGTACCAGCTGCTCCACCACCCCCGCATCCTGCAGCGTGATTTCTTCCCCGGAGGCGGCACTACCACCAGCGCTAGCCGCAGTCGATGACGTGGCAGCAACGGTGGACGCCGACGCAGCGGCCGACGTCGTCATCCCACCACCGCTAGCAACAATGGTGGTGCTGTTGGTGGCCGCATTACCCGCCGCCTCCATGCCTCCGCCTTGGCTGAGGGGAGGAGCTTGCGGCGCGGCGTTGACGGACGCAGGTGCTACGGCGCCGGCAAAGCATGGATGCATAAACAGATCCCACACACGCCCCGGCTCCGCCGGCAACGCGGTGCGGGCGGCGGCCAAAGCTGCGGCTGCCATCTCGCCTGTTGTGAGTGTGCCCCCCCCACCCCCACCACTCCCACCACCGTTACCGTTGCTCGCCGCAGCACCAGCAGCGCTTGCGATGACGGAGACGCTCCTACCCTGGACACCCGCACCACCGCCCTTGCCTGCCGCTCCGGTGCCCTTCTTACGGTCTTCAGAGGCGACTCGCCGACCGGCATTGTTCGCACCCCCGCCCCCACCACCCGCACCGTTGTTGCCGCTAGCGCCTGAAGCCGCCGCCCCTGGCCGCAGCAGCCGCAACATCTCCTGTTGCGCTGCGAGGAGGGTGTTGACGGGCGGCGCGGTGTCGTCCGTCGCTGCGCCCCAGGCAGCGGACCACTCCGGCAGCGGCAGTAGACGGAGCAGCTCCACTCTTCCGTACTCCATCTCCAGCAGCTGTATCTCCTCAGCGGAGAAGAGCTGGTGCAGTAACACCAACACCTCCACCAGGGTCTCTTGAATGATGGTGCCGGGTTGACGACCACCGAGGCTGCGTGGAATGGGTGTCGGCGAGGTGCCCGTCTGCGTGCGGGTGATGCCCTCGTCGCTTTCGTCGCCTTCCTTACGTTCCCACGGGGGTGGGATGAGGGCGTGCTTGTGGCGTTGAACTTCGCGAAGGGCCTCGACGTCGACGAGAACGGTGGCCGTTCCACCATCCCCCTCATGAATAGTCGGAGGAAGAGGAGGGGGCGGAGCCACAGCAGACCCTGGGGAGAGGCTGCCGCCGCCCGACTTGCGGTGCGGCGCCTTGAGCGCGGGGTTCCCTGCACTCACCAGGCCTACCGCAGGTGGTGCGAAGGCAGGGTAGTAAGTTGCCCTTTCTGCCCCGACGCCTCCGTCGTGGGCGTGAACGGCGCGAAGAATGCTCGTGGAGGCTTGCAACACCTGCTGAAAAGCCGCGAAGCGCTCCGGTGACGGGGGGCGTGCCACGTTGGAGAGCATCTTGCATGAACCGTGGACGTTGACCTCGCCGGTTTCACGCACACTGCGAAAGAATGGGCTGTCGTGCGACGTTGTATCCGTCATGGATGGCGCCTGAGTTGAGTGGGCGGTGATGGGGGGCAGCAGACGATCTCGCGGGACCTCGACGCTATTCTGCACCACCGCTGCTGCTGCTACTGCTGCAGGGCCGGCAGCGTTGCCTCCGGTCTCTTCCAATGCGCCAGCAGGGGGAGGCTGAGAGGTGCGTGCGACAGTTGGGGTGCGGGGGTGTCCTGCCAACCCACCGGCTGATGATGACGAAGGCGGTGCCTTGCGCCCCGTCCGCGATACTGTATTGTTGCCGTTGACGAATGCCGTGGTGGCGCCATCACCCATGCTGTTGTTCAGTGCGGAGGAGGAGACAGCCCCACCGCCAGATCCTATGGTTGCCATTGTTGCACGCCACCCATCTTCGGACAGCGGCATCCCAGGCTGGGAGAGAACCCACGCGGTGTGGAACGCCCCCCACGCCTCTTCTCTGCGGCGCTCCACCGCAGCGCGGGCCTCGACGGCTGCTGCTTTGTCGCGCTGCTGCTGCCGCAGGTGCGCCGCGTACTTTGCGTCCAAGTCCTTTGCAGTCGCTGACTTCGCAAATCGAGCTCGAGACGCCTTTGTCTTTTGTGTGGGCTTGTCTGTCACGTTCAACGGTTCGTCCTCGATGCCGTCATCTCGGGTAGCGGTTGCCGTGGCGTTGACAGTGTCCGGCAGGCGGCTCTTCATGAAGCGGTCCGCACCCGACGCGTCTCGTCGCTCTTCAACTGTCACCGTCAGCCCATCCAACACCTCCACCTGTGGTAGAGCTGCAATGCACCGCTGCCGGTACGACGGCTCTTCCACGAGAGGATTGCCACGTAGGTCGAGGAAGCGCAGGTGGCGTAGACGGCGCAACGGCCGCAAGACAGCGTTCAAGTCCATCAGTTGGTTGTACGCCAGGGACAGGTGCTCCAGCAGCAGCAGGCGTGGGATATCGGTGTCACGTGCAAGGTCGCGCAGCGCGTTGTGATTCACGTGCAGGCGCGTAAGACGACGGCAGCCGCTGTAGATAGACGCCGTGGCGGCTGCCTTGCGGCGCAGCGGTGCAGCCGCAGGGGACGCCGACCCTTCCAGGTGGGACAGGGGAAGGAGGTGGTGCAGGGTGCGGAGGGCGTTGTGGCTTAGTACGAGAGAGTCCAGCTGCTCGAAGTGAGTGAAGTGCGGATGCAGCGCAACGAGGTGGAGGTGGTCACACACAAGTTCACGCATGGACACCACCGTCGTCGGGTCGAGGTGGAGTTGCTCAATTGGATCCCACAGGCTGGCAGCAGCGGTAGCATAAGTTGCGCTACCTCGACCACCCGCTGCAACACGTTGGGAGGCTTCGCCGCTGCACTTGTTGGCGGTGCTGGCGGCGCAGGAGGAGGTGAGGAGGGTGGAGACACTGCTGGACCCGGCTACCGACCCCGCCTGCGGCTTCCTGCGTTCCTCGCGACGCAGAACATCATAGTAGCGCTGCTGTGCTCCTGTGTGCATGTGTGTGTGTGCTAATTGGCCTGGAAAACAAGCAGAGCTGAGCGAGGCAGTATACAGCTTCAGCAGCACCAGAGGTTCTCTTTTTTTTTTTCTTTGTGCTCACGCACGAAAGACCCGGTGCAGATGGTGATTGACCGCTGCTGACGTGAGGGAAGCAAGCAAAAACAAAAAGATAAAGGCGGGCGGGGGTGGAGGGGGAGAGAAAGAGAAGAAACAGCTTGTTCTTTTCAAAGCGCAAAGAGAGAGAGATGAGACCTGTGCATTGAAAGCAGTGATGGGGGGGGGGAAAGCTCATGGAGAAGAGCCACACCAATGCCTGCTAATTGAGTCAGCACTGCTGTTTCCTCTTGCGGTGCAAGGGGCAAAGGAGGAGCATAGGAGCGTCGTGAAGCCATAGAAGGCAGTTGCCTCGTCCTTCTTTTTCTTCTTGAACCATGTGGTGCCTTTCGTAGAGGAAAGCCCTCTTCCCTTCCCCCTTTTCTGTATTCTGTATCCAAAGGAGATGCAACGTAGGAGGAGGGGGGGGGGTTAATAAATTTGAACACGAAGAGCAACAACAACCTCACCGCTACAATACACACTCTTTTACACTCATGAGGCATCACGAAGTGCTTTCAACACCGTAGACAATATCATGATGGATTCTCACCACCACACCGCTCGTCTTGATCAGCCGAAAAGGGCAGCCTCAGCTGATGCACACACACACACACACACACACACACACACACAAGGATCATCACGGCTTGGCAGCGGTGGCAGCCACCGGCGGCATGTCGCGCCCACGCCACTCCTTCACGTTCGTGCCGGCCTCCTCGTACACGTCGATGATGGCGATGGAGACGACGTCTGCTCCACGCAGCATCATCACACCCAGCTGCACTTCTTCCATCGGGGCAAAAGCGGAGGCAGGGGAGGGGGAAGGGCCGTCGGCGTCGTCATGGACGTCTTCGTTGGCGTCCCCTGCGGCGTCGCATGGCGCCCCCACCCGTTCCATGCAGGAGGTGAGCACGATGTTGAGAAGCTGATCCGCCGCATGCAGCACACCAACCAGGTTACGCCCGTCCACCGTGACAACGGAGACACGCTTGCGCAAATACTGTGTGAGCATCAGTCCGGCAGTTCAACGCAGCATCTGAGCGACATCCGTGGGGAAGCAGAGAGAAGGGGAAAGAAAAAGAGAGAAGAGTAGAGAGCCACCACTCGTTGCCGTGCAACACCAGGAAGCCTTGTGTGTCGGTCGCAGATAGTCAACGATCTTTCACGAAAGCAGGGGGGGGGGCTGGCACATACACACGCACACAGATACAGAGCCTGTATTTCAAAGCGTGGTGACGGAAGGGGAAAGAAGGAGGGCAGGGAATAAGGGATCCATCTAGCGCAAAAGCAAAACCAATACCTTCTGTTAGACTACTGTTGTGCCTCTTACCTCCTCACACACACCATCGCACCTCTTCACCTCCATGACGTATCCCATCCCTTGGGCTGAGCAAGGGGGAGGGGAGACGAGAGGGGAAGGGGAGGGGGGAGGCGGGGCGGGGGGGGAAGCATGATAATTTGGTCCACCCACATCATTCATTGCTTTCGTTTTCTTTTCGGTGTTAATTCAACGGACAAACACGTTACGTACACTTTCACCGATGCACGCGGCAGAGGTTTGCCTCCACCACTTCCTCCTCCTACTCACTAACGCGATTCTTAGACCACCACACACACCTACTTTAAAAATAAGAGAAAAAAGAAGAAAAACAACAACAACAAAAAGACACCGTCGTTCTGCGCACAACGCAGCACACGCTGGACGAGAGCACAAGTTGTTGAGAACGAAAGGGAAACAGAAGATGCATCCACAAGACAGTAGTGGGAAACAACAAAGGAAAAAACAAAAAAAAACAACAACAACACAACCTGCACGCAGACGCACATCCACGCAGGAGAGGAAGAGGATAGGACAGAAGAGGAGACAAACAAAGAAAGGGCGAAAGACAGGAGGGGCAGTGAGATTGTATCCCCCCGGCTCTTCTCACTTGCCCATCGCATCCTTTGCTGATCACCATGCCTTGCCGCTTCCGTCTCCATGGTGTTTCCGTCGTTTTCTTCATTGCCTTTTTGTGCTTCACTGACCATCACACTGAGCTTGTAAAAATAAAAATCAAACATCGATGAGTTTTATTTTTCTGGCTGTTGGCCTTCCTCTCCACTCCTTTTTTTTTATTGCTTCGCACCAATCACAGCGATACACCAGTGACGCGAACACAGACATACACAAAAATACGCGACCCAAACCACCACCACCACAAAAAAAAAGTAAGAAAACAAAGAGAGAAAATAGCGAGAGAAGGTGTGGGCTGAGTAACAAAGAACGACAAGAGGACGAGAAGGTAAGCGACTCATGAAAAAAAAAAGAGCTGTTTTGCATCTGCTGGATAGCCGTTTCAGTGGAGTTCTTCATCGCCTCCTTATCTTCTCTCTCTCTCTTTCTTCCTTCCTCAAACTCGTACACACACACACACACACATTGATAACCGAAAACAACAACAAGAAAAAGAACAAGACAGAAGCCGCGCTCTTCTTCTCCCTGGATTGGATCGATGTTGACATGTCACGCCGATGAACAACGAAAGAGAGAGGAGACGTTTAGACTCATATCCAAATAAAAAGAAAACAGAACTTAGCGAGTTGACGAACCCGCCTCCACTCGCACATCTTCACGCCCACACACGCTAACACACACACACACATTCGTACATGTGCATCCGCACACCCTCCTGCATCCATACACGGGGAAGAGCGAGGGAGGAGGATGAGGGCACCGTGCGGGCAAGCGCTACACGTCACCCAATGCACTTGTCTTTGTATATATGTGTGCATGCATGCGCGCTTGCAGAGAAGGAGGGTGAGAGGCAAGACCGTTTGCGGTTGTTGTTTTGCCTCATTTGCTGCTTTCACTGCTCATTCAGTCACTTTAGCTGAGCACGCGCTTGGCGACCGCGACGACGTCGGCCACCTGCGGCTGGGAGGCCATCTCAATCTCCTTGCTGTACGGCGTCGGGCAGTCGGCACACGACACGCGCTCGATCGGGGCGTCGAGGTAGTCGAAGGTGTCGCTCTCCATCACACAGGCGCAGATCTCCGCACCGATGTTGCACACAGGAAAAGACTCATCCACCGTCACGGCGCGGTGGGTCTTCTTGATGGACTTAAAGATCGTCTCCCGGTCGAGGGGACGCAGAGAGCGGAGGTTGATCACCTCGGCAGACACGCCTTCCGCAGCGAGCTTCTCGGCCGCCTTGAGGCACAGCTCCACGCCCTTGGAGAAGCCGATGAGGGTGATGTCCTTGCCCTCACGCTCGATCTTGGCCTTGCCGAACGGGATCACGAAGTCCTTGTCAGCGGCCTCGTCGGAGACCGGGAAGGACTCGCCGTACAGCAGCTCGTGCTCGAGGATGACAACCGGGTTGTCGTCACGGATGGCAGCCTTGATCATACCACGCGCATCCTCGCAGTTGTACGGTGCGAACACCTTCAGCCCGGGCACGGAGGCATACCACGGACCGTAGCACTGGCTGTGCTGCGCCCCTACACCAGCCGAGGCCCCGTTCGGACCACGGAAGACGATGGGGCACTTCAGCTGACCGCCCGACATGTAGAGACCCTTGCCAGCGGAGTTGATGATCTGGTCGATGGCCTGCATGGCAAAGTTGAAGGTCATGAACTCGCAGACTGGACGCATGCCGCCGAGGGCGGAGCCGACCGCCATGCCGGTGAAGCCGTGCTCCGTGATGGGGGTGTCGATGATGCGGTCCTTGCCGTACTTGTCCACGAGACCCTTGGTGACCTTGTACGCACCCTGGTACTGACCAACCTCCTCACCCAGCACGAACACCTTCTCATCACGGGCCAGCTCCTCGTCAAGGGCAGACCGCAGGGCATCGCGCACCGTCATGGTGGTGGCGGCGAAGCGGGCTGCCACGGATGCGGTGGCCGCGAAGGAGGCACGAGGGGCGAAGCGACGCATGCTTGGGAGGGAAAAAAGGGCAAGATCGACACAGAGAACACAAAAAGACACGGTCGAGTTTTTTGTGGGAGATTCGAGGAGAGGACGTTTGATTATGTTGTGTGGCGTTACACTACAATTCTGTGTTGCCGTCGTTGTGGCGGTGGTGATGGTGGTGGATGATAGGAGAGGGAGGAGGCAGTGGAAAACAAAGCACACACATACACATACACATATACACATGCAAACACACACGACGTACCATCCCAAGAGGAGATACTGCAAAGCACCTCGTGTTGGGTCGCCTCCACGAGGAGAATGGGGAGTCGGCAAGCCATTTCGTCAGCGCAGACACGGGCGAAGATGCTCCCCGCTGAAGGGCTGTATTTTTTTTTTAGCGAAGAAAAAGAAAGGAGTTCAGCGTGCGTGACTCGCTGGGATAGCCATCAGTGCGTTTTTGGTTTTCTTATCTTGTTTCCTCCCTTTCAATACAAACACATCAGCCCTTGTACCACACACATACACAACTGACGTTACCGGCACCCTGACCAGCCGTCGCTTCATACGGCACCCGCACTCATTGTGTACGCAGCACACCACTCGTAACCCACCTTTTTCTTCTTGTTCCAGGCAAAACAACAACAACAGCCCATCTCCTGCCTCACCACCGAGGCGTCCGTGTGGCGAAACACTAGTGACGATGACGGCCGCTGCGGTGAGACGCGCCGCTGCGACTATGCCGCGACCGATCATTGCCTGACCGCCCATCTCTGCGACTGTCCTCGTCGTCACAGTCGCGGTTGCGCTTCCGTTCACCACGGCCTCGTCCCTCGCCGCTGATGCCGCCGCCGCCGCCGCCGTCCCGTTCGCTGCCCTTCACGACGTCACTGCTGTTGTTGTTGTTGTTGTTGTTGTTACTGCCCCGCCACCCTGCCGCTTCCGCTTCACGTGCTTCGCGCTTCTCCCGCTCCTCCCGCAAGCGCCGGCCGCCACGCTTCCGCCGCGTCTTCTTGGGCATGTCGCGGTCCTTCTCGGCTTCGGTGTGGTGTCGTTGGCCCGAGGAGGCAGCGGCGGTGGCGACGGTCCTTCGCAGGCTGCCGTTGCCTACGGCTGATGCCTCTACCACTCGCGTTGATGCCGGGGAGGCGGCAGGTGTGTGGGGCAGAGGCGGGTGATGGGTGAAGAGGTGAAAGACGTCCTCAGCGACACCGCGGTCGTTGCGGGCCACCTCCTTTTCCATGCGGAGAAGCTGCTGATGCAGCATCTCGACACAGCGACTTTTGCGTTGCAGCATCAGCTTGCGGACCGTGACGCGTACTTTCTCCAACGAACTGCGCACCAGCGATAGATAGGTGCCCGTGTGCTCGAGCAGCAGCACCGACTTCCAGTCGGTCAGCGACGTGACGGGGCTTCCGTCGGCGTGGAGCTTCTGGAAGGCGGTAACGATGTCGCCGAAGGTGTGCTGAACCATTTTAAAGGCATCCCCCTCATTGTCTGACAGACAGCCGTGAAAGACACGCAACGACGGCGTCTTTTCTAGGAAGCTCTTCTTGAAGGGTATGACAACATTCTCGAGAACCAGATGAAGGCTGCAGGCACAAGACAGCATCTCCATGCGTGTCAGGTCCGGCATGACACTCGTCAAGGTGAAGACGAAGCGCTCGCACATGCGCTGACGGTCTTGAGGTGTGATCTGCATCGGCAGCGTGGGGTCGCTGAGGCCACGCACAACATGGACGAGCGCCGCAGCGCACACGGCGCCGTCCACTGGGGACAGGCGAGCCCGTGTGACGAGGGCCTGCAGCAGCTCATCCACGTATGCGCGAGCATCGGACCCGGCCAGCACTGGCGTTGCAGCCACTGGGTCGCTGACGATTTCGTGGCTCCTCTCTTCCCCCTTATTTTCTGCTGAAGTGTCTGGCGGCGCGACTGCAGCGGGCGTCACGCTCTCCTCGGCTCCCTCAACTGTTTCTATGCCACGTGCTTCTGCGGCTGCGTCTTCCGCTATTGCCGCCGTCTCTCGCGCGAGCTGCCGCGCCAGCAGCTCCGCCACGTCTTGGTGCATCGCATCAGTCAGCGCCTGAAGTGCTGTCAATGCATCGCTGGCCTCCTCGGCTTTCATGCGCTGTTCCACCATGGCCCGAATCCCCAACACGGTTTTCAGCGGTGCTTGCTGGCTGAACTGAATGGAGAAATCGCGCAGGAGACGCTTCGCACACGCCTGCAGGTGTGCCGGCGCGACCACATCATAGGTGCATGCCCAACACCACCTCACCACACGTGAGGAAGCGAGGGGAGACGAGGAGGGGGCCTGGCTTGTGGACGCGTGTGCGGACCGATCTTTTGTCTCGTCCTCTGCAGCTGCTCCAGGTTTGCTCGCCGCATGTGTCTGTAACAAAGCCAGGAAAGGGTGCGGTGCAGCTGACTTGTCCCCTGCAGTCGTCGCGCCCAACGTCTTCAGTAAGACACCGATGGCTTCCCGCGGACATACCGGAGAGAGCGGCGAGGCGAGCTGCACGGCACACCAGCGACACACGCCCAGGAAGAGGGACGTCATCGAATCAATGGCGGCTACCTCGCTGAAGGGTGGCACACGCGTCTTTCTGAAGCGCTGGTGCGCCACTGCACTCGCCTCTTGCAGAACATCCTGGAAGGCGGAGCTGGTAGGCGAGGCATGGTCCATCAGCTCACACAGATATTGCTGCGCGGCACCCTGCGCGTTCCATGCCGCCTCGACGACCGGCGTGTCACCGTGTCGCCAGAAATACAGCCGAGGCAGTTCCCAAGCGTAGGCCATGGCAGCCGCATACGACGACTTCGCCGCCAGTGCGAGGCTGATATTCGTCTCTTCCACCGTGCCGTAGTCTAGGCCAAGGGCACGCAGCGGGGGAAGGAAGAACGCCACGAGGCCGTAGCGCTGCTGATCGACGATGTGGTGGCGCAGGTACGGCAGCAGAGAGACCCCATCGTGCCCCAGGAAGGTGGCGAGGGCGGCACGGACGCGTGGGAAGGCGCCATCCGGCAGTGAACGGAAGAGGGCAGCATAAAACATCAGCAGTTCACTCCCGCACACCTCGTCGTTGCCCGTCCGCATCCGCACTACGAAGGCTTCATCCAGCGCCGCACCAAAAAACTGCGCGAGCAAGGCGGGCAGCGCACTGGAGGACACCAACACATCCGCCGGCGAAGACGCGTCGACTGCCACGACCAACTCCTGCAAGCGAAGCACGGCGTACTGCATAGCAAGGTCCATCGCCCGCAACAGTCGGTAGTGACGTGGGAAGGTCAGCTCCACCAGCTGGTCGGCCGTCATGGCACGGCTGCTGACCGCCCTCGCACGAGCGGAGGTGGGGGCTGCCGCAACGGCGGTGGAGGGGGAAGACGAGGGCACGTCTGTTTCCGTCGGTGCTGCTGGTGCTGCAGCTTTGTCCGCAACGCTGCCCTTTTCTCCTACAATGGGATCCACTCGCATCTGCGTGCTCAGGGAGCTCGGGGCCATAAGCATGTGCAGGATGCGGTCTTGCAGCACCGTTAGAGGCTGATGCAGCAGCGAGAAAGCAAGCGGAAGCACCTTTGGTGTGATGTTGGCACTGCAAGAGGGGTGGGCGGCCCGATCTTCTTCTCGGACATCCGCAGACGCAAACAGGCCGCCTCCTGCCGCGTCAGACAGCACCGTCGGCACACGCAGGAAGCATGCAGCGGGAAAGGTGACGCTACCCACCCCACGGTAGTGCGGGCGGAGCGGCCGGGCTGGCGTTGCAGACCCTGCTGCCACCCCTGCACCACCACCACCGCTGCTGCTGCTGTTATTGCTATCACTGTTGCAGGCAGCCCGAGTGATGTGGTGCAATTCCCGTATACACGCCTTCCACGCATCCAAGGCCAGCTCCCCATCTTGCTGCTCCTTCTCCGCACAGACAAGGGGAGTGTAGAAGAGTCGGGTGAGGAAGGCGGTGTACGGCAGCAGCAGCAGCGTTGTCTCGGTGTAGTTGCTGAGAATCAACGAGGCCGTCATGGCGTGCCGGCGGAGCAGCAGCCAGGTGTCCTCAGCATCTTTCAGCAACGCTGTGCATCTGTCCAACTCTAGCTGCCGTTGCTTCACTGCCGCGTCTTCCTCGTCTGCCGTCTCGCCTTCTGCACGTGTGGTCGTTAGCCCACCTGCGTCTTGTGCGCGCATGACAGCAGCAGTGGTGCGAGCATGCGAGAGGAGGCGGCAACACGCCGTCCACCAACTCCGCAGCTGGGAGAGGACCGGGCTGCAGCTCCGGCACGTCGTGAGGGCCAGCAGCGAAGCGACGCTGAAGTCGACGCCTGCCGCTGTTGCTGCTGCTCCACCAGCTGCAGTAGTGGCCACTGTCGTGTTGGCATATGTAGACGTTGGTGGCGGTGTGGGTGGTGCGTGAAACAGCGCTGTGCAGTCGTCGTCCTCCATCGCACCGTTTTCCCTGCTGTACAGCTGCGCGTCCGTCAGATGCTGCAGAAAAAGATTGGCTGATCGAATGTGGGAGACCGCAGCAGTCGCAGCAGTCGCAGCAGCAGCCACAGCATCGGCCGTATCAGCAGTTGTTATTGTTGCCGCCACGTCAAGGGCTGCTTCGCACCGCTGCTTCAAATCTGCAAGAAACACGCGGTGGACTGTGGCGGTCCACAGAGGGAGCTGAACCGCCTGCTCCGATGGCAGAAACTGCAAGCCACCACCTTGCACAAACGTCCCGGCATAGCTGATGAGGCAAAGGGCAGCAGAGGGCGGGCAACGAAGAGGTGACGGCGCGGACGTCTCGTGGTTGTCCGCTGTGCCGGATACGACGGCGCGTGCGCTGCGCTGAGCGGCTCGCATGTACAGTGGCATCATTCCAGCAAACCATTCGCTGCTAGGGCTGTTGGGATGTGCAGCAGCTGCAGAGGGCGAAGCAGGCGGAGGGTGATGACTTCGACGTGTCTTGAGTAAAACGACTTCGACAGGGCACGACGCTGGTGTGGATGCAGAAGACGGCGTCACAGCACTGGCGGATGCGACGGCAGCCACCTCCGCCCATCGCGCGAGAAGCCCGTCGAGCAACAACGCCAAGGCGCGCGCAGCTGCGTCAGCAGTGCAGCTCTCATGTGCTTCTCGATAGGGGTCGGTCGTCCCCTCTGCTTCCGCGGCCTCGTCGCCCGCTGTGGCCCGCTGCGACAGAACAGCGCGGATCCCCGCAGCCATGCCCTGAAGGACCGCCTTCAAGAAGGCCTGGTGAATTTGCTGCTGTAACACGCGCAGGCGGCGCAGCAGCACCGGATCGGCGCAGGCGGCCGCCGTCGCCAACTCCTGCGTGAGCGACGGCAACGCCTGTGAAGAAGATGACGATGATGAGGCCGTTGTGTGGTGGTGGTGCTGACTCCCATCGGAGAGAAAACCAGCGTTGCCCTCCACCGCGGCTGCTTCTGCCTGCTCGGCTGCCCGCTCCTCCCACGCTCGCGCCATCGCCTTGCGCAGCTGTCCGAGCAGCGGTGGAAGGACTGAGTCCCACCTCAGCTGATCATACAATTCCGCTGCTGCTGCTGCTGCTGCTGTGTCGGCCACGGAAGGCAAGTTGAGATGTGGCCGGAGGTGGAGCTCGCCGTGAGCGACGATGTGTTGTGTGGTCTGTGCGGTGACGGTGGCGAGGCAGTGCGCTGCTGCGTCGTCGGCGGTGGGGTCGAGCGGCTCCGCTGCATCTTCAATGCTGCCATGCGTCCACCACCACGGTGAGGTGGTGGGACTGGACGCTGCTGCCGTTGTCATTGTTACTAGCCCCCCAACACACAAATACAGCGTTGAGGCTTTGGTAAGAAGAGGTAGGGGTGAGACAAGAGATTGAGGGAGAGAAGGGAAGGAGCAAGGCAGTTATGATCTGCTGTGCGACAGCGCAACGTCTTTGCTGCCGATAAGCGTGCTCGTTTCCCTCGACACCTCTGCTAATATTGATAATAGTAGTAGTAGTGAATTCTGATACACACGTCCTGTCGTCGCGCTTCCGCACACACACACACGCACACACACACGATAACAACGACGACAACAAAAAGCTGAACTGAAGAGCAGTACTGTGTCAGCATTCATGGAGAGGGAGAGAGAGAAGAGAGGGGAGGGGAAGTTGGGCTTTGAGGAGTACGTCAGTGGAGGGTTCATCACACACACACACACACACACTCTTTCTCTCCTTTGCTTGCTGCATTTTTTTTTTTTCAGCCCCTTGTGCAGACCAACAACAACGTCAAAAAGAAAGGGTCGTGTGGGGTGCCACACCCCCGCTTCACTCGCGTGGTTGCGGTCATTCCTCGGCATGGCATGCAGCCTCCCCTCAAAAAAAAAAAAAACCAGGTCACCGTACCCCACCTCTCTACAGCGAGGGTATACTCGCAGAAGGCATGACATTAGGGAATTGCCTCGACGACGAGGATCAGCAATACCAGAGTAGAAAAGAGCACAAACAAGAATAGAACATCTCTCCATAACGTCCCTCACCCCCTCGCTTTCCGTCTCTTGCCCAATTGTGACGCAAGAGGGAGGGGGAGGGGGAGGGGGAAAGCACACGGCCACATCCGCTGCTTTTCATGCGCCACAGCCACCCAGGTACATAAACGAGCGTATTCACCGCGTGCGTGCGTGGACGTGTCTGAGTTCACGCGTGAATACGTGGTACCTTCTTTCGGCAAGGGAGACAAAAGAGGAAGGAAGAGGGCGGGGGGGGGGAGTTGAGGTTGAAGTTGAGGAAAACTCATCACCCCGGCAACGTTCTCCTTCGTTGCCCACGTCACCCCGCTTGTTTGCTTTTGTCTTTCTATTGCTCTCTTCCCTTCTTTAGAGTACGCAGCGCTTCTCAGCGCCGGCCGACCCCTGGCCCCCCACTGGATGGCGGAGGTGGTGTACGTGGCGGTGCAACGGCTTGTAGTTGCTGCTGCAGAGCCAACGAGCGGCGCACCTCAAAGGTATGCTTGGCGCGGTCCTGCAGGCGGACGTCGAAGTACTTCGGATACTTCATAAAGAAAGCGAGAGGCCGCGTCTGGGGGTACCCCATACATCGCATCTTCACGTCTCTGGAGATGGGCAGCTCCGTGAAAGGTGCAAAGTCATTTGGGATGTACGTCAGTACCTCCTGCACCCGATCGAGTGGCGTACTTCCGGCCCCTATGAAGCCTGTCCCCACGTCAGTGGCCAAATGAGATGATGAAGCACACCCAGCCGCTGCTGTTCCTGGGTCTGCCGCCAACTCCAGTTTCGCGAGCTCCGGCCTTCGCGGGGCACTCGGTGGAAGGCGCAAGGGTGGTACACACGGAGGCACCAGGTGTGGGGGGCTTACCATGACCTGCGCGGCCACCCTGCTGGAACCCTGTTTTACCCGCCAGACTGCGAAGTTCGTAGGGAGGTGCAACAGCAGTTCTTCCAGGGGCAGTTTATGCGCCACGAGAATTTTGCGAGAGGCGGGGCTGAGGGCGTGGTAAAGGTCTCCCAGCGGGTAGCGACGGGTGACGATGGTGCGGAGCTCAACCAAGACAGGCTCGATAGAAGGTAGCTTGGATGGGGGTGATGATGCTGTACTGGAGATGCGGGGTGACTGCTGCTGCTGCTGCTGCTTCTGCGAGGTGGAGAGATGGAAGCTGCGGATCGGACATTGCAGCACCGCAGAGTACCGCAGCACATTCCATCGTGCGCGTGCGCTGCTGTTTCCGCTGACTGCGATCAACACCATTGGGCCCGCTCGCCATGGGACGGCGCCACGAGCCAGCAAAGGCCGGGATGGCAAGAGCCGACAGAGCTGAGAGACGCCTCTTCGACTGGTGGGCAGCGGTGCCCGTCGGCTGCCCCGAAGCAGCTGAGACATAGTCGAGGAAGCAGAGAAGCGACAACACAAACACACTTACACACAAAAAAAAACAACAACGAAAGCACCAATCCGCAATGAGTGTGAACGCAAGTAGGGAGAGGGAAAGAAAAAGATGGGCTTCGACGCCGCTGTGTGGGGGAGGGTGAACAGCGCAAACTGACTCAAGAAAGCCCCTTAGACACAAAAGCAGAGAGAGAAAGAAGTGATGCAGTGGATCTCTTTGCAGTACCTCTGGAAGACCAACGGGAGGGACCGAAAGCGAGATGTGTATGGTCGAATTTCTTTTTCGACTCATATTGTGTAGTGGACACTACCAAAATGTGCTGTTAGGAATGGATGTGTGGAGGGGGTGGGTGGGTGGGAGCGGAGAGAGAGGCAGACAAGAGCAACAACAGCTCCTCGAAACCACGGTCGTGAGGTCTCGATACGCGACACAGACCGACCCGCTCATTTTTTAAAAGAGTATTTGCGTGTGGTTTTTCTCTTCCACTTCCTCCTTTCCATTACCCGTTACACACGCGTATCAGCGCTGCCCACGCACAGGGCGAGAACCGGAGAGCCACACGCGCTTTTTTTTTTGTGTGTGTGCTCCACAAAACTCAGTACATTCGGTGTGTCGGCGTACGCGGCACGTTACAAGGGAAACAACAGCATGTTATGTGAAAAAAAAAAGAGAAAACAGAGCGAGAGGGGAGTATCACTCCGCAAGAAAAGGGTTCCTGCGGCACACACACGACGACATACGGGCCACAAGCATCGGGTCATCCGACACGAAACTGTGATCCTCTTTTTCCTTCACGGGAGAGCCAAACACCGCCCAACCACAGAAAAGAGAGAAACCACTGCCACCACACACACAAAAAAGAGAAAAATGAAAAGCAACAAATGCACGAGACACAGTCGGCAGCGATCTACAGCACACAGCAGCTTAAAAAACAACAATCCTCGATGAAGAGAGCACTCTGGCTTGAGGGAGAGGGAGGGGGAAGAGGAGGAGGCAGCATAGCGGAGCCACGAGAACGCGAAAGCAGCTCCTCGAAGCAAGCAACAACCACTTGCAGAGTCCGACTAAACCTATCTGTGGAGTTGCCGTGTAGCTGCCTGGCGCAATTGAAAAGAAGGGAGGGGGGGAACACAGACGACATGATATTCTGCAGCGCCTCAGCAGCCTCCTCTCCCACTCTCCCATGGCCTTCTTGAATTTCGGTCAGCGCTGACTCCCCCTGCAGCGCTAACTTCGAATGCCGAAGGTTTGAGTGCGGGAGCCCATCTGATTTCTATTGCGCGGCAGTGGAGGGCCACTGTTGTTGTTGCTGTAGTTTGACCGATCACCTCCTCTGTAGGAGCCACGCTCCTCACGCGACAGCGGTGGCCGGCGACGTTCGTTGCAACTACCACTACCGCGATCACGGTAACCGCCGCTGCTGTCGTTGCTATTGCTGCTATTGTTGTTGTTGTTGCCCCCCTGATAGCGTCGCTGATCCTGCCCCTCCCCGCGGCCATCGCCGCTGCCGTTGCTGTTGCCGTCCCTTCGCTGATTTCTGTTGTAGTTACCACCCCTACCACCACCACCTCCACCGCGTGAGCCAAAGCTGCTCCCTGGTCGCCGGTGCCTCTGGGATGCACCGGACTCCTCTTCCTCGTTCAGTCCCATCAACTGCCGCATCGTCTTGAGCTGCACATCACGCGTCGCGTACTGCTGCGCGACCAGTGGGTTGCCAACGACGTACAACACCCCGTCGGCCGGGTTGGGGCGAACCGTAAAGATCTGCTTGCGCTGCTCCACGAAGTGGAGAAGACCGTCGTGCTTCTCACACAACGCCTCCTGCACACTCTCGTCCAGTGCGGAGAAGAGCGACTTGATGGAGATGGCCCCCTGTGGCGGCAGGTGCTTAAAGATCTCAGTCAGAAGGATGGAGTCGTCACGCATCGCCACGCGAGTTTGGAAGCCGAGTTCACCATCCTTGGTTTTATTATTAAGCACAGGTGCGGCAGCTGCACGACTAGGATCAGCGGGTCTGCTGGAAAAACTACCCCCACCCCTACCACGTCCGTAGGGCCGTGACTGCCCTTGCCACCGAGTGGCACAGGCGAAGGGAGATGTGAAGGCGCACGTAAAGGACGGCGCAGAGCTGGCGAGGACACCGGCAGTGCAGGCAGCTGCCGCACCGCGCAGTGCCGTCTTGGGCACCACCATGAAGTGTCGCATTGGTTTCTGTCTTGCTTCTCTCCTCTCTCACCTCACTTCTCTCTGCTCTGTGGCTTGAAGTTCTTCTTTTCTATGGGTGTGTTGCGTGTGGGTGTGCGAGCAGGCACGTGACTCTTTACGAATAAGATAGAAGCGGAAGGGGTGCGTACGCAATGACTTACGTGCAGTCGGAGACACAAACACCACGACACAGCAGCAAGCACTCTAACAGTCGCACCAGCTTGCTTGTGAAAAGCAGCAGACACAAAACCGAGGAACATTTTAAGAGGAAGAAAGACGTTGTTTTTTGTGTTTGCTGTGATAGAGAGACTGCTTTCCAGAAAAAACAACAACAACAGAGAAAGCCTGCTAGAGAGCCGCTGATGCCGCAGCGAGCACAGCACTGTTCGTGAACCCTCACACTCACAGAGGCGATTCAAGGGAGCCTACGCACACATAGCTCAATCAGGCAGCGATCAAGGGTTCTGCCCGACAAGCACCTTTCATCGCTTTGCTTTTCATTGTCACTAGGCTACAGAGACAGTGCTGGAAATCAACAGCGACGACAACAACAAAAAAGACAGCAGCCATTGCATTGGCGTACTGCGTCCACCACCGCACTCATTTACGAAGTGTGCGTGTATCCCCTTCTTATTCGCTGCCGCGAAGTCGCTTCCCTCGTTTCTCTGCACGACTTTTTGGGTGAGCTGATACATGTTTTTTTCCCTTTCTCCTTTCCTGGCACCTATCGATGGTGTGAACAGGCTCGTAAAAGAACACATACACAAAACAAACAAACAAACAACAACAACCGGTTTTATCATGGAGGTGAATGGAGCCGCCGCGGCGAGCTCGTTGGAAGATACAGATGAAGCAAAAAAAAAAACAAAGTGAAAATAAAAAGCGAAAAGAGAAGGGTTAAACCAACCAGCTCGACAAACCACAACGTGGGTGGCCAGCAACTGTGGTTTTCTCTCCAAGACACACACACTGGAGAGAAAGAAAACAACAATGATAGCACAAAGAGCATCAACATCTTCTAGTACACACATATATACAGATATATAGATAGGTAGATAGACAGATAGAAAACCCGGGGAGAGCGTGTGGGGCAGAGAGTGTTCCTTCTGTTCCCCTTGTTTGTCTCCGACCCGGGGGTTGCTGTGCATCTGGTGGCTTCGTTGAGTACGCTCTTCACCCGCCCTTTTCTTTTCTCCTTGCTACTCTCAGCCTAATCGTCGACCTTCCGGGGGAGAAAAAAAGGGGCGGGGGTGAGATATAAGACAAGAACAAGCAAACAAGAAGAGAAAAAAATGACTTGCTCTGACAGCGTCATCGCGCGGAGAATCGTATGCAAAGACGAGATACATCCTCAAGCGACAGCAACGACAACAAAGAAGGTACTTACCATTGACCACACAACCACTTTCTCTCTCTCTCACTCTCTCACACACACACAAACACGGCAACCATAAAAAAGGGGGGAAAATGCTGTATACAGACGGAAAAAGGAGCGGCGCTGATGTGTGTGTGGCAAAGAAAAAAAAAAGATCATGAAAACGATGACATGTCAGAACACAGAAGAACAAAACAAAAGACGGAGAGGGGTGCGAGGACATGAAGTTGCCTCTCAGCAAGACACACACGCCTCCGAATAACCCCCTTGGGGACGTCTCCCTCTTTCCGTCTCCTCTCAGACCTCTTCCATTTGATCCGTCCGCGACGTTCAGCTGCATCCGTGACTTCCTCTTTCTCTCCTGCGGTTCAGGTTCCACTGATAACACAACCCCCTCGGAAAAAAAAGGAGAGAAAAGGGCGTGTCTCCGACCCCCCCCCATCGGGCATCATCATCAAGGCAGCTGTCGTTAAAAGGCGTGGGTAGACTGGAGTTTCCCCCTTATGCACATACGATCACCACCCAGAGAAGAAGAGGAGAAAAGACACAAAAAAAAAGCGAAAGGAGGAAAGGGCTGTCGAAGTGTAGCCACCAGCGAGAAGGAAGACACGAATGGTTCAGACGGCACAGCTGCACGACGTGGCGCAGGTGTTTGGGAATCCAAAACGCGCTCCCCCGCCGTCCGCCTCTCCCGTTCTCCACCAACAACAACAATCGAGAGAGTAAAGTACGTTGGAATGGCGACAAGAGGGGTTTTGCAGGGAAGAAGCAGCCTACAGAAAAAAGAGCAGAGAAATGGACACACGCACAACTTCAACTGCAGGAGCCGCCACCTTCTCCGGTTCCGTACAGAGGGCACACGGGCTGTTGTTGTGTAGCGCAGTCGAAGGCAAGCATCAGCTGGGCAGCACCCAACACAGAGAGAGAGAGAGATAAGAAGAAAAAAGAAAGGACAAAAAAAAAAAACGGGAAGCTCACCCCGCCACACGCACACACACACACACAACGGAAAGCACAACGACAACACATCGGAACAACAGCAACAAAAAATAAAACACGAAAGGAGATGGGGAGTAGAGGAGGGGAAACGATGATCTCGCCGTTCTTAAAACACACAAAGTACTCCTCAGTGTACATCTATTAAACAGCACAGAGGGCTGCACCACACGTAAACAAACAAACAAGCAAATAAGCACACATTATCCTATCTTCTCTTTTTACCTTCTGTTTCTCTCTCGTTTTTATTACAATTACGAGGAGCAACGCCGTCGTCAGCTCACTTCTTCTTGGACGCCTTGCGCTCGTACTTTTCCTTCGACTTCTCCCATTTGAAGCGCTCCGTCACAGGGATTGCTTCAATGGTGCTGGTGTAGCTGCCGGCAACGCCGACGATGAAGTCTTGCGTCTCCTTCGGGTACACGATGATCTCCACTAGTTTGTTGCCGTTCTCCAGCTCTGACAGCGTGGCGTTGTGCAGCGCCTCGATATCGCTATCACGGCTAAAGTAGTAGCGAATGTGGAATTCATACTCGACCGTGTCGTTGTAGAACGCCCAGCGCTCGCCATCGTCGTACAGCAGGCGGAAGAGAAGGCCGTTCT
Organism: Crithidia bombi; assembly: GCA_900240985.1. Classification (NCBI taxonomy): domain Eukaryota; phylum Euglenozoa; class Kinetoplastea; order Trypanosomatida; family Trypanosomatidae; genus Crithidia; species Crithidia bombi. Next base: position 202,255 of record OESO01000163.1, on the reverse strand, counting down.
GCTGCTTCGGGAACATCTTCAACGCCTTCAGCGGCTCCTCCGGCGGGCCGCCGTACTTCCAGACGATATCATCCTGGGCAGAGTATGTGGAGTAACCGCAGCCCATTTTTTTTTATCGGCTGCTGCTGTTGTTGCAGTGGTAGTGTGAGGCTCGGTGTACGGCTGATGGAGTGCGACGGCGTTTTTTTTTGTTGTTGTTGCTGCCCTTTTTGGCTAGCGTGCAGAACTTACTGCAGATGTGAGTGTCTGCGTGTGTGCAGGAGCTTGTCCGGCGATGGGGGGTTTGGGTCGGTAAGAGGCCCCCCGGTGCGTCACGGTGTACAATGATGCGTGGAAACAAAAAGCGAGGTCCCGCCTGTGAGCGTCTGTTTGGACAAAGGGGACAGATACACAGATACACAGGGAGAGACGAGGGCAAGCACAAGAAACAAACGAAGGAAAACAATGCGGCTACCGTAGTTCTTCAACGCAGGGGGAGCGACGGTCAAACACGATGAAGTTAAAACGAGCAGCATAAAAGTGTTGGTGGCGGTTGTAATGATGGATGCGAGATGGAGAACCGAAAAAAGAAGAGAGATAACAATGAGCTCAAGGGCACCGGAAGAAAAGCAGATTTTTATCTTGGCGGGGGGGGGTGACCTTCCTCTGCCGCAACGGCAATCTTCATTGCGCTGCTGGTGGGGGCTTCCGCGCTGCTCCTTGCAACGGAGATCACAGAAGCGCGCGCACACACTTACATGCACACAGCTGTCTGCGAGTGCAATAAGAGTGAACAACAACAACATTAACTGATACCGCCTCTCTCGGTATATCTTATCACCTTTTTTTTTTGAAATTGCGGTTATTTGTGTCGGGTGGCAGCAGTTTTTATGGGGCGTTGCACGCATCTCCCTCCAAAACACACAAACACACACACGCAAACAACAAAGCAACGTGCGTTATCCTTCTGGCTCTGCCTTCACCACTTCGACAATCCCGTCACTAGCGCGCTGCATGAGAATAAAACGTCCTTTGCCGAACTGCTCCAGCGCTTGTCCCACCGCCTCGACGATGCTTGTCAGCCGCGCCACATCAGCTGCAGCGATGGAGAGGGAAAGGGTGCGGAAGTCGCTGGCTGGCATGCCGACGAGCTGCCGCAGCCACGTGTGACCGAGATCAACAGTGAGGTGGTCGTCCTCGGTTACCTCGGTTGCCACCGCAGTGTCCCCGTCCTGCGGCGGCTGTGTATCGCGCTCCACCGCATCCGGCGAGGACAGCTGAGCGAGCAGCGCGTATGTGAAGACGCTGTCGTCGCTACCGCTGTTCTTAGCCGGGGGTGATTCGTTGATCACCATGTCGGAGACGACTTCGGTGATGAAAGCAACGGTGGCAAAGGGCGTTTGCGGAGGGTTTTGCGCGACGTGGAGCGGCCATTGCCGCAGGGGCTGCACCAGCAGATGCTGTGTGGAAGCCGGAGAAGAGACGAGGGTAGACAGCGATGGGGGTGGTGGCTGGATGGATGCCGACGCGCTTCGCTGGGTGCTGCTACTGTTTGGTGCTGTGGGTGGTGGTGGGGATGGGTGCTGTTGTAGCACCTGCTGGTGCTGCCGCCGTGAAGGTCGTCCTGTACTCGCCGCCAGTTGCTGGCGTGCCAGCGCTTGCCAGTACTCCTCCAGGGCCCGCACGTGTCCCCCTAACACTTCCGTGTTGCCGGCGTGGAGTCGTAAAACACCGTGTTGCACCACAGGTCGCGCCGACGCGGAGAGACGGACCACCAGCTTCGAGCCAAGTGCCAAGCCACCAGGCGCGAGCACGCCCCCACACTGCTGTAGCGTGCGCTGGCAGACGTCCTCGACAGCGAGAACCCGCTGAAAGCCGTCCGACAACTCCAACCGCAGGCACCGCCACTGACCACCACTGGGCCGCAGCGGCGCCTGCTGCTGACCCGCCTCGTCGTTTTGGTCTTCCACCGCCTGCAGGGTGGCGTCAACGACGGCAGCTGGGTCGTCTGATGGACCGTCCGTGCTGCCATTGCCGCTGCCGACAGCGTCACCGCTGGCGAGGTCGGCGGCCCGCACCAGCGCACGACAGCGTTGCTCCCGCGAAAGGCTCACGTCCTTGACGGACATCACTTGCAGGACGAGACGCACTGCCGTCGCCGTCGCCGTAGCGTGAAGGGGGAGTTGGAGGAGGCCATCCGACGAGAGAAAAGGGGCGAGAGATGGACGAATGAACTGCTGATTTGACGTCTGTGCAACTCCCTCGAGGTCGTCGTCCAGGTGGCGTTGGATGAAATCTGCGGTGGCGTCGTCGGTGCCGAGCGACATGGCGGACACACAAATGTTGGTCACTCGAAGCCAAAGAGAGAGAGTGTGTGTGTGCGCGCGTGTTTGTGGGTGGGTGAACGAAAACGAGCTGAAGACGCTCGCGTCGTTCTGATTATCTGTCTGATTTAACGGCTGCTTCTTTATTTCGAAACAGCGGACGAACAAACACAGGTCAGCTGCGGATTTTGGATAGTACGTGTATGCGTGTGCGTGGTTTTGTATGTATATATACGCGTGCTGAAGGGATTCTGTGATCTGTCTTCTAGTTTCAACGACACAGCAGAGTGCTGGAGGAGGAGGGAGGGGGGGGGGAATGAGGGGTTAACAGGGGGGTCGTATGTTCACAGCGCGTATGGCGACGCACGACCCGGGCTCAGTGTAAGGAACGCCGTGTCGCCTCTGCTTTCCACCCTTCTAGCAGCGAAAGGGAGGCAGGGAGGCGTTCGTGGCGTATGTGACTGCTGCACAAAAGATCGAGATAAAACAAAAGGTGCCACGACGCCACCAAAGAAGAAAGCGAAGGAGAAAATACGAGAAAAAGAGAGGGAGAGACGTGGTAATAGCACAGGGAAGGCAATCCAACAACAACAAAAAGTGGTCAAGGTTCGGCAGCGCAAGCGACATGAGTCACGTTGACGGCCCCACCCAGCTCGAGAAGAACACAACAACAATCCAACAACAAAAAACGAAAGTCGGTGAAGAGAAGGTAGGGGAGGGAGTGAGGTTACCTCACTCACCTCTTCGGATAACTTTAGCTGTGACGTGCATTTGACACGCTGAAGCCGCTTTTGCGTGCGCGTGTACGTGGAGGTAATGCAGCAGAGACGAGCCTTCAGTTGCATTCTCTCCTTCCTCCTTTCGCATCCTTTGTACATTACGCCCTTCCCAGCATTCTCCAACACACAGAAATATAAAGGGAAATGGAGAGAAAATGCCGACGATGACGGTGTGCGGCGAGACGTCTCTTGTACAGCCTTTTTTGGCCTGCTTTTTTCACATGGTCTTGAACGAAGTCAGCCAACGTCTTTCATGAAGAGCCAAATAGTTATCAAACGACAAAGGGAGAAGAGAGGGGAATGTGTTTCCTGGCGTCTCCATTATTTCTCTCTCTTTCACCGACGTCAGAGACTCTTCGTGCAGATTGCTGATGGGGCGAGACGAGAGAGGGAGAGGGAAAAGCCTTACCACCCACCTGCTCTTCTCACAGGGGGAACACACACCTTTGAAAGACAGAGGAGGAGTGCTTGAGACACGCTCCCAGAGAGGACTACCGCTGTGGGGCGGAGAGGAGAACAGAATTAGGGCACGACAAAACCACGTCAAGTGAACTTGGAGAGAGCAGCAAGGAAAAAAAAAGGAAAAGCCCCGACGAGACGTGCTGCCGCGGCTCCTGCTACGTCTACAGAAGTTCATCGTGCATGTGTCTGTGCGGTCCTCCCCTTTCTTTCCACCTCGCTACGCCTCTTTAAAAGAAAAGAGAATTCTCGGTCTTTGCGGTGAAATCCCGCTTTTTCACTGGGAGTGGAATCAACGCAGTCAAAGAGCATTCCCAACGGCGACTTCCAAGGAAGCGATGCCCATACACGTACACACGCACGTACACACACGCATAGCCACGAAGAATCAGAAAAAAACAAACAATGAACCATCAGCCGACGAAGGAATCCGACTGGCTAACAAGGTAGTCGATAACCATCAAACGACAGCAAAAAAAAAAAGAATGTGTGTGTACGTGTGTCCACGACGCCTTCTTTCGTTTGTATTTGCGTTTGCGTGTGTCTGCGTAAGTGCATGTGTGTGCAAGGAATTCAGACACTGCACCTCCATTTTTCGGATCAACATAGGGCTTACTTACACTGTCTCTTACTTTAGTAGAAAAAAAAAAGAAAGGCCAACCACCTCACTCCCTCCTCGTGGACACCGTCTTATTTGTTTGCGTCCTTGCTGACTCATCGTTGTGGTGGGGGTTTGCCGTGGAGCACCACCGCAGTTTCACCACCACAGCGCTGTTCTGCTGCCGAGCTGACCGACATACGCAACGTCACTTCTGGAAGGGCATGTGGAGCCACCACCAGCGCAGAAGAGTAGGGATACAGTCGGACCCGCAGAGAAGCAACAGAAGTACAACCACGCTTGCTCACAGCCAAGCAAACACGTCACGCTGTCGGTGAGGAGAGCATAAGACAGCGCCATCTCTAGTTTGGTATTTTGTTTGTTTGTTTGTGGTTTTTGGACAAATATAGAGGTGGTCGGTAGGATAACGAAGACAAAACAAAAGAAAAGACGTGAACGTGAGGAGGAGGAGGAGGGGAGAGGTGACGACACTGGAGGAGAGATGCTGCATCGCCTTCACGTCTTTCCCATCCCTCCCACCCCCATTCCTCTCACTCGCGTACAGCTTTTTTTTTACAGGAGGAAGGGAATGATGCAGGCCTTCTTCTTGTTGGCCGGGTCGGCCTTGACGTAGCCGCGGTGCTTCTTCTTAGCCCAGTCCAGCATCTGCACAAAGCCGGCCAGGGTGAAGAACCAGGACGACAGCAGGTTCGTGCCGATGGAGAAGGCAACCCACGACATGATCTCGAAGAAGTAGTTGGGGCACGAGACGAAGGCGAAGAGCGGACCCTTCGGCACGTTGCGGGTGGTGTCGCCGTCGCCCTTGCGCATCGTGCTAAGCTGGTAGTGCACGGCAAAGTTGAGCACCTCGTTCACGATCATCAGCATGGCACCGATGTTCGACTGCAGCGCGCTCGGCTCGGTGAACTTGGGGCTGCACAGCACGTAACCGATGAAGGCGGCGAAGGACCAGTAGTACGAGCAGTTCTTGACGATGTTGCGCATCGGCATCGTCGGGTGCGAGAACTTGTGCACGAAGAGCGACTCCAACTCACGCTTCACGAAGTGGGCAGCGAAGAGGCCGATGAACAGCTTCTGCGTGTAGCCGTACGCCGGCATGGCAGCCGAGCCGTAGATGAACGAGGGGCGCATGGCGTAGAGCAGCATGAAGGCGAGCGGGCCGGCGTACTCGACAAGGAAGACGGTGCGGTAGCCAATTTGCGGGCCGAGGTCCTTGAAGATGATCTCCATCCCATCCTTCACGCCCTGCTTCTCCAGGGTGCCGGCTCCGCCAAGGGTGATGAGGTTGGGGCGGGGCTTCTTGCCATCCGCCGCCGGAGCTGCCGGCTCCGCACCGGCCGGACCGGCGATCTTGAAGGACTTGCGGTGCACGTCCATCTTGGGACGGAAGGCGGCCTTCAGGTCGTCGAGGGTGGCATTTGCCGACAGCTCGATCTCCTGCTTGCGCGCGCCGTCCTTGCCAGACACAACGGTGACCTTCATGATGAACTGGGAAGGGGCGGCTGAGGGGGACAATCAGACAACGAAATCGAGGCTGAGAAGAGGGTGGTGGCGGGAGAGAGAGAGAGAAGAGCTGAGAGAAATAACTTTCGTTACTACCGCGGACACATACAGAAAACACAAACACATGTGCAGAGGCAGGCAAGGCGGACGAAAAGAGTTGTGGAGGAGTTTTTTTTTTAAACAGCAGGGAGAACAAAAGAAGATGGGATGAGAGGTCAAAGAAGCAATGATAAAACACCAACAAAATAAAGAGAGCACTATGAAGAGTGGAGTGCTGCATTGACCGCACACAGGAGCGAGCAGTTGCCATGATCAGCTACGACACTGTTGCATCGAGAAGGTTCGCCTACACGCATACTGATTCATTCGTGTTCCCCCTTTTTTTGCAGATGTCTGCGTAGGAGAAGGTCAAGAAAAAACAATAAACGGGCGAGGTTTGCTCGTCGGATTTCATGCGCACACCACTCAGAACAACAACAAAGAAACGCACAGGAGACGTGACGTGCCGTCTTCACCTACGTGCTTATTTCTCTTCTTCTTTCGGATTTGGATATCAACTTCGAGGACGACGACACGTTCGGCCCGATTGACTGCTGTCGCTTTGTCGGTCGGCCCCGCGAGACGGGGGGCTTTTTTGCTGAGGGGCTCTGCATGTATAACAGCAACAACAACGAACAGTCACGGTCGCATCAAAGTTATTTACGTCGACTTAAAACACACATATATGCACGTATATGGATAAGCAAAGGAGAGCTTCATATCAAAGAAAAGAGACGAAGGTGCTCACACGCGCAAAGAAGCAAAACAAACCCACAAACAAGTCAGACAACATAAGATGCAGGAAACACCATAGCAGCGCTGTCTGAGTCGGGAAGGAGGAAAGAAAACCAGCAACAACAAAACGCTTGTCTATGCGTGGGTGTGATGAAACACACTTTATGCTCGGTGGTGGGCCTGTTCTACCAGGAGCACAGTGAAAGAAGTACTAACGGGAAAAGAGCAGAAAATAAGACGCGACGCCGATGTATGCTTTTGTACGTATGTGCGTGCTACTTGATGCTTCCGTTACCGCTGTTGCTTCCGCTCCCGCTACTCGAGCCGGAGGAGCCTGCGCCGCCGCTGCCACTACCAGAGGTGTTCGTGCTACTAACGCTGCTGCCAGCGTTACTGCTCGACGACGACGCACCACCGGCGCTGGACGACGACGAGAAGGAAGAGGAAGAGCGCTTCTTCAGAATACGCTCCGCCTCCCGGTCCGCCTTTTGCTTCAGCCACACCAGTCGTTTCTCGCGTAACAACCGCTTCATCGCCTTCGCTTCGACGGTGCGTGGGGTGGCCGGCATCGGAAAAATAACACTACGGCAGTTCTGCGTGCCACAGCTGCACACGAAGTGCGGCATCGACTCATCACGCAGCGTTGCATAGTCCACTGTCAGCTCCTCGCCGACGCTGATTTGACGCTTCGCCGCAAATAGTAGCGTGCGTCCATGCACAAATTGCATATTCGGCTCGCAGGAGTGGCGCAGCGCGACGGCTTGGTGGATGCCGTCACCACGGCAGATCACGCAGCCCACCGTTGGGTCCTCCTCCCCCAGCTTAAAGAGCGCCTTGGATACTACAGGGATGGGGTGGACGGCATCGCCGAAGAGACACTTCCCCTCCGGCACCGTCTTGCTCGCCCGGGTTGAGAAGCGGCCGTTGCGGTCGTGGCTGATAAAGTACCACGGCTTGCGGGCCGCCTGTTCTTTCAGCGCCCGCGCCACAGCGTTGGCGACGAAGCGCTCGTGGTTCCAGTGCTGGTCGCCCTCAACCATGACATCTGCGAAGTCACCGCCGTCCTTTGGCGCATACCACATCCCGCAGTTGGGGTTGATCTCCAGGAAGTACGGCACCCCCGACTCCTCGTCAATGCGGAAGTCCACACGGCCGTAGCCGACGCCGTTCATGATGTACTTAAAGGCGTTGCGCGCCATCTCAACAATGGCAGGATAGGCGGGGTCAGACGAAGGGAGAAAGCTGTACGCCTGGTCGCTGCATTCCATCGTCCACTTCTTTTCAAAGTAGGCAAAGTCGTCGTTGTTCTGCAAAAAGTTGAACATGAGGGGCTTGAACACCTTCACGCCAAACGGGCTGCTCTGGTCGGCACAGGCCAGCACCGTCCCCTCGCGACCACGAATAAACTCCTCGACTAGGGCGTGGTTGTACTCCTTGATAAAAGCACGCACTTTCGTCTTGAGCTGATCCAGGCTGTCGCACCGGTTGTCCTTGTTAATGCCGACCGAGGCATAGCCGGAGAGGTGCTTTACGATGACAGGGAACTTCAGGTGTCGACACTTTTTTGCGAGGCTCTCATCGTTGTCGAGCAGGACGAAGTTGGGCACTGTCACACCACTCGACCCCACCATCAACTTCATATCGATCTTGCTTGGCTCGAAGCTGCGGGAGTCGGTGCCGGTGAAGGCGGCGTTGTGCTCCTCCAGCGCCTGTACCACATCCACACCAGCACGTTTCTCATCGCGGCCACCGTCGCACAAGTTAAAGAAGACATCGTACTTGTTCGAAGTCACCAGCTCGCGCACCGTGCGGTAGGAGTCGATCTTCTTCATGGTAACATCAGCGAACGTGTACTTCTGACGATCCTTCTTGATGTAGTGCTGCGGCGTGCACCAGTAGTTATCAACACTGGCGGTGGCAGAGTCGGCACCGTCGTAGCTGCTGCTGAGCACGCAGATGCGAAGCTTCTTGAGCTTCTTCGCTGATCGCGAGTGAGCCTTCGAGGACGTGGCGGCAGCGGAGGTGCCGGCGGAGGAAGAGGAGGCACCAATGGGGGTTTTGCCGCTGCGACTGTCGCGACTCGACTTGCCAGAGAGCATTTTTTTGCGTGCAGCGCCACCGTGCTTCGACTTCACTGCAGCAGGAGCGGAGGTGTTGGCGGCGTGGCCGCCGGCAGCCCCGCTCGCCGCATGCCCAGAGTTCGCAGCGGACGTGGTGGCGGCCGATCGCGGCTGACTTTTGCGGCGACGTGACACGGCCCTCGCGCGAGCTGCCGACGCCCGACGACTGGCGTGATTGCTGCTGCTGTTGCTGCTGTTGCTAGTGGCACTACCACCAGCCGGCGTACTCCCGCCTGTTGCACTGGTTGGTGCCGCTGCCGTCGATGCGGTTCCGTTGGACAAAGATGCTTTCGTCGACGAGTGTTTCCGCTTGACACGACGCACGGTTTTGCCCTTCTTTGCCTTCATCTTCTTTACGACTTGCTGCTTGGCCGGCTTGCTGGCAGCGCTACCGTTGCCGCCGCTGCCGGAGGAAGAGCCACCACTGGTGCCACCACTACTGTTGCTACTGCTGCTGTTTGATGCCCCTGTAGTGCTGGAGGAGTTCAGTGAAGCTGCGGTGCCACTCCCCTTGCCGTCGCTTGCATGATGGTGATGCGACGAGCTTGAGGAGCCGCCGCTGCCAGACGATGGCGCGGTGGCGTAAAAACGGCGGTGCTCCGTCGTTGCGCTGCGGCCAAGCGATGCTTGGAGATGCACCACACGACGGGGCTCCGTGCCCATGAAGAGCGGCGCCGTGGTGGAGGCCGTAATGAGGGTGGAAGAGGAGGCGGGGGGCGAAAGTAAAACGAGTCCTTTGCACAGCAGCGTCATACCCAGCACATCGGCCGCTCTTGCCGCCGTGGTGGGATGCAACGTAGTGGTGGGTCGACGCTGGAGCGATCTGGACACACGCGCCACTCCCTTGATGAAGGAAACAGGCGGCATTTGCTCTTTGTCCCTTTCTATATGTCTTTATCTATCGTTATATATATGTATAAAATGACAGATGTATGTGCGTGCTAAGTGCGGGCTGTGCAGCGTTGTAGTGTGCAGTAGATTGGCCTGCAGGTGTGTGGAAGTGCTCTGCTTCCTTTCTTCTTCTTTTTTTTAACTGTGACACGGTGGCGGTGGCGGTGGTGATGTGAAGACCAATGGAAGTGCCGATAAAGGGATCAGGGCTTAAGACGCGCAGCACCGACTTCTGCGTGTGTGTGTGTGTGTGTGTGTGGCTTTCAACGCCGCTAATATATTCTTTTACGAAGTCAAGTAGCCACCCACCGCGATCTACACCCACACACATGAAGCGCGGCTTCACTCAAACGCAGAGTGGTATTTCTCACAGGAACCCAAAAGGAGGAGAGGAGGGGGTAGAAAAGGTGGAGGATGTGGACATCGGAGGAAGGGGCCCATGCGCGGCAGCGTAAGAGAGAAAACACACAACGAAGGAGTGCAGTTTGGCTGAAAGCGACAAACAACAGCAGCAGGAAAAATTAAGTCGTTGCCGGGTGGAGCAACGTCGACAGACGGCATCACCGCTCGTTCAAAGGCACATCTGTTTGCATACCTCTCTATGGAGCGATGCGTGCACGCTGCACCCACACTACTCAAGCACAAAAGCGAGTATGACAGAGCGTCGCTCCGTTGTTGGTGTAGCTGCTGCTGCTGCATCAAGATACGATAAACGAAATCGAGTCAGGGCAATATCAACACCAACGCGAACAGAAAAAAAAATATAAATGCGGCCACAAGGCGCTGAGCTTACATCGTTGTGGAGACCCACAAGCGGTACCTCCCACCTTCTCCCTCCTCTCTCCCACTACACAGGTTAGACACGCGCCGAAGTATCATCTGTCCACATCAGCGACTCTACAAGTCGCCATCGTCGTCTTTCTTCAACGTATCTTCGTATGGGTCCACCGGCTCGCGCAGCGGCATCGGCTTCCCGACGCGCACGGTCCCAATGATGGAGAGCCCATCAGGATCCTCTAGGTAGCCTTCATAGGCCGTCCCGATCTTCATGCGGCGCCACTGAAACGTGAGAATGCGACTGTAGTTCTTGCCGCCCCAGTCCACGTTCTTGTAGTTTTGCTCAGCGATGTAGACACGACGCGGGTGCAGGCGCTGCCTCTTCAGTTCGCTGAACTTCTCGGGGCTACCAGCCGCCGCCACGTCATCCTCGACCTTCACAATGACGGCCACGTGCCCGTTTGGCATCGATGGGTGCTCTTGGTTGTAAAGGACGGCGTCGGCGTTGCGTGGAGCATTAAATTTGATCTCCTCCATGTCCACCGCTTCAACGTAGTTTGGGATGTACTCCGCCTCCCACTCCTGCTCCGTCTTCGCAGGATTGTAGAAGTTGTTCGCTTTCCAAAACTGACTGGTGTCCTGCACCAGGCGCGGCATGAGCCCACGGTTCCACGCCATCCAACGCATGTAGAAGTCCATCGCCGTGTAGCGCATGCCGAGCATCACCACCGTCGTCTCCGAGGGGTCGCCGCGGCGGCCGACGTCGAGCGGGTTCATGAGGTTCACGTAGTTGATGTACGTCGTTGTGAAGTTGGAGATGCAGTTGCTGAAGGCAGGGACGCCGTTGGCGTAGCCTAAGACGGTACCGAAGGGTGTTACACAGTGTTCCAGTGGGTCGTACGCGCTGTAAGTGCGTGGCCGAAGGTCGAGGGACTTTTGATAATCGTTGACGGAGAAATAGAGAAGAGCGACGAGGCACAGCAGCGCTGTTGCGCCGGAGAGAAGCACCAGATGTGCGAGCTTCATATATATATATTTTAGTTTGGCTTATATATATATATATATATATGTTTGCTGGTTCGCTTGCAGCACAGCAGACGTCGCACGTTTAGTCGGCAACGACGGTGCGCCAATGAGCGTCGGGTGAGGGATGGTGGTTCTATAGAGTGCACAAGAGTAAGAAGCTAAAAAGAGAGAAGAAAGGCTGATGGATCGATGACTCTATTACTGCTACCACTACTTCCATCACCACGATGACACCTTCCGCGAGCATACTGCGCAGCTCATCAGCAGCGCTCGTGGAATCGCACAAGCGTCTGGTGTGCATTTTTCGATCACCATTTTCGATATTTGCGTGCGACTCAGTGCATACGTATCTCGGAGTAGTGGGATCTTGGGAGGAATGGAGAGGGAGGTCCCTCTCTATTCAACAACCCCTTGAAGAAAGCAAGGAAGCCAAAAGAAAACCCCGAGGAGGACGATGCCGTTTTGTTGATCCTCAGTGCGCTGTGATGGACGTGACCACACGAGAGAGAACAGGGGAGCGCGTTGTAAGCACCACTGCAGCCCCTCCGACTACCTGCGGTATATTACTAGCCGTGTCAGCCGCTGGCCTGCGGGAAGAGGATAGGCGAGGTAAAGGGGGAAGATGTGTGGGCGCTGCGGCCACCACTGATGTTGTTCTATCCGAAATTCATCTAGCTGTGACTCCTTCCCCCCCATCCCACACACTGCAGCATCACTAATACTCGCAAATGCAGTCGCAGCCTTTGGGACAGCAATGCACTGTCGGGTCGTTCCACCAGCTGCTCATGTGCTCCACGTGCCCGCCATGCCCGCAGCGAGCACACTGCACTACTAAACACCCTTCGGCACAGCGGGTCTGCAACGATGCACTCCCCATCGGACGGGTTTCTCCTGCTGTTGCTGCGCTGACAGGATCGACATGAGTGCCCTTCGATGTGGGATACTCGCTGCTGTGTTTGGCTGCCGGGCTGGCCGTTGCAGATGTCTGTCCGAGCTCCTTAGACTCCCCGCCACTGACACCGCTACCGGTGCCCCCACCTGCGGCGGCGCCGTGCTTGACGGTGTTCCGCAGCAGCGACAGCCCACACACGGCGCAAACGCTGATAGGGGCATGTAGGCGTCTGCACATTTGCACTGGTGGCTCGGGAAGGACGCAGGCACTGGTGGCGGAGCCCGACGATTCGTGCTCCTGTTCACCACGCTTGGCGCATCCCTGCGGCAACAGCTGCTGTTGTCCACGCTGCAGCGCACACCGTACAAGGCGAGTTTCACAGAGGAGTGTGTATTCACGCGCCACCGCTAGCACACGTTCCACGTAGGTGACGACCTGGATCATCTCGGCGAAGTCTTGCCGTAGTCGTCGCACCGCTGCGGCCGCGACGTCCACCCCTCCTGTACCACCCTCTGCGGTGGAGGAGACGGCCGGCAGGACACCTATCGAGCACACCGTCGCGCGACGACTCATGCCACTACTCACCTTTCCTGCATCGTGCTGCTGCTCTTCCTCCTGCTCCAACACACTTGGCAACAGAAGCGAGCAGACAGCCAGGCCAGCCCAGAAGGGCAGCCGCGCGCTTCGCAGCACCCGCACCGTCTCCATTAGTGTAGGCCAGATCACTTCGCCGATGTAGAGCTTACCGGTGGACGACGTACCGACGTTCTTTGTCAAGCGTCGCAGCACCTGCAGGAGGTCGCTGACGTCGGGCAGGTGAAGCGCCTTCGCGAGCTTCGCGTTGGCGTGCAGGGCAGCGCCGGGTGACTTGCTGGTGAAGACGCGGACGTCGTCCCACTCACACCGATACAGACTGCCGAGGATGTGAGAGGGGAGGAGGTAGCTCGGCAGCACCGTACCACGCACAAACTGTGAGGTGCACCCCAGCAACGTCCCTGGCAGCGCGGCAGGGCGGCGCTGCTGCTGCTCCGGTGGCAGAGGTTGCTGTTGCTGTGGCTGCTGTTGTTTCGCCCACGCCTCACGGTCCGCACTCCTCTTCGCGGCCTCATACAGAGGGAGGAGGCAGTCCGGCACATGACCCAGTCGCACCACCGCAGCGGCTGGGCCGGGCTTTGTCGCACTGTTCGGTGCCACAGATGCCGGGCCAGCACCCACAACCGCGCCACCACCACCACCACCACCACCACCACGACGGGCTCCCACCGCAGCAGCCGACGACGACACAATTCCGCACACTGCCACGTCCCCCTGGGGAAGGAGAACAGCCAAAAAGTGCTTCACCGCACGATGTCGGTAGGGGTAGAGGGCCGACGCCCCAGTCCCAGCAGACGCCGTGGGGCCCCCACCTGTCCCTCCCGTCAACGCCGTTGACGTACCACTGGCGGTGATGCCGATATTGGTGGGTACAGTGGCGTTGGAGGAGGTGCCAACCGGCATGCCCCCGGCCGCACTGCCGATTGCGGTGTTGCCGCCGCTGTTGCCACCAAGAGGGTTTCCCTCACTGCTGGTGCTGCTCATGCTACCCGTTGCTGCGGCTGCACCCACCGTGCCCGCCACGACGGCATTCCCTGGTCCTTTGTATACCGCTCTGGCTCTCTCAACAAGACCAGCAGCACTAGCGGTAGCGTGGTGGTTCACACCATTTCCACCGACGCTGGGGTTGGTGACGTTGCTGTTGCTACCGACGCCTACGGTATTTGCGCTGCCTGGCACCACGCCACCAACCCCAGTCTGCGCACTGGTGGTCGCCGCCACCGCCGTCCCACTAGCGGCGGCAGCGGTGCTGCTGGAGTTTACGGCACCGCCGCCACCAGCACTGAGGTGAGTGCCCGCCATGGTTCGCAGCAGTCGCACACCGCCACCACCGACACCACCTCTGCTGTAGGCGAGGGCAATACGGGATGGCAGCAGTAGGTGGTGCACATCGAGCTCCACAGCGCTCCAACACCGCAGCAGACACGCAAAGTCCAACAGAAATGGCGATGCGTTGTTACGGCAGGTGTGCTGGTTGGCGCTGGTGGCTGGGTTGCCAGAGGCGGACAGGACAGCACCGTTGTGGAGACGCCGTGCCTCTGCCATCCAGCGCAGCAGGCGGCGGCCGAGGGCGGGCGCGACGGCGGCGGTGAGTCTCGCTGATTCTTCGCCAGCCGCCCCCACCCCCAGCGACCCGTCATCGTTGTTTCCCTTCATCGCGTTCTCACCGCCGGCGGCGGCGAGGAGGCGGGTGGAGATGGGTCGTCGCGGCACCCCTTCCTCCATGCCAAAGGAAGAGGCCGAGGCAGCCGACGACAGTCCCTCAGCCCCACGGGTGAGGGATGGGCCGGCCCCACTGACTCTCGCACCGCCACTGCCGCGGGTGCTGTGGGAGCGCGGGCCGGTCGTCACGGCCCAGGAGGAGGTAGACTGGTCGCTGACGCCGCCCGCAGAGGCCTCCTCGGAGAGGTGCCACTCGCACGGCTCGAGAGGGTAGCGGGCGGGAAAGACCACTTCAGCGGTGACGGTCGCCACGAGGAGCGGCAGAGCATGGCCCGTTCCTGCTACTACGGATGTGTTGGCGGACCGCGGCGCACCGCTCACAAAGGGTGGGGAAACAAGTGTCGACGCAGCACTCGCCTTGCTGGCCGTGCCCACTCCACAGGAGGATGCGTTCACGGAGCCCGGGGACAACCCACTAGTGGCAGCTGAAGCAGACCCCGACGGCGACGAGGACGCGGCCGCTGCCGCGACAGAGGCCACCGAGCTGGCTGTAGCCGAAGCGTTCATATTGGGGTTTATACCATTACCGTTACTGTTGCAGCCGGTGCGGTGGACAGCGGACACCATTGCGTGATGCAGGGTTCCGGACGTTCCACCAGTTGCAGAGGCCTCCGCTCCTCCCCCTACGTGTCCACTGGCAATGCTTGCGTTGGACACGGGCCGGCCCGTGGCCCCTGCATTGCCTGCGGCAGGGGCCACGGTGCTGCTGGCCGACCCACGGTGTCGGCCACGACACGACAGCCACACAAGCGGTCGCGTCAGCTCCATTAGTACGGCGCAGGTGCCCTGCCGAGGGCGTTGCACCGGGTTCGACATCGCAACTCGAATGTGTGTGGCCGCATTTACTGCGGGAGCGTGGGCGGTGGAAAGGGAGTCGGGCAAGGCGCCGCTCATGAACTGCTCCGGCTCCACCTCCATGTCCTGCCCATCTGGTGAGTAGCCGATGTGGAAGTAAGCAAGCTGCCGTGCCACCGTCACGTCCCCCTCCACGGCAGCCACGAGACGCGGTGAGAGCATCACACGTCTGTGTCCCTCTCGCCCTCAAGAGCAACAATAAAGAAAAGAGGGACAACAATAACTGGAGTTGCACACCAGCTTTTGCGTTCTGGGATGCAGCGGCCTGCGTGGTGGTACTGGTGGATGCACCTCACTGATGCTAGAAGAAAGAAGAGCAGCAGCAATAGAAAAGGCCCGACAAGAAGCCAAGACAAGCTAACGAGGGAAAATAAGAAAAAACAGCTCTTGCGTTGCTTCTCTTTGAGTGCTGCGTAGTCGAGTCGAAGGTAAGAGAAGAACCAAGCAGATGCGCTGGAGAAGAGGTAGGGAAAGACAAAGAGGGTCACCGCTCACCAAATAACCACCGTACGTAGGGGAGGGGGTGGGGGTCAGAGATAAGAAACAACAATCGTGATAATAAATAGGCGACATGCTCGCAGCTACGAGGCGCTTGAAAGAGCTCTCAGGTTGAAGCACGGATAAACCCTTGAAGGGTTGTACGTGACCTTTCTTCCCCCTCCAGCCTTCCGTTACTCCTTTACGCTGCAAAAGAGCATCACACACACACACACACACACACACCTACGTGGGCGTATACGGTGCAAACAATCCTCCGCATTCCTAACGTTTCGTTCTCATCTTTTTGGTGTGGAGGAGTAGAAGACGTTTGGAGGGACGCGCGCACATCGTGCGTTGATTTTGGGCAATCCGGGCTCGCACGCCTGAGGGTGAGTGTAAACAGCAAGACAAGGAAAAAAGGGGGGATCCCGCCACACACAGGGAAACGTAGGAAGAGAGATGTGAACATCTGGATGGCGCCATCCAGCTTTGGCATCAACAAAAGGGCCACAACAGCAAAAGGGGGAAAAACACCAGCATCGTCATCCGCAGCCAGAACATCTTTCAACATATAGACGTGTGCGTTTATGTATTGGTGCATCGCTCACTATACGCATTCCCTTTAAAGCCCGTGCTTCAACAGCAGCAGCAGCAGCGGGAATAGCAGCGGCTGTGGAAGTCAGCACTTCGTTCACTCGAATTCACTCGGCGGCTGCGGGCCGTAGACAACCTTCTCACCAAAGACGGAGCGGCCACGCCACTCGTCCAGCACGCGGTCCTCCACCTCAGGCTCGATGAACTTTTTGTAAAACCACGTGCGTCGTATGGAGACCTGCTTCCAGTAGTTGTGCAGCCGAACCTGTGCCTTGCAGTAGAAAGCCATGAGTTGCTCCTCGGTGATCTCCAGCATAGCCGGTCCTGCACCTGAAAAGTACATCTCCTCCGCTTCTAGCGCCGTCACTGGACGTCCCTGATTCTTGAGACGCTTCACCTCTCGTTCAATGGCACTGTATAGCTCCTCGCGAAACGCGGTGGGAGGCTTGAAGTCGATGTCTGTCCACTGGCCCCCGCTGTAGCCTTTAATCTGCGGAAAGCGCACCAGCCCCTTCGCGAGCTCCGGGACTTCGTTCCGGTTCACCTCGTAAAACTTCAAACCAGGCGTACGCGTCTCCGCCTGGTGGCAAAGCACCTCAAACACCTTCCCCACCGCGTTACAGGCGGTGCAGTTGTTTTGGTGGTAGCGCACCACCATCACGTCATCCGACTTCGAGAAGTACTCCAGCTTCTCTTTCATCTCCTCGACGGAGGAGATGGGCTTCACGCACTTGGTAGGGAAGTTCACCCAGAGAGGATTAAGCGGCTTCTCGTTGCCTGTTGCCAGCTCGCTACGGATGCCTGCGCTGTTCATCATAAGGGTTTTCATCTTGTGCGACTCGGACTGGTACAGTTCAAACTTCTTCCGCTTCTGCTTGATGCCGTCCACCATCTCCTTCTCACCGCTCTCCGGCGGGCGGAAGAGGTCATCACCGGGGCCGCGCATAGTCCTGGACTTTGTTTGGATTGTTTACGTGCTCTATCACCGCACAAGGGGAAAAAAAAGGAGAGGTGAGGGGAGAGCTGTCTTGCAGTTCAACGCAGCGAAGTGCGATGAGGGAGACAGGTATTTGTGTGTGTAGGGAGGTATAAGAGCCTCTTCGTGCTGCTGTGGTGCAAGCAAACAAGCAGAATAATGAACACACCTGCTCCATAAAGACACACAAAATAACAACAACAACAACAAAAAAAAAACAGAGAGGTGGCGGCACAAGGAGAGGAGCAAGGAAAACAAAGTTCTTCAATGACATCGTGCCCACATCCCGTTCTCTTTTCTTCTGTTTTTGCTTCTCGTGGAAGTCGGCTTTTAAGCGCGCGTATGTCAGGCAATCCATCAAACGTGGTAAGGAAAACGCCGACGGTCCCTGCACTGCGGGCCTGAAAGGAGAGGAGGAAGAAGGGGGGGGGGGAATGCTCACCTACGGACACAACAAACAACCTACTCGCCCCTGTTTTAAAAACAGTTCTTAAGGACGCACACACACGCACAGTATAGTATATACACGGGTGCATGTACATATCCGTGACAAACGTGATTCGCCCATACGAGCAAAGATGGCACTTCGCGTGCTCGGCGCTCTGCGATGATTTGCTTTTTCTAATTTAAAGAGGCCCAGACGGCGTTTTGCGCTGGTCTATTGGTATCATTATATCGTCAACATCCCAAAAACGAGAAACAGAAAAAGCAGCAAAGCTGAGGTACATCTAAGAGTGGCTACTTTAAAAAATCAACCCTCTTGAAGGTGTGAGTGGTGAGGAATAGGGAGGATGAGAGGGTGAGAGGGGGAGGGTGTGTGTCTGTATGCGTGGTTACGGTAGATGAGGCACACCGGCACAAACAGCACCCTCAAGGACATCGCTTAAAAAGAGAAAAAAAAAACGTGAGGCGAGAGAGCGACAGACGTCAGGAGTCGAAGCGCGCATATGCAGACACATGCGCATACACACACGTACACAAAACACGCAGCACAAATAAACAAGAACGAAAGAAAAAAAGCTGCGCGCCACAGGCTCTTCCTCTCGTTCAGAAAACAACGAGCCAAGACACTTCTGCGTACACCTCGTGCCCAAGGCAATGCAACTACATACATGACGACAGACAGGAGGAGAGAGAAAAAGGTAAGAAGGGAGAGAGGCACGTACTGTATCACGTGACACGCGCCTTCACCGCGAGCTCCAGCAGCAACAAAAAACACAATCGCAGAAACAGCAACACACACACACACATACACACACACACACACACACACACACACACACACACACACACAGAAAACAAAAACAGGAAACATAGCAGGGGAATGAGGGAGAAAGACAACAAATCGTGCAGAACACGTAAAGCCTAACAACAACAACAACAAAAGGGTAGTACACTCACGCACAGGGTTACAGGAGTGGTCTAAGGTGAACCGAAGCGAAAACAAACAAATAGAAAAAGCGAGGCAACAGGGAAAAAGAAGACATCGTACATCTACATAGCATCTCTATACAAACATATATATATATATATGTGTGTGTGTGTGGTGGGGGGGGGGGGAAGTTGGGGACCATGACGGGGTGAAAGTAAATTACATGAGAGAGTGGACGACAGCACAGATAAAAAAAGGAAAGAAACAGGGAGATCAGGGAAGTGCCGGGCAAGCACCGTGGCGGCTATTTTCACCCCCGGTTGTTTTCTCTACATCTCGTCGAAGTCGTCGTTGTACTCGTCGTCCTCGTCACTGTCATCGCTTTCCGTCAGACTAGGCTTGCGCGCTGCGGCAACAGGTGCGGCCGCCTGCGGCGTCGACGCGGCTGATGAGATGTCAGAGGAAGACACAGATGACGCGGCAGCCGCTGCCTTCTTCGTCCCCGCCTCCACCTTTGGCGTCAACTCCTCCTCAAACTCGTCTTCGTCGTAGGCGTTCTCCATCGTCTCCGGCTTGGGCGCCTCGGCGGCAGGCTTTTCGGAGAAGGAGGAGTCCGCTGAGGAGGTGGACGACGACGACGGGGCCACCGATGACTTCTTGGACGACATCTCATCGTCAAAGGCGTCATCAGCGTACGGGTCAGCGGCAGCCTTGTCCTCCGCTGCTGACTCCTCCTTGTCGTCGCTGCTCGTGTGGTGATGATGTGTCTCTGCCTCTGCCTCAGCCCCCTTGTCCTTTTGGAGGTAGGCTGCTGCTGCAGAGGATTGCGAGGAGGCGGAATGGCTGCGCGTCGACGACAGCTCCTCCTCGAAGTCGTCGTCGTCGTAGGCAGCGGCCTTCACACTCTCCTCCTCCGTTGCTGGTGCTGTGTGATGGTGGTCGCCGTCGTGGCTGAGGCTGTGCTGCGCGTGCGGCT
Organism: Crithidia bombi; assembly: GCA_900240985.1. Taxonomy (NCBI): domain Eukaryota; phylum Euglenozoa; class Kinetoplastea; order Trypanosomatida; family Trypanosomatidae; genus Crithidia; species Crithidia bombi. Next base: position 182,543 of record OESO01000163.1, on the reverse strand, counting down.
GTGGCTCGTCGAGCTCGGCGTACTTGTCGTCATCCAAATTGATCTTCCCCGTGCTCTCGTCTTCATCCTCGTCCTCCTCCTTATCGAAGTCGTCGTTTTCGTAGGCGGTCTCAGCGGGTTCGGCCTCCTCCGTCGCCTCTAGCTTTGGTAGCGGGTCTTGCTCCTCCGTCACCTGCAACTTCACGGCAGCTGGTGCGTCAGCAGCCGTTTCGTCTTCACCTGGGTACTCCGCCTCCTCCTCCTCCTCCTCTTGGGTCTTCTTGGGCGAGACTGCCACCGATGACTTCTTGGACGACATCTCATCGTCAAAGGCGTCATCAGCGTACGGGTCAGCGGCAGCCTTGTCCTCCGCTGCTGACTCCTCCTTGTCGTCGCTGCTCGTGTGGTGATGATGTGTCTCTGCCTCTGCCTCAGCCCCCTTGTCCTTTTGGAGGTAGGCTGCTGCTGCAGAGGATTGCGAGGAGGCGGAATGGCTGCGCGTCGACGACAGCTCCTCCTCGAAGTCGTCGTCGTCGTAGGCGCGGGCGGGCTTCTGCACCTCCTCAGCCCGCAGCGCGGCGATCTCGCGGTGGCGGTGGTCGTCCAGCTCGTCGGCGTCGCTCCTCTCCTCGTGGCTGCGGTGGCTTGACTTAGCGGACGGCGTGGTGGCCGCCGACTCCGCGCTTGACGCCGTGCCCTTCGCCTGCTCCTGCTCCTCCTCCGTCGCCTCCGCTGCCGCCGGCTCCTCTTTTGTGGGGTAGAGTTCGCTCTTGTGGTCGCTGTCGCTCAACTCCTCGTACTTGTCCTCCTCGTTGTCATTCTCGTCATCGTCGTCGCCGTCCTTCTTGTGGTTGGCATGGTGGTGGTGGTCCTGCCTATCATCGGCCGCATCACCATCGACGCCGTGGTGGTGGTGTTTGCCTTCTCCTGCGATCTCACGCTGCTCCTCGTCCCCCTCGTAGTCGCCGTGGTGGTCCTGCTTGTCCTCGGCCGCTGCGTTGTTGTTGTTGTCATGGCGGTGCTGTGAGGAGGCAGTAGAGTGACTGCGGCTGGTAGAGGCAGATGACGAGCTCGTCTCGTAGCCTCCGCGCTGGTCTGCAGGAACGGTGTAGTGGCCGTCATCGTCGCTTTCGTCGGCATAGGCGTCCGAGTCGCGCTTCGTGGCCGCCGCTGCCTGCTGTTGTTGCTGCTGTTGCTGGTGCGGACGTGGCCGGCCACCCGCTGCGCCGTTCTGCCGGCCTGCCGCCGGCTTCACCGGGGTTCGGTGCGAGTTCCCCTTGGAGGCGTTGAGGGACGCCTGCTTCCTCTGCTGCCGCTCCTCTTCCTCCCGCTCGAGAGTTTGGAATCCCTTGCGAGCCGACATCTCTTTCCGCTCCTCCTGCCGCCGCCGCAGGAAGCGACGACGCGCCATCTCCTTTCGCTGCTCCTCCTGCTCTAGCCGACGACGCTCCTGGCGGCGCTGGCGAGCTCGCTCGTGGATGAGCATCTCCTTGCGTGCCCAGTAGGGTGCGAGGTGCGGGTCATCGAGGTCGTTGTACGGAGGGATAGTGCGCTCCTTAATCGGACCCAGCGAAAACTCCACCTGTGGCATGCGGGGGAGTGTGGTGTAGCCGGCGGAGTAGTGCCCATCTGACACTCCATGACGCCCAAGCGAATGGGTGCGGTCAGCAGAGGACGCGTAGGAGTGGGCGGCGGCGTCGTCGCGCGAGTAGGGGCGGGCCCGCTCGGCGGTGTCCTGGCGACGACGAGAGTCGTGGATGGGCGGGAGTGCCTTGGACATGATGGAAGAGAGGTGGTTTTTCCTAAGTACACGGAGGGAGTTGGGGTAGGTTGACTTGACGTGTGCGTGAGAGTGTCACGATCAACGTAGGGGCGAAGAGAAAAAGAAACGAAACGAAAAGAGTGCCAGCTCTTAGCTGCAAGCAATCACCGTGAACATAAGCACGCACATACACGTACGCGTGTGGGTGGGTCATAAACACCGTTGCGGAGGGAGGAGGGAGGAGGAAGGGGGGGGGGAGAGAGAGAGAGAGTGGATGAGTAGTTCGAGGGTAACCGCAGTTAACGGAAAGAACCGGAAAGGGGAGCCAAGGGACGAAGCGAAGAGTTGTAGCACACCGAAGAGGTGAAAGAAAAACAAGAACAGATCCAAACACTGTTGAAGCAGGCATAACATGCATACCCACGTACACGTTGCGATACACGAAAAGCGCAGGCGCAGCGATATGAGGAAGGGAGGGGAGGGAGGATTGAGGCAGGTTTTGAACGCCATCTCAGTGGGTTTCCGCTATCATCACTCGAGTGGCTCTCTCTTTCCTCCACTTCCCCCATGTTTGTGTCCTTTCTAAGTAGTTCTCGCGTTTTGCCTTTCCTTTCTGTTTGTTTGTTTGGATTAGGCAAGACGAGGCTGCAGGGACAGTCAACATAGTCACCGGAGAGGGAGAGAACAAATTAAAACAGTAAACAAGACAAAGGACTTTGTATCAAGCGCTCCCCGTTATATAATGTCTATTGAGATAGAATGAAGGGAGAGCCAGCGCGCCGGAAAGAGGCAGAGAACCTCCGGCAGTCATGGACGTATATGCAGTGGCTCGGTGAAGGAGAGAACGGTACTACACACATGCACACACAGAGACAGACAAACACCCAAAAAAGGGAAAGGAAAAAAAAAAAAAGAGGAGCGGCACACTATCTATATACGTGTGTCTATGTACACACTAGCAAATTTAGAGTGCATTGCGTTTCTATTTCCATTGTTTAAATACAAATCTAAACAGCGGTGCATGGCCGAGGGAGACGAGTGTGTGTGTGTGTGTGTGTGTGAACGGCTGTGCCCCGTTTTCATGCGCTACCGCGTCATCCTCTAGATGATGTACTTCAACTCCTTTCTCTTCTCCTCCTCACCCTCCTCCCTCTGTCACCTCTTTACCCTTGCAATCCAGGCAATTCGCTCGCTCTATCGCTCTTTCCAAAGACGCTAACGATGCAGCGACGAACTCATCCAGCCGTCTGCTGCGCACACAAGCATGTGCACGCACTCACACCTGGATGATGCCCTTACACCTGCGAAGAGCACACTTTGGACGGCTGCGCGCTGTCGTCACCGCCTCTTGAAATGAGCCGCAGCGTCACACAGCGGCTACCACAAAAAAAAAAGAGAAGAAAAAGGAGTAGCGTAACGCTCACAAACGTACTTTTGCCAGTCCTGCGACGCGTTGCTGCACCTTGAAGAAGGAGAGAGGAGGGTGAGGCAAGGGCCTATGAGCGACACGATCTAGTAAGGACAACACCCGTAACAGCAGCAGCAGTAGGAGAGACACATCTCGGTACTGTACAAATGCGCAAACTAGCAACGGCAAAGCAGTATCAAATAAAAAGAAGGCGAACATGTCAGCTGACTGTATGACCTCGGTCACAACGTGGCCCCAGAGTCGAGCTGAGGACCGCCCATCACACCCCACTCCCTCCCCTCTCTTTCCTTCTTTGCATCCTTTTTTTTTCTTGTGCTTTACGTGTTCTCACTCCTGCGTCTCCGGCTCCGTCGTGGAGGGTGGCGTGGCGGTCAGATGCAGTTGCGGTGCTTGTGGGCTGGGTCGCACCTGAGCCTGCGGATTCGGTGGTGTCCAGGTGGTCGGCGCCATCCCCAGACCACTGCTCTGCCGTGAGCGCGCCACCGCGGCCATGGTGGTGGCTATGGCGACTCGCTCCCGCTGCAGCTGCGGTGGCAGGCAAATCGGGCTACGGCTCGGACTGCTTGTGGTTTGACTCGCCGCGGCCGCCGTCGTCCCAGGCCGGCTTTGTGAGCGGGTGAGGGGGGTGGTGGTGACACAGCACCCAGCCTGAGCAGCTTGCTGTTGCAACTGCACAGGCGAGTGGACGCGAAAGCCGTAAGGCGACTGCGCGAAGCCGCCACTGCTGGACTGCAGCGTGCTTGGGATGAGTGCCAGCTCTGTTGTCTGAGGCGGCGACTCCCCACGGGTGCCCGTCATCACCATCGTGCCGGCGCTATTCGCAGCCGTAATGCACGCCGGCGGTGACAGATTGTTGTTGTTGATGTTAGTAGCCGTGCTTGTAGAAGGAGTGCCCATGTTGTGGCCTGGGCCCTGTGCGACAGAAGACGACATCACGTAGGTGGGGCTGTGGCGGTTCGGCATCCACGGCTCACTCAGACGGTATGGACTGCCGCCGTTGCGGGGGTTGTGTGGCATACCGGAAGGTGAGCCCAGTCCGGACGGCGTCATCAACTCGTATTCGCTGCCGAAGATGGCGGTGATGTGGTGTGCCACGTTGCTTCGGCTCGGCGGACGGTGTGCCGGCGTCAACCCTGTGTGTGCTGTGGCGCATGTGGTGCTGCGCATGAGCTGCTGGTAGTAGGAGTTGGCGCTGCTGCGTCCATTCACGGCCGCGCCGCCGTTGCCGTAGTAGTTGTAGCTGCAGTTGCTCGTACCGCTGCTGTTGCCGTTGGCGACGTGTCCCGTGCCGGAGTAGGTGGGGTGAAAGGGTGAGGCAATGCGACTGCTGCCGGAGTTCATGTGGAGGAAGAAGGAGTCATCCACCTGCGGCCCTTCCCCACCTTCCGACAACTGCGGCCGCGACGGTGTACAGGCGGTTGCCGCGATGGCCGAGGCCCGACCAGAGTTAATGTGGACGCTGAGCCCGCTCGAGTAGAGGGCAGAGGTCGGTGTGGTGCCGGTGAAAACGGGGCTGCGCGCGTGTGGCGCACCGTCGTTGTCTTCGTCGACATCTCCGCCTTGGCCTCCCCCATTGTTGTCGTCGCCGGCGCCGTTGTGTCTGTGCGCCATCGCGGCGACATTCGCAATGGAGTGCATGACCCCTGCCTGCTGTTGCTGTTGCTGTTGCAGCGGCGGCTTGCCGTCTGGCATCGTTGTAGGGGTGGGTGTGCGTGCGGCAGGAGCCTGCACCAGCGCTAGATCCCCCAACGTCGCCGTCCCGCACGGCAGAAACTTCGGATCGGGGTTGTCGATGTCGCAGTCATCCCACTGGTGCAGCTGTCGGCGCCACGTGTTCAGCACGCGGTCGAACTGCCGCTTGCTGCAGTCGTACTCGGGTCGAGGGGTAAGAGCGTGGAGGGGGTTGTGGTACTCCCGGTCGCACGGTCGCCGGACGAGAGTGGTGTACTTGGCGTAGCCCTCTGTTTCCTTGCCGTAGACGATCTGCTTCCGCCGCTGCTCCAGGCGTCGGCGGCGCTCATCCGTCTCGCCGAGGTTCATCATGTCTGCTGGGATGGGGACTGCCGTGTAGTTCAGGTACAGCTCTTGCTGCACCGCCTTCATCACCGTCTCCAGGTCCGCTGGGGTGAAGTTCTTGTCGATTGGCTGTGCGTGAAAGGTAGAGGGCGGTGGCGGCGTGTTGCTGTGCAGCGAGCGCGCATCGGGCGCGATGGGCTTATTGGGTTGCGACCTTGCGGCTCCGCTGCCTTCCGGGGCGGTAGAGGAAACGTTGCTGTGGGTGCTATTGCCTGCGCGGTTCGCCGCTGCTGCTGCTGCTGCTGCTGCCACAGCAGTCGCCGTGACTGTGGTGGCTGGAGAATACAAAGAAACAGACGGGATGCCACTGGACACCCATCGAGTGTTGTTGCTGTTGCTGATGCTGTTCACTGCGATGGTGGTCAGCGGAACGACACCGGTGACGGGCACCACACCAGGGTACATGTGCAGCGCCGGTGGTGAGGGCAGCTCGTGGGGGTGTGCCCGGTAGAGCGGAGCACCCGAGGAAGCCCTCGACGTCTTCGCTGGGAAGGGTTGCTGCTGGTGCTGCTGTGACTGCTGTGCAAGCGACGGTGGCGGTGGGACGGAGGCACAGCCACTGCTGGGGCCTGCTGAGGAGGGGTACTGCGATGTACGGGCCACCTGCACGGAGGGCTTGGCGGCCCCGGGACACGAAGAGCTACTCCCCTCCTCCAACGCTCCATCACTTTCGCGCGCGCCGCGATGGATGCTGGGTGTGTGCGGCTGCAGCTGATTTAGCACTGGCGCTGTCCGATTCAACACATTACTGGTGCCGGTGCCGGCGTTGCTGCTGTTGCCATGAAAACCACCTACGATGCCGGGGCAGGCTGCTGCAAGAGGGAGGTCCACTGCCCCTGCATGGTGTGACGGTGCTGATGAGTGCGTCGCTGCTGCCGCCGCTTGGTGAGCGGTACGGTTCAGCACTGTTGGCTGCGCACCACGTGTGGATGCAGCTGCCGTCGGCGGTGGTGGCCCTACACAGCTCGCCAGCACTTTCAATTCGCTATCCTCGCTGAGCGCAAAGACAAGAGACGAGTCTCCGGGCTGTGCGGTGATGCCGTTCTCCGCCGTCGGATCCAAGTACTGCGAGGGCCGCTGCTGCTGCCGGGTGCTGTTGTTGTTGAACGAGTATTCGGTCTGGTTGTCGTTCATGGTGCCCACCTCACTCCCCCGGCGCTGCTTATCGGGTGTGGCGGAGAGGTTCGCCAAGGCCGGGGCATCCATCCCGCCGTTGCTGCTGGATCGAGCACTGTCGTCAGCACTGCACATAGGCCGTGTCATCAGCTGCCCATCGACGTTGGCACCGACTGCGACGGACGCCCCGCTCTGCTGCTGTGGCGGTGCTGCCCGCGAGGACCAGGGAAACATCTCTGCGACAGGACGCGCAAAGCGTGACTCCTCAGTACTACAGTGGTTGGCATTGAGCTTGTGGTGGCGGGCATCAACGCTGCGCTGGTGATACGACGAGCGCGCTGCACTATCGGTAGCTGGTGCGGAGGCCGATGTGGTCGTTGTCTTCGTCTGCCGCTGCGCTGACTCCCTGCTGCCACCCTTGTGAAAGGCGTTGGTGGTGGTTTGGACTGTTGGATGGCTCTGCAGGGCAGCGGACACGGAGGTGCTCTCGCTCGCCGCGAGCGGGTCCGCCACATCGCCATTTGCAGGATGGTTGCAGATGGCGGAAGGCTGCGGGAGACTGTTATCAGGTGACGGTGCGTATGACATTTAAAGTCCAACGGATGGTGCTCCTGGGATGTTAGAAAAAACAGCAGCAGAAAAAAAGAAATGAAGTAGTGGCGTTGAGGGGACAGGAGGAAGGTCTGACTCCGCCCGCCTCTTTGCTTCTCGCAGCGTCGCCCTGCTTCCGCGCTGAGCGTCTTGGTGAAGATGTACGTGCGTGGGGTAAAGGTGCGGGTATTGCTGATCCTCCTCCGTCTCTCTGCCTATGTGCGTGTGCGTGTGTATATATATTTATGTTTAGGTGTTCTAACTGAAAGCTGTCCGAGAGACGTCGACGACGGAAACTGACGCGCAGCCTGCAAAGGTAGGCGCGGCAGCGTTGTGTGACTTAATACGGAGAAGCGGGGTCTGTCTTGCTCGTCTTCTAACGGTGCACACTTACACCTACACCTACACACACTAACACGTCCCTCAGAAGCCACACCACTAGAGCAGAGAAGTGGTGATGAGACGTCTTCTCCGTTGCGTTGTCCGTGCGCCGGTGCTTCACTGCAGCAGCTGCTTTTCACGCGCTTGCTCTCTCTCTCTCTTGTGTGTTTTTCAGCGCCCCGCCTGATCACTGTTGCGGAGCTAAACAAAACAAACAAGGAAACCACGAAAGGAACGAAGAGTGGTGGTTGACGGTGAATGGAGGAGAGAGAAGAGGCGGAGAATCCAGCAAAGTGTTCGCTTGTTTGTTTGTGTGTATTGCTGACCAGGAAGATGGAAGGAGGGGAAGGGGTTTGAAAGAGAGAAAATGGCGACAGCCACAGTCGTTTCTCAAGCCAGTGTCAGAGGATATGAGGTGGGGGGCTGTGGGTGGTGCACCCCCGGCAAGCAGTGCGATAAAGACCACGAGTGGTGACACTGACGAGACACCGCGAGAGAGAGAGAGAGTAGGGAAACAGAAAGAAAGAAAAAGGGTCTGAAAGTGCTGACATGGCGGACAAGAACGAATGACAACCTCGAAGGACACCACACGCGATGTTCTTCTCTCTCTTTTTATGCGTTTGTGCGGTGCGTTGAACTCTATGACACAAGTTCACACGCACACACACTCACAGACAGACATACACACGCAACACCTGTGGCGGAGGTCAATGGATAGGAGGGGAAGGGGGAGCCCACTCCTCGAGAAACGAGCGCTTCGCACACACACCCACACTCACACTCGGACTTCCCGAACATCAGAGAAGAGAGAGCGATGCACGCCTCTTAGGAACACAGCAACAGCAAACTAAAAGAATGAGATGGCGCTTTAAGAGCGTCAGATGGCTGTGGCGAAACACTCCGATAGGATTGGTTCCGCGTTACGAAGACATGTACAAAAACAAGATTATACGAGGGTCTCAAAGACGCTCCCACATACGCACACACATACTCAGACACAAATAATAATACTAATAAAACGTGTTCCATCACCATCCGAGCAACAATAGCACCGAAGTAAATTGTGTATACAAAAAACACTCACAGGACACATCAGTTCCTAGTGCGCCAAACGAACTGCTGCTGTTCAACTTTGGTCCAGAAACAGACGAAAAGAAAAAGCCACACGCACAAACACACACACATAACAAAGAAAACGTAATTCACGCAGTAAAAAAAAAGAAGGAAAGTGAAAGGGAGAAGAAATGCATCACCAACAACGGGGTGGCGCAGAGGCTCTAAAAGCAAAGCACGGAGAAGCATAAATATGATGGGGCAAGTCGAGCAAAATAAAAACGGGGGAAGGGAGGAGGGATGATAGATAGAGCGTTGCGGCTCTGTTTCCTTGACCGTTGGCGTAGCCTGTGCGTGTGTGTGCGTGTACGTGTGTGCCGCGCTGGCATCGGTCCCTCCCCTGTGCTAATTCAGCTCATTCTCTAGGTACTTGTACTCGAAGAGGAAGTCGTCCGTGCGGTCGTGATCCCACTTGTCTTCGAAGTCGAAGAACGTGTACGCACCACGCTCCTCCGTCTCCGTCGTTGACTGCGGCCGCTCCAGGCGCTGATACCACCGCTGCTGCTTCGTGTGGTAACGATACGAGCGCGCCTTCAGCTCCTTCGCTGCAAAGTACTGCTGGTACGACTTCTGGTGGTAGTAGAAGATGAAGAAGAGGGTGTCGAGGTCCATCTGGTGGTACACGTTCTTGTTCGACAGCACCGGCAACACCTCCTGCGGGAAGTACGGAATAGGGTCGATCGCGTTCGGCGGCTCGTACGTGCGCTGCCGCTGCACATCCAGCGTGTGGGGCAGGTTGCCAAGTGACATGTCTAGCATCTCGTTGATCCGCTTCGCCGTGTAGCGCGGCTGCGGGCTGCCTGGTGCACTGCCCGCTGTTGTGGTGAGTGGTGGTATGGGTGATGTGGACTCTGACTGACTAGCGGGGATGAACACGGCCGGCACTGCACCGGCCCCAGCGGCGGCGGCAACGGGGGAAGTCGACGAGGCCGGTGGACTGGATGCCTGGATGTTAGTGGGAAGCAGCGGCGAGGCGGCGAGGGGCGTCGACATGGGCGGGGCAGGCATCACCGGGGAGGCTGCAGCAACTGCTGTTGCTGCAGGTGCCATGGGCATCGACGGCATCGCTTTAGGGGTGGCAGAGGAGGCGGGCGAGGCCGCTTCGGACACCTGCTGCTGCTGTTGCTGTCGGAGCTGCTGCTCTTGTTGCTGTATTGCCTTTTGACGGGCCTGCTGCTCCGCCGCCCGCTGCTCCCACGCGTTTGGCGTCGGCGTCTTCGTCTTCTCCTCTGCCGCCTTCTGCTCTCCTGGCGACGCTGGCTTTGGCTTCTCCCAGTCCTTCGTCACCTTGCTGGTGGCGCTCGCCATCTCGGCCAGGGAGCCGACCGTCATGCCAGCCCCGGCGCCGGACATGGCCTCGTCGCCGAAGGTGTCGTCGTTGGCCGCGTCGATGTCGTCGTCCATCCACTCCGGCACCGTCTCCTCCTCCCCGTCAGGGCCGAGGGCGGCCTCTCGCTCCAGTGCGCTGCTGCTGGGCGGTCGCACGGAGGAGGGCGACGCAAAGGTGGTGGCCGGCGCCGCAGCAGCCGCAACAACAGCGGGCGTGGGAGGGGAGGCGGGAGTCGTGGCTGCAGGATTGGGCACGACGGCGGGGGCCACTGCAGGGACGGGTTTCGCGGACGCCGTGGCCGAGTCCTTGGGTGAGGTGATGGAGGGACTCGCCTTGGTCTGCACCGTCGACAAGGGTGTCTTTGCTTTTGTCGTCGACTTGGATGAGGTGGCCTTGTCGTTGTCACTCGGGTCAAACGGCACTGTCGCCTTCACCTTCGGCTCGGCGATGTCGAAGGTGTCATAGATGGACATGTTCTCAATGACGTCCATGTCGGCATCGTCCTCCAGCACCTTCTGAATTGGCTCCTGCAGCTCGTCCACTTCGTCCGTGTCCACCTCCTCGTTCGTCACCATGCGCAGCAGGGCCTCCCACTTGAAGAAGTGCACCTGCAGCTTCTCCAACCGCAGCTGATAGTCGGACTTCTGCTGCGTCTTGCCACGACGCACGCGGCCGTTGTTGGCCTTCTGCGCCTCGTACTCGAGCAGTTCGATCTTCTTCCGGCCGTCCTCGATGACCTCCTTAAGCCACTGCTCCGTCGGCGACTCCGCCTTCTCCAGCGCAGCAGAGGCTAAGCCCTCGTTGCTAAAGGCCTTCGTTTTCATTTCGCGCTCGATGGCACGGAAGGACTCCATGCGCTCTTCGATGCGCTTGCGGGACTGCTGCATCTTTGTCTTCTCCTTGTAGTCATCATTTTGCATGAACGTCTTCATCGCCTCACGGTGGCGCTGTAGCTTTTTTAGCTCGCGCTTGAGGTCGCCCTCAAGCCGTTCCTTCGCACTCGCGTTGGGGGCATTTCCGAGCTTCTCGTGGAGCTCGTCATAGGCCTCGAGACCCTCGTTTACTTTCTTGAGGAGACGATCCGCCTCGGTCTGCACCTTCTTAATATTCGACATGCGCGAGGGGCAATGAGAAGTGAGAAATAAAACAAGTAATAAAAAACAAATACGTTATTTACGCACGACCGGTAAGAGGAATAAAGCACTCCCAGCAACAAAACAAGCAGAAAATAAAGTCAGCAAATGTAGTTGCCGCCGTGAGAGCTTGCTGGATGATACACTTGGAAGGTGGTTGGCGGGGGTAGGGTGAGGGTGGGATGAGATCGTGGTGAGAGCTGTCTAGTATTTCTTTCGGGTTCTCTCTCTTCCTTTCTGTTTTCCAAATCTCCTTCCGACTTCCATAGTTGGCTGGATCCACATGGTTCAATTCAAGGTAGCCAATGATGCGAAGCTCAACATCAGCCGCTCTGACACGTGCAGCAGCCCTCTCCTCCCTTTCATGAACAATGCGATCCGATAATGCCCAATGAAGGGGAAAGATGGAGAGAAGGAGTAGGAGGGAAGCGCCGCAGAGTCAGCGATGCAGAGGTGAAGCACTTGACAGGCAGTAGAAGTCGATGAAACGCGTCTTCATGGAATACTGCCTTTCTTTTTTTTACACCGCACAGCGTCGATGGAGAAAACGCAATCATAGACACGTCAACACTCTCCTAAAGCCGCACAGACACACACACACACACACACACACACACACACACATGCCACAGAAACTACAGAGCGACAACATGGTGTTCAGGTTTTTGTTGTTTGTCGTTTTTTTTCGCCTCGTCGCTCTTTTTAGACCCAGTTGCTGATCTGTCCATCCCAGGCAGCGGTGACCACCTTGGAGGGCTCTATGGGATGCCACAGGTGGGATACCAGCATCTGAGCATGCGCCTTAAACGACTTCTCCAACTTCTTCGTTGTCCAGTTCCAGACGTACAGTTTGCCGCTGATGTCACCGCTGGAGAGGTAGCGGCCGTCGCGGCTGAAGCCCAATTGACACCGCGTGCCGGAGATGGTGTGACCGGTGAACTCGCGGTCGTGTAAAAGGCGTAGGCGACCGCCACCGTCGTCGCGGAATACAATCACTTTATTATCCAGCGACTGCGCCGCCAGGTACTCCGGCTGTGTGGGGTGGTGCAGCACGTGCGTGATGGCGTGCATGGCGGCATCAGCGAACTGCTTGATCTGCACTGGACTACGGTAGTCCCAAGTGCGCAGTGTCTTGTCCTCGGACGTGGTCAGCATCTTACTCCCCTCGCTCAGCAGCGTTAGATTGAAGATGGTGCCCATGTGGCCCGTGTACTCGCGCTGGTACTTGCTGCAGCTGGCCCGCACGTCGTACAGGACAACCTTCTTGTCCACAGCCGCCAGGAGCAGGTGGGTCTCATCGGAGGGGTGGTGCAGGTGCTGGACAACGGGGAGCCGCTCCGGGTTCGTCAGCACATGCACACACTTTCCAGCCTCGACATCCCACACGGCGACGGTGCCGTCCACCGAGCCGGTCGACATGAGAGCTGCATCCTTCGTCACCTCTAGACTCTTGATGGGCTGCGTGTGGGCGGAGAAGGTCGCCAGCAACTGCCGCGACGCGGAGTTCCACAGACGGCACTGCCCTGCCAAGTCACCGGAAAAGAGGAGGTGGCCGTAGGTGGCGGGAGCCCAGCGAAGTTGCTGCACACCGGGCGTTTTGCCTGCGCGGAAGGCAGCACCCTCCTCCCTGACGCTGCTACTCGCGTTCGCTGAGGAGGAAGAGGGTCCTTCACCACCGGCCTGGTCCTGCCGTGGCTGCAGCGCGGCTGTTTGGTACGTCTCTGGCAGCTTGAAGACACCCCGTAGCGTTCGTGGCGGCTGGCACGGCTTCCGCTTCGTCTCCGCTTCGTGCTCCACGATGCTAGACGGCGGCTCCAAGAAGGACCTCCCCAGGTAGTTCACCCGCTCCACACCTTCCACAAAGACGGCGGTGGGGGTGCCGTCGCCCGCCACGCCGACGCGCGGGGCTGCGGCAATACCAGCCGTCGCTGTGGACGCGTTCAGCACCGCCGCTGCGTGTTCGCGTCGTGCCTTCTTGAGTGCCTGCGCGACTTCCCCGCTGCTCGATGGCGCACCACCACCACCCGCATCCCCCCGCTGCCCCATCGCGCTGTCTGCGCTGCTGACCTCCCGCAGCAGTGACGCAGGCGGCTGGGGATATGCTTTGTATGCTTCCTCTGGTGTGGTGTACAGCGCGAGAAGCTCCGTGACGTAGTCGGACTGCGGCCCCAGTGGTGGGATGAGCTCACTGGCGGTGGCCGGCACGTCTGCGCCGGTGTGGCGTGCCCGGAAGGCCTCCAGTAGCGCCATCTCCGTCGGCAACGGCACCTTGTCGGTGGTGAACATAAGAGGGCTGATAGAGAAGCCTGCCTCGGCTGCTTCACCGCGTCCGATCACAGGGGGTGCGGGGGTACTCAGAAGAGAAAGAGGGAAGAAGAAAAACAAAAGTGAAGCAGAACAGAGAAGGTAAAAGACGCAGAGAAAACACCGCAGTGGGGAGGGTGGGGGTGGGGGGTGCTGAACGAATCCACACACACACACACACACACACACACACACACACACACACACACACACACACGTATACACATATACACATAGCGCGCGTTCAGGGTGCACCGTGCTTGCACTCCATGATGAAATCACTAAGCTGATGAGTGTCCACATGGAAAAAAAAGAGCTTTTGCGTGCCTTGGTGCGTGCGTCCACCTCAAGCAGACAGGCTCTGCTGTTCAACGCCACAGCCACAATGAGGTGGTCTTCTTGCCACTGTGCCATAATGCGGCTGCTGACTTTGATGCTGCTCGTACCGCCGTTGCAGAAGATGCCCTGCTGGGGGAAAGGAGAAGCGAAGAGAACTCTAAAATGTGCTTCCGTGTTTTTCATTTTTAGTGATGTAAACAACCATGAGAGCCGAGCAAGTGCACCTCCCGCAGCTGCCCTTCGAAACACATGCACACTAAGTTACCCCCTTCTTTTAATCGGTGCGGGAGGGAGGGAGGGAGAGAAGGGGGGGGGTATGGGGGTTGAGCTGATGCCATTGTGGCTTGACAATGCTGCTTTTGTGTGTGCTCTCCTCTTCCAGCTTGCTTGCGAATCCAAAACAAGCACGCACAACGTACATGTATGCACATGCATACATACATACACACACACAAAACAAACAAACAAAAAAAGCCACAGCAGCCATGTAAGTTCAGAACATGCTACGCATTGCGAGGTGCACAAACTCTCCCTCCATCGTGCCTCCCCTCACAGGTGCTGTCATTACCAACAACGCAAGTGGCTTGGCAGCGTTCCACTTTCATCATTTTTCTTTGTTCTTTTGTTCACGGCAACATGCTTCGTCATCATCAGCATCATCATCATCGGCCACTACAGCTTCAGGTTTACATCTGTCTTCTTGTGAGTGTGACTGCCCTGCACTAAGAAGTCGTACCACTGCTTGTCTGCGTCCGTGTCTACTGGTCTGTACAGCGGCAGCAGCACCTCGCGTCCGACGTGGCAGTTTGCGCACGTGTAGGTCAGCTTCTTCAGGCCATCCTCGTGCTTCGTCGGCAGCTTCACCACGTCCTTCTCTAACGCACAAGTGTAGTATTGACAGTCCATGCACTGGAGACACTTCGTGTTCTGATGCATGTCGCGCGAGCAGAGCACCACGCTGTGTCCCGTGGCGCAGTGCGGGCACTTCCACACCCGGTAGTACGCACAACCATTGATCAGCTCAAGATACTGCCCATGCGTCATCAGCTTCTGCAGTGTGGCGTCGTCACGCACGCGATACATGAGGCGGTGGCAGTCGGGGCACACGGTGTCGAGCAGCTGACTTACCAGCCACGCCGTGCACGCCGTGAAGAAGAGCACCCCCACGACAAGGTAGGGAACCTCCTTCATGCCATGCCGCATTGTTTTGCCAACAAAGCGAACTTTGTTGCGGGTGGGCAGCGCCAGGAGGCCGCGTTCCCACTTCCGGTGCATCTCCTGCGCTTGTCTAGCGATGGCGTAGACAAGTTGGACCGTCGCCTGGCTCGGCTTGCCTTCCCGCACCAGCCGCTGAAACACCTCCCGCACCGCCGGCTCCAGAAAGTGGTTGTCGAAGTACTCCTCTATCGACAGCCCGCTGATGAGCTGCACGGTGGCCTCGCGTTGGGTGATGAGAAGCAGCAGCCCGTTGCCGTTCGGCTCTCCGATTGCCCAGTTGAAGAAAAGTGAGTTTGCAAACGCCTTTGGCGTCGTGTAGCCGACGGTGGGTACAATGATCACGTACATGTCGGTCTTGCAGAGCGACTGCATTTGATCAATTGCCTGCTCAATCTCCATCCGGTCCTCCGAGCTGAGAATGCCAACGAGGTCGGTCACACGCTTCTTCGCGTAGCGCGGCACCAGCTCCCACGGCCGCTCCGTCTTGCGGTAGTGGATCTCATCCATTGTCTGGATCTTCTCGAAGGACGCGATAATCTCGCGGTTGTTGCGCTGGCGGCCCGCCTTCAGGTCCGCAGCGAGGTCGCGACTCTGACCAAGCTTCGCCAGCGGGGACAGCAGGTTGATCCCGGCGTGGCGTCTAGAGGTGAAGAGAGGTGAAAAGGACGACGCCGTCGTGGATACGGGGGAGTGCGCGGCGCCAACCACAGTGAGTAGAAACCCGCCCACGTGGCTCCGATCCCCGCATGAGAGGCGTACGCCGGCTATTGTGTTGGTGCGACGCCACATACTGTTCTTTTTTTTTCTTTCCTTCTTCGTGCCTCTCTGGTGGATCAGCTGCTGTGTGGGTGGGGTCTCCGCAGTGAGGCGACGTCTGTAAGATGGGATGCCCTCCTTTGTCGGGGTGCACACCAGCCTAAGACACACACACACACACACATACACAAATTTATAGCGGCTACAACAGTAAAGAAAGGGTGATGGTTTCTACAACAGTGTCTACGGAGGCGTCGTGTGTGGGAGTGGGTATGTGTGCGTAGTGTACCTTATTTCTCTCGGAGGGTGCACGAGGGAGGGGGAGAGGGAGAAGGAGGATTATAAAAAGCAGAGAATCCAACAAAGCACATCTGCGAGCAGCCGCACGGTGACACACACACGCACACACACACGCACACACACACACACACACATATATATATATATACATAAAGCACACACCGATATTTACGGAGGCTCCTCTCTTGCACGATCCACGTGAGATCGGCTGAGCTTCAGGTGTTGCATGTCATAAGATCCAGACCTCATCGGCATTCATCGTGTGTGTAAAAGCACAACACAACAACAAACAGCTGGTCTGCTACTTTCCTCTGTGGTGCATTTACTGCTTTTTGCTTTCGTCACTTGTGCGGTGGAGCAGCCAACGGCCGGGGACGACGCACTCTCGGAGGCGCATCACCAAGTAGACCATCCATTCCACTACGAATGCCGCTCCATCTCCTCTAATTGAAGGGCGGCTTGCGCGAGGCGGCGGTTCAGCTGCTGCACCAGCCCCACGTGATCATTTTGTACCGCGCACCACCGCCGCTGCAGTGCCGCGTACCGCTGCGCGTTGACGTGCGCTAGCACCGCCACGTCTATCATCTCGATAGCATCCCCTATCTTCAGCGTGCTTGCCTCGGTCGACGTCGCTGGGAGCACCGACTGCCACGCCTGCTGCCAGACGCCCCTTTCCTGCTCAGACGCGATGGCGTGCGACGGGTGATAGGCGAGAATATCGCGCACGACATCGGCGTAGCGGAGAGACGACGGCATCGACACCGTTGCGCTACTCCCCTTTTTCTTTTCCTCGTCATTTAGCGTGTTGCCCTCCGACAGGCCGAGCAAATCGACTGCGTGCTGCTGCAGCTGCAACAGCTGTTGATGGACGTCTTCCAGCTGCCCGGAATGGCGGTAGCGGGCTTCCACCACATCTGCGATATCCTCTGCAACCCTCCTCAGTATGGTGTCCACATTAGGTGCCGTGGCCGGTGGAGAGGGAGGGGGAGGGGGAGGGGCCTGCGCAGGTGCTGCAGCGGTCTCCGTTACCCAGCCAAAGAGGTCGTCCTCCTCATCTGGCGCTTCGTGGGGTCCAGACTGGGCACGTGCGGCCTTTGACGTAGGTGCGGGTGGTGTCTCGGTGGTGGTTGATTCAACAAACCGCATGACGGCGTCCGCTTCGGCGTTGTCGAGGGAGCAGCGGGCGTTACACAGGTTAAGGTGCTGGTCTTCACTGAGTCGGCGCAGCTTCTGCGCGACACGGCGACGCAGGGCCGTCACGCTCCCATCCTCGAAGGAATCCCTCAGTGTTCCTGTAGTGGCGGTGCCCGCGTAGTCTTGTAAAAGACCAGCGATGAATGAGCTGGGGGGAGCACCGCCGCGGTGTGAGGCTGTCTGTTCCTGTGCAGCAAGAAACTCCACACGAGCCAGCTGGCTTTGCAGCCGGCGGAGACACTCCTCCAGTGGGGCCCCTACATCGATCATCACAAGGTCAGGAGCGTCGACCGTGCCCATTGTCGCCGTCCTTTTCATGGTGTTGTCCTTTCCTTGACTTGGTGGGGGAAGGGTAGGGGAAGTCAATGCGATGCGTGACGGTCTGTGTTGTATGCGTACTCTATGTGTGTGTGTGTGTGTATTCGTGTTTTTTTTATTTTCCGCTTCGCACGCCGGTGACGTCGGATAGGGCGAACCCGGCTGAGTTCGCTCTTTGCTGAGGAGGAGGAGGGTGGGTGCGGAAGGAAAAGAGAGATCGGTGGGGCTCATCGACAGCGTCGACGACACATCGACAACGCAACTACGCAGTGAAAGAGTAGACGAGGGAGGAGTGTTGTGCGGCCTCCCACATCCTACCAGGCGGTATCCGTAATGTGTGTATGTGTGTGCGTGCATGAGTATGCCACAGTGGAGAAATGGCTGCATCATCGTCGTCGTCTGATGCTCTAATTTCGTCTCATTTCTTTCTTTGCTCAAGTCCGCGTCTTCGGCGTTCGCTGCACAGGGGCAGCCTCCATGCAGTCTTCACGTGGCTCACGAACAAGGCACTCCAGCTGTCGACATCACCGTCACGTCAGCGTCGGCCCCCGCGCTTGTGTAAACGCGACGACGGGGTGAATCCCTCGCCCTGCGAGAACGGGTGGCGCGGCGGCGTGTACAGCCCAGCATTAAAGGCCTGCCGCAGCTCTGCGCTGCGAGTCATGGGTGCGTCAGACACGACAGAGAAGGCGTCGCTGCCGGACAATGAGCCGCCGATGCCGTTGCGGGGCATCGGTGTGCGACACCGCGCACGCAACGACGCACAACCGCTGCGTGGAGTGCGAGGTGAGTTGAAGGTTTGTTTTTGTGGCTGCTGAAATAGCTGTGAGGATGCAGCTGGCAGAGACTTTACGGTGCGCTGCAGGTGCGTGGGGCTGCCCCACTGCACGTGCGCATCGGAGTCGAGGTGCTCGTCGTCCTGCAGCTGCACCGACGCTTCTGCCGGTGTCGGAAGGGGATTTATCTGCTCATTCACTCCGATGTGCGCCTCTGTGACACGGCTGGCAAAATACATTTTTGGAAACGCGACGGCACGCACGTGGACCACCGTCTCCTGCTTCCTCGCAGAGTTTGATAGTCTCTCTACTCTGCCTTGCTTCGCGCAGAGCAGCACCGCATCTTTGTACAGCTGACCTGTGGTGCTGGTTGGCACGCTGCCGTCTAAGGTGTAGCGTATCTCTACCTGATCAGCGCGGTAGCCCGGAACATGCATCCGTAAAGACCGGTCCAGCGCACTGTACTCCACCACGGGAGGCGGCAGCACGGGTGGAATGACAAAGGTGGCGGTGGCGGCGAAGGGGGAGGAGGAGACGCGTGATACGTGGGCAGCCGCATCGTCTTCCTCGCCTGCGTCCACTTCTACACGCAGAAGCCGTGGCTGCGACGGTGCAGGGAGCGTGGAGGGCCAGGGCTGCCAGGCCCCACCCCTGCTCCGAAAGTCACTCACTTCAGCAAAGGCACTCGCCGCAGTCGGCTTCTCGCCGTCAAGTGGGATGCACAGCGACGTGGATGCGCAGGGGCTGCCATCACGCAATGTCGACGGCAGAATTTCCATCTCCGTCGTCGAGTCGCCGAGGGTGCAGCGCACGCGAGTCGGTCGCTCACTGTGACCACCGCTTCTACTCGCATCCCCACCGCGCACTCCAGGAGGTGCGGAGGTGCATGAGGAGGAAGATGAAAGAGAAGAGGGGAGGGTCACTCGACAGCAGCGGTGCACGACATCCACGTACCCGGATGGCGGCGCTGCAGGGGTTGGTATGCGCTGATGGACGGCTTCGCTGGGGAAGAGGTACGGCACGACGGTGCAGGCGGTGAGCTGGATAGCCGCCGCGTGCTGCGCAGGACGGCCAGTGGACTGTGTGTAGGCGTCGTATATCTCAGCGCAGAAAAGAATGCCGCTCACAGGGACCAGACACGAGCCCACCACGGAGGATACATCATTCACGTCCGCCGCGTCTGACACGCTGTAGTAGCACCGCACTCCATCTGGGGCCGGTACGTGTGGGGGCAGAGCGACGTGTACTGCACGCGCACCCGGACGCAGCTCCAGCGTGGGCGGTGGTGCACGCAGCAGTGCATGCAGGCCCAACTCCTTCAGCGCCGCTCGTCTGCCCTGTGCTGCGGGGCTCGCCAGCCGCTCGTAGCCTACATCGCGCAGCGTACGACAGTGCTGTAGTAGAATCTGCACATGACGGGGGTGGTGGGAGTAGAGCTCCACCACCCGCTGCACGCCAGCCTCTGCGGCAAAGCCGAGGACGTCTGCGTTGGTGATCCACGGCGCCTGCAGGTCAGTGGGACGACTGAGACGGGCCTCGGCGCCAAGCCCAACGAGAATGAGAGGCGGCATCGCCAAGGGCCACGAGCCGGACACGAAGCGTTGGTTGACCCTTGCAGAGGAGATGGAGTCGTCGTGCCCGCGTCCGTCAGCTTCCGCCTCCTCCTCCTCTGCTGAACACGCGGCAAGAACTGCGGGCACCGCATTATTTTGTAAATACACGAAGCTCGCCGGATCGGCCACGCGGTAGCAGAAGAGAATAACGTCGCACCACCGGCATAGCTCCGCACGCAGGGCGTCAAGACCCACGACGGCGTCGGGTATCGTGTACACCTCAGGCAACGGGTCCGTGCTCGTGGCGGTCAAGGGCACGGCTAATTCACCACTCTGCTCTTGTAAATGTTGAGCAACACCGAGCGTGCCGTCTC
This sequence comes from Crithidia bombi, assembly GCA_900240985.1. Classification (NCBI taxonomy): domain Eukaryota; phylum Euglenozoa; class Kinetoplastea; order Trypanosomatida; family Trypanosomatidae; genus Crithidia; species Crithidia bombi. Next base: position 162,501 of record OESO01000163.1, on the reverse strand, counting down.
TGCTGCTGCGGCTCCTGCCGTTCACCGAGGTTGCACTGGGCACCTCTCCCTTGTCGCGTTCTGCCTCTGCCCGTAATGTCGTGGCGAGCTCCTGCACGACGGCGTCCTCACCAAGTAGCAGCAGCTTGGGGCTGTAGGACTCCAGCAGCCGATCATCATGAAGTCGTGAGGCGGACGAGGACGAGTCTCGTGTTCGCTCAGCTGCGCCGATGCCGTCTTCCGTTTCTCTCAGGATTGCGTAGCGCTGACGTCGCAGGTACAGGGCAATCACATCCGCTGCATTCCACGTGAGCGACGATGGCGATGCTGGTGGCTCAAGCAGCGACGCAGGCCTCCTCTTCTCGTGCTTGCCATGATCGCGGGCACCCGTTGTTGCTGCTGCTGCTGTATTCGCCTCTAGCCACTCTGTGAGCTCCTCTGCTGTTTGGCAGGTGTCGGCGTGGTGCACGCCGACGGAGTTGCGCAGGTCATCCCGCTCACGCCCGGGGCGGGACATGTCTGATATCAGCTCAGCGACGCACTCGGTAGAGCAGCGAGTCGGGCAAATATGTTTGCAGAAATGTGTATGTATGAGTGTGAATGTGTGGCGACGTAAATGATGGTGTCGATGATCGAAACGAGTAGGGGTCGCGAGTGCCGCTCGGGAAGACTCGGCCACGTCACGCGCTGCCAACGTCCTCAGTGCTTAAGCTGTAAATGCACGAAACACGTTGTACTGTGAAGTTCAAGTGTGTGTGTGAAAAGAAGCCGTGAGCAGCAGCAAACAAACAAACGAAAAAGACAACCTCCAGCAGCACAGCGGAGCAAAGGAAGTGTATTATGTGGAGTGCAAGGGAGGAAGGTTGTGAGGGAACACCACCAACGTGAAGGCACAGCCGCCATCAGCGCAATTAACGCACATCTTTCTGTCCCTGGCTAACTTCATCAGGATGGTCATGCTGGGTGAATTATCTCTGCCTGTTATACACTTCCCTCTGCTTGGAGACGCCGCCAAAGCGGTGTCCCATTCCTCTGTTCAGGCGGTCTCGTCTCATCTGGATCGTGCCACGCGGAGATGCTGGCAACGCCCGCTTGACCCACGCCTCGTACACGGAGAAGAGGGAAAGAAAAGAGGCGGCATAATAAACATGATGAAGACGCAAGAAGCCTTTGACTCCCTTTGTCCTCTACCTTCTCTCCAACCACGCTCGTTAAAATGTGCACTGAGAGGACGGCAAGCGCCTCACAAACGCCAAAGCACCGAATAGCAACAACACTCATGGATAGTTGGCAAAAAAAAAAGCAAGAGAAGAGAAAGGTGCAACGCAGTGGCGCCAACAGGGAGTGAAGAGCAGCCCTCATCTCCAATACGCACATACACATGCCAACGATAAGACACATACACACACACACGTGCTTATAGCAACAAACATATCGAGGGTGACGCAGGAAGTGATGCAGCATGACAAGTAGAGCAAAACAGAGCTGGGGAATGATAAAACAAAAAGGGGAGAGGAAGGGAAGAGGGGGGGGGGCAGGCTCTCCATTTTTTACCATCCAGGGTGTATTCACCAGCTTTCGCCGCTTTTCTTTTCCCTTAAAAGTCGTAGCCATCGTCTTCTTCCTCTCCGCCTGCGTTGACGGTCAGTGCCGCGGCAGCCGCCACAAAAAAAAGCCCGCTGCAGATCGTGAGAGCCAACGCGCTGCCGCAGATGACAGACGTGTGGTACAGCACAAAAGCCAGTCCTGGGCCGGAGACAAGGAGCACCCCACCAACGAAGAGGCCCATCGTGTTGAAGGCGTCCAGCGGCTCCTCATCATCGTCGCCGCCGAACATGTCGCTGGCGGCGCTGCGGCCGCAGAGAAAAAAAGGCACCGGCGCGAAGCAGTAAAGAGCGAGTGACATGAGTGGCCATGCGTTGCGCTGCCGCACGACGGTGCAGGCGAGGATGATAAAGAAGAAGCCGATGACGAGGCAGAAGGCCGAGACGATGAGGGGGCGAAGGCCGGACATTTTCTCTTCCCTACAACCGAAAAGCTTCGATAAACGAGAGGGGAAACAGAGACAAAAATACAAACAAAGTAAGGGAGTTACTTCGCTACGAAGCTGGATACACACAGGCTCACACAAGAGAAGGAAGGTCGATGGAGTTCGGGCGCGAGGATGACACGCAAGTCTGCGTGCGTGTCGATGACTCTCTCGCTATCTTCTCTTCGGTGGACGATAGTTTGGCATAGTGGAGCACGAAATAAGAGAGAGGGAGGAGAGAGAAGCAGCAAGAGATGCAGTGATGAGGCAGGATTGCAAGGGGAGCACAAGACGTAAGCACGCCCCCTGCAGCTAGCGGTCTGAAAAGAAATTCCTGGTAAGCGTGCGTTCGACAGGTAGGATAAACGCATCGCGCGAGGCATCCATAAAGGGTCGTGGGATGCGTTGCTGCTTGCCCATCCGCAGAGGGAAAGGGGAAGGGGAGTAAGGGAGGAAGACATTGTATCTTGAAACCCGACTAAAAAAAGCGGATGTGTTTTGACATTTGCGACACTTTGAAGATATAACACGCATATTCAGTGCGATTATGCAACAATCGACACCACTGCGAGGCAGCAGTGCAGGCACCGTCATCTTCAGCTTCTGGCACGCCCTTCCCCTGCCAGCTCCAACAGCTGGGACGCTATAAAGGCCAAGAATTCTTTCTTCGCTGCTGCATTGAGCAGCTTTTTTGCCGTCTGCACCACGCTGAGCCCCATCAGCAGCGGCCGCGACTCGCCGTAGCGACGAATGTGGTGGGCGATGCTGCTGGCGAGCATGTTTGTGAGGGGGTGATCACGCAGGCCCAGCAGTACCGTGACATCGAGCGATGGTGTCTCACCCTCGTACATGAAGGCACCAGGGCCCAGCAGCGGTGCGTCGTAGCGCAGGACCACGCCAGGCGCGCACGTCGCGTCCTCCGTAACGAAGAGAAGGATGTAGTCGACGAAGCACCGAATCGACAGGTGCAGCGTGAGTTCCTGCTGCTGCTGCTGCTCCTGCTCAGTTGTCGACGCAGATCCTGTGGGGTGGAAGCTAATCGTGCGTTGACGAAGGGCAGGGCTGACATCTTGGGCTTGATGCAGGCATTGTATGGGTGTCGGTGTGGCACCGGAGCTGCAGGAGGGGGCCTCGTGGGGCTGCTGCTGCTGTCCGTCAACATCAGCATTCATTTTTTTGTTCTCCAACGTCAAAACAAACACACAAAGAAAAAGAAAAATGTGTGTCACTACACAGCGGTGGTGGCGTGGATTACGAGAGAAAGAGAGAAACGCGAAAAAGAAGGGAGGGTGCATAAGTGGGACGGGAGGGCTGAGATCATGAGACAGTTGTTCGCCAGGTTCGCTGCAAACTGCTTCCTGCCTTCCTTGACCAACTAAGCAGCTCTCTAAGGGTTGCGCCGGTGATCTCGCAGCTTTCGTGGTAGTAGTTGCCGCACGCTTCGCAGTCAGCACCGTACCTTCTTGGCACAGTTGTGTTATCAGCCTTCAACACCATGCTAAAAACAGGATTTCCGTGTGAGAAATTGGCGTGTCACTGCAAACACACACACAAAAAAACGAAAACAAAAACAAAAAGACACATCTGTATTGAAGAGTGTGATGTACACACAGTGATTAGCAGGGTTCAACGCGCGCGCACACACACGTGGAGGAGGGACGGCGGAAAGGCCTCCAACCCTCCCCACACCACCGCAGAAGCCGTCGAGAATTGCGAGGTCAGGCGAGTGAGAGGAGCAGCTCTAACTCGCCGTTGTGCACCCGCCTCCGCACCCCATTCGTGCGGAGGAAACACAAGGAGAGAGAAAGAGCAAAGGAAGACTCTCGTCCCGTCAACACAGAGGAGTAGCGCCGCGCAGGAAAGGAGGAGGGGAGAGGGGGAGGAAGAGGAGGGGGTGCGTGACACCAACGTCCAAAAACGCAAACACCAAAAAAAAAAAACATATATATATATATAAGAGGCTCAATGTGAATAAGAAAAGGGCTCGTTGATGCGGCACGTGGCACGCACAGCAACCGCACATTACCAGCTTCAGTAGAAGTGTTTATTTTTCTTCTTTTTTCTTAATGTGGAAAGAAAGGGACGTCGAGCTACCGCGACTTCTGTGGTGCAAACCGAGGGATCCGAGCAGGGCAACACCTCTGCCTGCGCGGTGGGGCGCTCGTCATCTGTGCTTGGAAAGGGAGGGGGGGGGGTAAGGGTGAAGGGAGAGACAAGAGGACGAAGGCTGACAAAAAAGGTGTGTCCTTTCTCTTCTCTAGAGAAGGGGAATGAGGGCATCACACAGCGCCGACTCGATCGTCTTGTTCGCCTCCCGCCTCACCAGCACCGGCGCGCTGACGTCGCCGTCCTTTGTGTAGACCAGCACCCATTCCTTGTAGCTCTGCAGCATGTTCGCCACCACCACATCACAGTGGTAGCTGTGCAGATTTTTGATGGCCTTCGCCTTCATCGCCTCCTCTGAAGTTTCCAGCTTGAAAGTGACGACGAACGGCTGCTTCGCATCGGGGCTGCTGCGGTGCAGCCACTCGTCGTGCGTCAGCAGCAGCACCTTCGGCACATTGGAGAGGCGGAGTGTCAGCCCGTCACCGCCGCTGATCTTTTCCCGTGACATCGACGGCAGTGGCACGAAGTAGTCTGACACGGCGGCGGCGGCAAAGAACAGGCAGGGACGTTGCTGCAGTTGGAGAGGCAGGGTGGCACCACAGAGTGTGCGCGACACTACTTCCAGCAGGTAGATGTACTCCACCACGGTGTCGAACGACACGTAGTGCACGAGGTCCTTTGTGCGCTGGTACAGCTCACTCATCCGACGCGCCTCTGCCAGTTTTGTTGCATCGTTGTTCGTGTCTGCGGCAGAAGGCGCTGTGGAGGGGGATGCGTTGGTGGCTGACATCATCTCGAAGAGCTCAGCGGTGCTCATCGAGTCCAGCACTCGGCGAAACGGTTTAATGGCCGTGTGGTGGTGCATCAGCACGCACGCCCAGCCGCGCTCCGCCAGCGTCTCCACAAAGTAGGCGCCGCGGCCGCCGCTGCTGAAGTTTGTGATGAAGCGGACGGCGTTCACCTCCAAAGGGACGGTAGTGCCCCCGCTGGTGATGAAGGCGATGCCCGGGCAGTTTGGGTGTGCCTTGAGGACCTTGTCACAGAAGGCGAGGAGGCGACTCTTCTCGGCGTCCAGGGCGGCACGCGTGTCGGCCGTCATGTTTTCCGCGTAGAAGGCGTTGATTTCCGCCTGCATGGTTGCTGCAAAGGGTGAAAACTCTGTTCAGCGCAAGAGAAGGCTCCTTCTTCTGGTTTTCTTCTTCCTTGTGGTCGACTGCGCTGATTTTTTGACGTTGTGTCGGGGGGGAAGCCAAAAGATGGTTGCAATGACTGCTGCGTGCGTGGTGGTGGTGCAGAAAAAAAAAAGCGATGAAACGTGCTGAAGTTTGTCAGTGGCGAGATCCACAAAAGCAACAGCAGAAAAGTAACGACGCGCCGCAGAAGAAAAGAGCGCGTCGGTGCGTCATCTCATAACACCATCACATCAGCGATAGAAAGCGTGAAGGCTCCTTCATGCAATAGTGGTGGAGAGGAGGTGTGGGGGGCCTTGGCAGCTCCTTCAATTGTCCATTCATAACGGTTTCCCATCACCTTTCCTCTCATGAGTTGTTACTTTTTCTTTTCTTTTTGCTTTTTATACTGATGAAGGCGGTTACCCACGCCTGGTTGAGTAGACCTTGCGGCGGTGCCGCAGCGCACACCGTGGCTGCACCTCACATGTCACTGATCTCGCTCTGCAGCTCCTCACACAACTCTTCAATTGTCGCTCGAAGTGCGTCTTGGCGGTGCGCCACCGGCTCCACCGTGTGCGACCAGTCAACGCAGCGGCGTGAAATGGTAGAGGGACGATAAAAGGCAAGGGGTGTGCCGCGCTGCGTGTTCCCTGCCGCTGTTTCGCTGCGCTCCTTCGGGTACACAGGCAGCAACTCGTCGTCATCATCACCATCACTCTGCTTCGATGCAGGGGAAGCAGACGAGTCGGGCAGGTCAGACGCACCCCGCAACTCATCCAACCCGTCTTTGCAGTCCACAAAGAACAGATGTGTGTGGTAGCGTGGGGGGATAAGACGCAACAGCGCACATCGCCCACCATCGTGCACACACAGCGTTGCCGTTGCCGACTCCTCCTTCTCCTCTGGTGCTGGTGTAGGCACAGGTGGGTAGCCGGTCGACCGCGGCTCCCGCCACTCCCATTCGTTGTTGGGGTCCTGCTCATCGTCTGAGTCCGCTGGCTTGAAAAGCGAAGTGATGTCCACCGGTGCAACTTCTCGTGACTGGGAGGCGGTGTTACTTGCCGGCTGCGGTGCCTCCTTCCCTTGACTCTCGCCGTCAGTGGCAGCGGAAGCGCAGAGAAGATTCGATGCACAGTGGTCCACCAGCTTATTGACCAGCGATAGCGTAACATCGTAGTGCTCGCGCTCCAGCTCCTGCAGCTGATCGATCCACCGCACAAGTCTCTGCTGTGTGCTGTGCTTGTTGTCTGCGATGCTGCTACCGTCTTTCTCCGCCTGCTCCGTCAGCGACCGCTGCAACGTACGCAGCGACGTGCTGACGCGCTGAAATGCGGGTAGGATGATCCCTTGAATATTGCGCTGGAGTTCGTTGGGCGTAACGTCGCCGATGAGCGCACGGTAAAATTGCAGAGTCCACTGTTGGTAGGTGGAGCTGCGTTCCCGCTGGAGCTTGAGCGCCGCCACACAGCTATCCCGGATCTCTGCGTCCGTCATGCTAGTATAACGCAAGGAAACGAATAAGTATATTTAGAACAGCTAAATAGTGCTGTGCGGTGCTCCACTCCAGAGCAACGGCAAACAGCGCCACGCAAAAAAGGCGAACAGAGAAAGGTAAGGCGAGGGGGAGAGAATGAGAAAAAAAGAATAGCGGCATCATCTTCTCGCTTTTTTTGTGTGTATTTCCGCACATTTGCCGTTACATTCTCCTCTCCCACTTCCACTTAACTCCTCCAACCACTTTTCCTCTCTACCTCTCCATTGCGGAGCCAGGACAGCGCGGCGACGGCGTGGCGTCTTCTCTTCTACTCCCTCTCCTCTCTCTCTCTCGGAGAAGCACCGCGGTGTTTCTGTGAGTTTCAGCAGTGTCGACACAGAAAAGGGAGCTGACAAGAGAGAGAGAAAAAAGCAGCACCAAGAAAAGCAGTTTTTTATCATCTTGAAAGACGCCTCTGCTGTACCTGGTGTGATTCCTGTAAGGTGCATGTGTCCTTTTGTGTGTCCATTTCTGCACTTGCATACTGACACACACGAGGGTCTAGGGCGCAGGGTTAAGTGATGCTGTTTTTTTATTATTATTGCGGTTTGGTACTGTGTGAGCACCACCACTCCACACACTTTCCATTCACATGGCGTGAAGTCTCTGAAACCAAACAGCAAAGAAACTGCGGGAGTGAAGGCGTGGATAGACCCCATCCACCCCAGCGCAGACTCACCGCAGGCAAACATCTGCACAAAGGTAAAGAACAGAAAAGAGGCAGAGGAAAGAAAACAGAAAAAAAAACAAGAAGATGGAGCATAAAGAGTCCATATTGTACATAAGCCGCCCCGATGGCGGCATTATCACCGACGCAAGGCCGTCGAAAAGCGAGAAGATGAGAAAACAAAAAAGAGCTGAGCGTTCCGTACTTCCGCTGTCACGAACCCTTAACTCCCCCTCCCCCCTCACCTGGTACACACTCACACAACACGTACAGTGATATGAGGTGCGAGGGCATACCTCAACAGCCAAAGTGGATTACAGAAGATGAAGCAAAAGAGAGCTACGAAGGAAAGATAAACACGCAAGTGTGCACTACCTATGTCGGGTCGCGCTACAGGGTGCCCCCGCTCATCCACGCTAGCTGGGCGCGGATGTCGGTGCACACCAGCTGCAGGTAGCCCTCACCGTGGTACGCATGCGCGAGGGAGTGGTCGCCGCGTGCGAAGCCGATCGCAATGCGCACCTTGTCCACCAGCTCCTGCTCCCCCGTGTCGAGCGCAGCGGAAAAGCTCTCCTCAAAGCACTGCAGCGCCTCCTTCTCCTGCCCATGTGCGCGGTAGGCCTCACCTAGCTGCATTGTGGCACGGCACAGCTGCTGCGGCTCCCCCAGTTCCTTCGCCAGCTGCAGTGCCTCCTGCAACGTCGCAGACGCCTCTAACTTCAGCCCAAGACGCTCCTCCAAGTCGGCGACGCGCAGCGTGGCAAGACACTCCTGCGGCCGCAGCTCCTCTCGCTGGGCTACAGCGCGGTAGCTGCGATTGTAGGCGAGCGCACGCGGGTAGTCACCGCGGGCCTCGCTGACGTCACCCAGCGCGGAATACGCCGCACACTCCTCCTCTGCGTTGCCGCCGTGCTGGGCTGCAGATCGCACCTTGCTGAAGTACGCCGCCGCGGCTGCCGGGTCGCGCTCCTTCAGCGCGTTGCCCAGGGCCTGGTAGACACGCACGAGGCACTGACTGGCGTTCTGCACACCGTCGGCGTCACCGAGGGCGAGCGCTTGTCGGTACATGGCCTCGTACAGCGCTGCCGCGCCCTCGAAGTTGCCCCGGCGCTCTTCAAACACGGCGTACGAATGGCGGGCCCGCTGCTCGAGGGTGCGGTCTAGCGACTCCATCATGTACTGCAGCGCTGTCTCGTAGCACCACGTCGCTTCGGCATAGTCGCGCTCGCCCTCGAAGTAGTCAGCGAGCTGCTCACAGTTTGACAGCACCTGCCCAAATTCGCTCTGCCGACGCAGCACCTCCACTGCGGAGAGCTGCTGCTGCACCCAAGCGAGTCGATCACCCGGCACGCTAAAGTACGTGTGGGCGAGTGGGTCCACGCAGACCGGATCCCTGTGCGCCAGCTGGAAGAGGTGCATGTACGTCTGCACACAGCCCTCAGCGAGCGCTTCGCAGCAGAGGCGGAAGGCGACGGAGTCCCGCTCAGGCCCCACCGCCACCACCGAACTCGCCGCGTCGTTCGCACCCTTTGTGTGGCGCCGGCTCTTCTTTGTGCCGCTGCGAAGCACAGCCGTGGACAACGCATTGCGGGTCTGGTCGTTGTCTCCGTGAAAAGCCGGGGTCGATCCGCCAGCGGCCGTGGGACGCCCCTGCTGGCTGCGGAATGTTGACGTCGTTGCCTGTAGGTTCGCTTTTTGCGTGGGGCTGATCAGCGACGGCTTCTTGCGTCCTCCGCCGGCATTCGAGGAGGAGGTCGCTGCTGCGGGGGTAGTGGCTGCTGCATTTATCGGCACCAGCGCTGACGACGTTGCTGTCGTGGTGGCGCCGGTCGTCAAGGCCGGGGTAGCTGCATTGAGACCCGGCAGAGGACTGACATAGTGAGGTCGCCCAGGCTTGTGTCTGACGCCGCCGCTGGCGGAGTTGACAGATGACCGCAGTGGTGCAGTGGTGGGCTTGCGCGGTACGTTGGACGAGAGAGGGTTATGCTGCATTTTTTTTTTTTGCTTTGCTCTGTGTGCGTGCGGGTGTATGCCCTATCAGCGAAGTGCACAAAACAATGACACACGTGTGGGTGAGGCGGAGGTGCGGTGCCGCGTTACACGACAGCCCCCCGACTGCGTTTTTTTTTATTTACTGCGGTGTTGGTGTGAGTGGTCCAGTGACGTTCCCCTTCCTGCTTGAGAAGGAGAGGGAGGGAGGCGAGTTGACAAGCGCCAAAGGACAAAAGTCGGTCAGTAAACACACACACACACACACACACACAACGCATGAGTATGTATACGAATGCAAAGAAAGGAGGAGAAAAATAAGAAATAAAAAAGAGGTGCCCTCGATGAAGGGTCGATATGTGCGGGGGAAGGAAGTGTGGTGGAGTGTTGAGACGCCCTCCACCTCCGCCTCCTCTTTTTTCATCGTGCGTGTCTGCCGCGTCGTGGGTGCACCTCCGGCTATGTTGTGTGACCGCGTGTTCACGGCCGCTTCGTTTATTGGGTTGCCTTCATCCGCATGGAAGTAATCTAGATTTCTTTTTTTCTTAAAAATGTGGTCTTGTAGCAGCTTTACTGCCTTAGCTGTGCCGAGAAAAGAAAACAACACAAAGGCGTACATAACAACGGCACAGATACACACACACACACACACACACACACACACACCATTTTACCGCCAACACAGAAAGAAACCAAACAGAAAAAAAAAGAAAGGGAGGGGCTGAGTCCACCGGGCATCCGACTCCTTCCCTCTTCCTTTCTCAGCGCTGAACAAGCTTCAAGCTGCGTTGAGCTTGTCGACTAGCCGTTCTCCTTAGCATTTACACTTTAGCGCCAGCGGGTCGTCCGCCACCACTCTTCCCCCTCCTCCTCCCCTTTCATTCCCTGCCGAGTGCGCAGGGAGTGCGTGGCACAAGTCCGGAAGAGCGGTATCACGACGCGGGCAGATGACCGGAGGCGCGCTTTGCTGACGACGTCCGCATCCGCTTGCGCAGCCGCTCCAGCTTGTCGTAGCCTTCCATTGTCAGAGTGTTCGGCAGCCCCAACTCACTACCACATCGCACAGCAAAGCCCTCGTCACCGTAGCCGGCCAGGACCCCGCCATGCACCCGCCAGCGCGATGGTGGCGGGTCGGTCGGCAGCTCTGGCAGGCGGCCTGATCTACTCCACCGCTGCGCTGTCAAAACGTAGGCGTGCACCCGCAGGTAAAGACACTCGTACGGCTGCTGCTCTACACGCCGCTTCACATCGCGCAGCAGGGGTGGTAGATGGGCATCTGCATCGTCACTGTCGTTTGCAGCAGAGCCCTGGAGAGCGCTGCTGCCACTCATGCTCTGAGTCGCGTGATTCAGGGAACCGGCAGTGCCACCTCCGGTGTTTTCTGTGAAGGCCGGAGAGGAGGAGGCAGCCCCGCCCTGGGTGGGAGGCAGCTGATACTCCACGAAGCAATGACCTCGACTAGCGCCGTTTGTTGGATTGGTGTAGAGACGCGTTGTGATGGGGGCAGCGGCAGGGTAGACCTCCGTGAGGTAGCGCTGCACGGCCAGCTCACTGGTGTACCACGGAAAGCCTGAGATGATCAAGACGTTCGGCACTGCGCTGCCGACGTTGGTGCGGGCAGGGTCGATAAGTCGTGCCGCCATGGTCGACGCCCCTCCCTCTACCTATTAATGCGTATCGGGGTATGCAGGCTTGGTCAACAGAAGGTAACCACGCTTGGTCTGTGCGGGGGAAAACAACAGAAACAAACAAAAAAAAGTTGCTTTTGAAGGCGGCGCAGGGAGTTGGTGGGGGGGGGGGGTTTGCGAGGAGAAGGATAATGAAGGAGGCGAAGCAACCAAGAGACGACTGGCACAGCGATACGCCAGTACCGGCCACGACCGCTGCCCTGCAGCTCGCAACAGCGTATACGCTCTATTCTGCTTTTCTGCTGTCGTGTGTGATGCCTTTGCACCGGATTCCATGACGATGCCGAAGACGACGCGCAGCCGCAAAGACGTGACGCGTTCACTGCAGAACACCCCTCTCCAGTTTTCTTTTTTCCACCTAACAAGTTTGCTGCTAATGCCTCTTCTGTCACGCTCTGCCTCCGTCAACATGTACTTCTCTCTCTCGATGATAATGTGTATTTATTTCTTTTTCTGTGACTACGGGTCCACACCCTTGGACCAAATGCGCAGTGGCAGTCGCAACTGTGCTGCCTCTAGCTGTCGCGCAAACTCAATCGCACGCTCCCTCTCTGCCTCGCTGCCGCTGCGGCTATGCTGCACCGCTGCCTCTGCCATTGCCTTCAGTCCAGCGCGCGAGAAGCCGTCCATGGCATGCTCCACCGCCAGTGCACGCAGCCGCGCCACATAGGTGGTGCCGCCCAGCGCCTCCATCACCTCCTGGCAGAAGGTGAGCAGTGTGGACAAGAGGGATGCCGTCCCGCACTCCTCCAGCATTTTCACCGTCAGTAGCACACGCAGCATCTCCAATCCTTCCGCCACGAGGCTGTCAAGCTCGGGGTGCGCACCCAACCCAGTATCCCCACTACCACTGCCACGGGAGTGTGCCCCTGCTTTCATCAAGCGGCTCAGCACGACAGCCAGGCTGGTGGTCTGCGGTGTTTGCCAAACGTTCCACAGCAGTCGCTGCAGCTGTTCCGGTGTGGGCCCCTCCTTGCCTGTCGCTATTCTACCCATCGCCCCACGCAGGTGTGGACGCAGGTGGGAGAGCACTGTGCGCAGCATCGCCGCGATGGCCGGCACGTGCGCTGCGACAGGTGGTTCACCCTGGTCGAAGAGGCAGGTTTCCCCCACTAGGATGTTCAGCGCTGTCTCCATCGACAGGTGGAAGGAGGCAGCGGCAGGGGCAGCGGCAGTGCCGTCAACACCGGGACCGAGCACCTTGGATGATGTCCACCGCCCTCTCTTCCCAGGTGTCGAAGACGACGTCGACGGCGTACTGGTCGGCATCCAGAACACCTCCTGCATCATCCGGCTGTGGCACTCCTGCACATGTCGACGGAGATCTACGGCGGCGTTCGCGCTGCACATCGCCGGCAGAATGGTGTAGAAGAAGGCAACGGCCATGTGCGCATCGCGGGTGCGATAGATGCTCTGTAGATCGCTTGTGAGCCTGGCAACGAGGACGTCACGGGCGTATGGAGGGACGGCGGGGTCGTGCACCGCGAGGAGGCGGCGCGACCACGCGGAAAGGGAGATGGACTTGACGGTGATGCCCGCAGAACCGCGGGTGCCGTCGCTGCTCGGCGACAGCACCCCGCTCTCCGCCCCAGCAAGGTGGGAAGGGGTGGGAGACACGGCACGGTCAGGAGACGACAGGGTCGCTCCACACCACTGCGCCCACTCCTCCTCCGAGACAGGAAAGCTGTCCGTCACACCGCAGGTCTTCCGCAGCGTCGCTGCAAGCATCGTGCAGGTCAGCGCGTATGCGATGCGGTTCTCGCGGCTCCACACCTCCTGCGTCACATCTCCGCACGCTGCATCGGCGCTGCCACCCGCCAGCGCGCGTCGAAGCCGTGCCGTGACCTCCTCGATACCAAGAATGTCCGTCAAAAAGCGTTGCACATGAACGATTTCGGTTTGTTGCACCGCGGGTCCTGCTGTGCTACCACCCTGCGGTGTCGTGTGTGTGCACTGGCAGGCCCACCCAACCAGCTCGCGGTGCTCTCGCTCGCTCAGCGAGCTAAGCGTCTCCTTCAGCGGAAAATGTCGGAGAAGCTCCTCAATGTTGCCCCACTGGGAGAGCTGGAAGGCGAGACTCCACAGAGATGTGATGTCCTTCGACGAGACGTCGTCCCTCGACAGCCGCAACACGTCTCGCAGCACCACCACCTCCGTCGCCTTCTTCGCCGCTTCTAACGCGCTGTCGGTGTTTGGGAACCGTTGAATAGAGCTGATGGCGCGACGAGCTGAACGAAGGGGAAACACAAGTCCGTCGCCAGAAAAGACGGCGTCGCCGCGGCTGTGCACTGCGTCGAAACGCTTCGTCAGGGCAGCGCACATCTCCTCGTGCTTCACCAGGTCAGCGGAGGAGTAGACGCCGAGGGTGTCGATGTCGTTCAGCGAGAATGTGCGATCCACTTCATCGATGCGCTGCAGTAGCGTGTTATGCAGGATGCGCTGGAGCGGCCGCGCAATTCGAAAGGGCTGAACTGACATTTTCTACCACGTCTCCCATAAAAGGAAGCCAAACGACCACGTTAAACCTCTTTTGTTTTCGGTGTTCGCTGCTGTGCTTCTGAGCAGCGTAGGCTTCCCTTCTGTTTCTCTCCCTAGCTGATTCCGATTGAGCAATGACGCTGACGGCGAACGGGGGTCGCAAGAAGGAAATAAAAAAGGATGACAACCGCAACAAGGAAAGGAAGGCAGGGAGAGAGAGAGAGAGAGACAACGCGAGAGAGGTTGTGGCAGCTTTTCCTTTTCTTTTTTGGAGCGGGCACATATTTGTCAGAGGATGGAGAGACGAGTTGCGGTCCACTGTTTAAAATCCCTCGTCTCTCTCCCATACCCCAACACTGCGTGCACCGCAGCTGCATCTGTGCAACAAGGTGGGGGGATGGTGAGAAACACTGGCGACGCCCTTTTAACGTCACCCATCACAAACAACCGGCAGAGGAGCTCCTCCGTCCCCTCCATCTGTGTTTACTCGCTTCATACATATGTTTGTTTTAAGGGGAGTATTGAAGGAACAAAGCATCATCTGATCTAGTGAAAACAAACGAGAGGAGAAACAAAATTCACAGCGAACAAACAAACAGAAAAGAGCCAAAGACTCGCGCAGAGAGGCACGAAGGCGACGGATGCACGTGTCTCCTCCTCCATCTTCCTTTCTTTCCCTTCGCCCAGAACATCCACCACAAGGCACACAAAGCACGCACCTCCATATGTCTAATCTGCGGTAACGCCGAAGTGACCTTTAGTATGCGAGACGACATGGGAAAAGAGGAGAAGCCGCACCACCTCACCATAAAAAAAAAGAAGGATAAACGCATCCATACAGCCAGCATCGATGCCTGTCGAAAAGCATCATACTGTCGTCACGGTCACGTCACTCACAAGCATTATCGTCTGCTGTAGGAGAAAGGGCGGTTCCGCTTCTAAAGGTGGAGGTGAGGCAGGGGGAGGGGAGAACGGGCAAAGACAAAGTGAAGGGCTACAAAAATAGCCAAAATGAGAAAGAAGATCTAGTCTGTATGTAATCGCGACATTCACTCGACAGAAAAAACAAATGCACAGAAGATTCTACAAGGAGTTCAGCAGATGGCGACGCACACCTGTCGTGGCAGACTGAATGGAGTCACCCCAGAGTGCTTCGAGCCCCTGGGGCCTTCACTGCTTTACGTACTGACAATGCTCCGCCACGCAAAGCTGCATCGACACACACACACACACACACACACACACACCGATGTACGCCTACACGCCGAGCCGCGATATCCGTTTTTTTGTTTGTTTGTTTCACGCAGCCTTCAGCGCAGCGCACGATGCGATGCTGTCGTGCGTCGCGAGGACCCGTCGCCCCTCTGCGAGGAGGCGTTGCTGCGGGTACGCTTGCCACGCCCCACCAGACTCCCCTCATCACCACGGCGGCTGCCAACGGAGCGGCTCGCAGCGCCGTTTACCGGCAGTGTGGAGAGGGCTACACTGCTGCGCAAAGACGACGCACGTGCGCTGCCCCGCTGCATCTGCGAGGCCGTACAGGAGGAAAGAGAAGAGGCCATGGCAGGCACTGTGGTGCTGCGTGTGTCGCGTGTCGGGCTGCTGCTGCTGCGCAGGGCAAACGTCTCGTTTTCATCCTCCCCCACCTCGTCTTTAGAGGCGGCGGGTGGAGCAGAAGAGCGCGCCACCTGCTGTCCGCTTCCCGCCGCCGCACCGGTCCCAGTGGAAGGGAGTGGGGGAGAGAGACGAGGCATCGCGATGCGGTCCAGCAGCACGGGGCTGCCGACGGAGCTGGAGGCGGCGGCCCTGCCGACCAGCGGTGAACTCGCTGACGAGGACGACGCCGTCGCGGGCGGCCCAACGAAGGACGTGTGGAGCCCAACAGCGCTGGAGGCGAGGGGGTCGAGGGACTGCACCGCAAAACCGGCACTGCAGCGCTGCACGTGCGTGACAACCGCATCCATGGCCGCCTCTGCCTGCGCTGGCGTGCTCGGGTGTGGGAAGGCGTGTGTGGCGTGTCGCACCACCTCAGCGCACGCATTTCGCAGGGTTTGTTGGAAGGGTGCGGCGTCTGCCGTGGGTCGCAGGCGCAGGCGCAGCTGCAGCTGATCGCCTAGGGTGCCTCGGGCTGCACGGATGTCGCGCTCACCGGCGGCGTCGACGCGTTGCAGCTGCGTGAGGTGCGACTCCAACTCGCTGCGCAGGCGGTAGCAGACATCCTCCAGGCCGCGTCGGCGCCGTTCCTCGGTCTGTTCTGCCTGACTCTTGTACTGCTCAAAGGCGTGCAGACACTCCTCGAGCATGGCCACCACGGCGTCATTCAGACGCCGCACTGTGCGCATGCATTTTGCGTCATGGTGCGCCAGCATTGCAGACCATGGCGGCAGCTTAGACGACTCACCAGAGATGGCGAGAGGAAGTTGAGGCGGGGAGAGGGTGGAGGGAGGGGCACCACCACCCGGATGAAGCTGGCCAGCAGCCTCCACCACCACCACAGCGTCCGAGCAGCCCTCCTCCCCTTCCTCCGTCGCGTGTTGGTCTTTGCTAATCACCGGCGTACCCGTGGTAGGAAGCGGAAGCGGTGCAGGTGGGGCCATCGGCAGCAGCGGAGGATGGTGGCACGCGACAAGGGACGGTGAGGTCTGCGTCGCACGACGAGACGCATTGGCGGAGGTGGCAGCGCTGCCCAGCCGCGGACGTGCCCCGCGCCGCGTGGGGCTGGTCGAGGCGGAGGCTGCGCTGACACGCTGCATCGAGGATGCTGTGCTACCACGAGCGGAGCGCGATGCCCCAAGCATTCGGCCACCAAGCGAGGCCGTTCCTGCTGCCGTTGTTGCAATAGTTACGACAGCGGAGGACGCTGAAGACGACACCGCCTGCCCGTGGCTGACGTTGTTGCTGCTGCCATTGCGCATGGGGGAGATGGGTGGGGTAAGGCTGCGCGTGCCCCTCCCCACGGAAGCGACAGCAGCAGCAGCCGCAGTGGTGGTGGTCGGTGTTTGCACGGGCGGCAAAGCAGGCGGTGGTGTCGAATAGCGTTCGTTCAAGAAAGAAGGCTCTGTGGTTTGCTCGCGTTCTTCTTGAGGAGTCGGTTGGTGCTGCGACAGTGGCGGTGGCAGCTGGGCGTCTTCCTCGGCCTTGTCTTCAGCCAGCACGGACGTTGCCGTCGGCAGCGGCTCCTCCAGCGCGTTTAGCAGCTCAGTGCGCCATGTGTGCAGGCGAGCGTAGTTGCCCGCAAAGGAGAGCTGCACCGCCTCCTTCGCCTCACCGACGCCACCGCGCACTATTCGCTGTAGCGTTGCAGCCTGGTTTTCAAACCGCTGCAGTGCCTCGTAGTAAATTTCCTTGAACCCTTGCAGCTCCGCTGCCTTGTCCTCCAGCAGCGCGTGGAGGACCTTGACCTGCGATTCCCAGATGTGCTGGCGTGCGTCGCTGCTCTGGCGGTCCTGCATGAGCTGCTCCACCGCCTCCTTCATCTTCCCGTAGGACTCCTCCATCTCCTGCGTCTGGTCGTGCTCTTCCTTAGTGACGTAGTAGCCACCCCGCTCACCCACCCGTTCCTGCAGCCGGTTGCGCAGTTTTTGGTTCTCCACCTCCATCGAACGCAGCCGCACGAGCAGCTTCTCCTTCTCCGTGTTCGCTGCGTTGCGGATGCTGCGTGCCTTAACGGCGTAGAGCAGGGTGGACTTGGTTTCCTCAATGTCGCGGCCAACGGACGAGATGCACGCGATCAGCAGCGTGCGGGCGGTGCCGCCGATGGAGTCCTGCAGCAGCTCCGTGAGTTTAGAGTCGCGGTACGGCACGTGGCTGGGCCGCGTTGCTTCGTTTGTGTTGGAGAGAGCGAGAAAGACGCTTTTTAGGGCGAGTAGCGATTTGTTGATTTTGCCCGCCTCGCCGGCCGCGACGCCGGAGGCCTGCGACTTCTTGAGGCTCTCCGACCCCGCCAAGTCGATCATGAAGAGGTGCGCAACGTCGGTCTGATCGGTGAAGGCGTTGTACTCCTCCAGGTCGAAGATAAAGACAACATGTGAGCGGCTGCTGCGCTCGTTCATCAGCGTCGCCGCGGTGTGCCGCCACGCCAACCCACGCCGGATCGTTTCTATCGCATCGCTCACGCGGCACAGCGTGGCCTTGTGGGTGAAACGCGGAAAGCCCGAGATCAGCGTTACCTCCTCCTCACCGTTGGGGCTAAGCATGTCGGTGAGCCGCTCGTTGTAAATCTCGATCATGGACAGGGTCAGCGCACACTGCGAGCCGTCCATCGTTTTGTGCTGCACGTAGTCGAGCATCTCTGCCACGACGCGGTGCACCAGCCCCTGCTCCGTCTCCTCGTTGCCGAGCATCGTGTACGTTTTGCCGGTGCCGGTCTGGCCGTAGACCATGATGGTGCCATTCATGCCCTCCTTCACGCACTGCAGGATGGGTCGACATGCGTGGAAGACGTCGTCCTGCGTCGCCGTGGGTGGAAAGGTGTAGTCGGGGTCGTACGTCTTGGAGTCGAGAAGAATGCGACGGTTTTGAATATCCAGCCCTCCGGTCGGCCGCTCCTGGCCCAGCAAAGGGCGGCATCGAATTGCCACCTTAATGCTCGAGGAGGACATGATGGGAAGACCAAGAACAACAGAAAAAAGCACTCACGCTCACACACCACAGTAGCTCAGAGAAAAGACGATCGATGTGTGCTAGTACTTACCCTCCCTTAGGTGAAGAGACAAGAGGGGCGCTATGGTATTCTGCGTCTATGTTGCGTGAATCTAAAAATAAGGGTGGGGGAAGGAGGACGGTGAAGCACACAAAGAAACAAGGAGGAAGTGGATGGAGGTGGTTGGTGGTGGGGAGTCTAACGAGCACCTCGCACACTCACCCACGCCCTAAAAAAAAAAGGTGATTGAGGAAGGCGATGCAACCTCTGCAACGTCGTCGTACGAGTTTAGAGAGGCTTGCTTACCTGCCTTCACCCAGCTCTGACGTGTCTGCGTGCGTGCTTGTGTGTGTGTGTGTGTGTTGAGGGAGAGGGGGGGAGGGAGGGTGTAATGCTCAGCGTTTCACACGGAACGCCACCACAAAAAAAAAAAGGCTCCCATACCTACGCATGCACATCAGTGAAGAGGAGGGATGGTCAGGAAAGATGCAGTGAGAAGAGCTTGAAGGGAAACACATATGCATAACGCCGTCACGTGCTAACCATATTCACGTTGGTGGGAAGACACACCGATACACCAGCAGCGAACAGAGAGAAAAAGGTGCAACACAGTCTGGGGCCTCATCGAAGGAGCACAGCTACCCCATCGGTGCACTTCACGACGGGAGTTATAGCCAGGGAGGTGGGACACAACACAGAAAGAAAGAAACAGTACCCCCACCCGGGGTGAAGAAGAGCGACGCACAGGCGTGTTTCTCTAGCATCTCGATGAAAGTTGAAGTGTATCTTCTCTCGATAGTACCTTTCAAAGCTCTCTCTCTTGTTTTTCTTTGGAGGGGTTGATATACGTGCAGCAGCCAGCGAAGAAGTCGATATAGACAGAAAAAAGAAAAGCCATAGCAATACGAACTCCCACCGAAGCAACCTATTCAACAACAACACAAGAAGGCGGGAGCAGGAGATTGCATAGTGGAATGCACACAAGCACCCACACACACGGAGAGACGCAGGCTAATCGCGCCTCACCTCGAATCTTTTTGCTTTGCGTGTGGTGCAGTGCGGGACCTTCACCTCCACACCATCATCATTCGTCACTGTGATGGTGGGGGTGAGGTCCTCCACTTCGACTGCCGTCACGACCGCCTTTGGGGAGCCGGTGTGGCACCAGCTCTCCAGTGCGCTGAGCTGCGCCGGCGGCCCTTCCGCCAGTATCTCCACCCGCGAGTCGGGCAAGTTTCGCACCCACCCCGTCACACCCAACTCCGCTGCCTTGATGGCGGTGAACTTGCGGTAAAACACGCCCTGCACCCGCCCGCTGACAAAGATGTGATGGGTGCTGATGAGCGTTGAGTTCATGGTCTCTTCAGCGGAGCAGTTCCTTCCTTGAGTGTTATATCGCTGTGACATTGGTTTTTTAAATATATATCTCACGACGAGGGGGAGGAAGAGGGAGGCGGGAAGCGAATGCAGGCGAAGCGAAGGAAATCTCAAAAGAATGCCGGACAGGGTTAGCGACCTCGAAGAGCGGTGTAGGCCTGCGGTCTGGTGAGTGTGTGTGAGATCGCCATCGTCTAGAGAGAGGGAGCGATAATTGGAGGAAGCAACGGCGACGTGTGACCCAGTCACCATAACCTTGTCATGACATCTTCTCTTCCCCCATTCCGTCCTCCCTTTTTCGCGGTCCCGTGGCGTTTATCGTGGCTGTGGCACCACTGTTTTTGTTTCATTCTCTTTTCTTTGCAGGAGAAGCGCACCCCTTGCCGTCACAGCAGCGGAGAGATGCACTTCCAAAAATCACCGTACCCTACATCACAAACAGAAATCAAATGAAGCGCCACCGCTGCCTCAAAGGCAAGGGCAAACCCCCGACAAACCCCACAGCAGCAAAGAAAGGTCAAGAAAGAAGGGGGAGGGTGGGTAGAGAACCATTTTTTTTTTTTGCGTCTGCAGCGCCGCAACATAGCTCTGACGACGCCCGACTGTCGTCATCTGCAAGCACCAATGATCGGCGGAGGTGCACCCAGAACAGGTGAGGGAGAGGCAAAGAGAGAAAGCAAGCAAAAAAAAAAAACAGAAAATAAGAGACGACACAACAAAGCGAACAGCGGGGAAAAGGGGCTACGCAGCAGCAACAACAGTAGCGACGCATATGTCAGGGCAGCCACAACACCGGACACGGTGCGCATCAGCCGCAGACGGTCCCGGCAGGAAAAAAAAAAGGTCCTGCTTTCTCCATCCCACTTTCCCTTCTCTCCTCTTCTTCGCCCACCCCCACCCCCCCCCCTTTCGTTGAAGGAAGCCCGTGACGATGCACTGGTTACACCTCCACGTCCATTGCCTTGATGGAGGCGTGAATGAGCCCCTGCAGGCTTCGTGCTTCGCTGCTCAACTTCCCTCCACCTTCCTTTCCAGCTGCCGCATCGCTGCTGGCCAGCAGGTCGCAGATGCGGTCAATCTTGCCACGCATGCGCTGCTCGAGGATGGTGCGAAGCGCCCGCCGGTCTTTTTCATGAATCGTCAGCTGTTGCCGCAGTCGTGCCACCTCCTCCGCATCGGCGCCGTTAGTTGACGAGGGCGTGGGAGAGGCGGGACGGTTGCTGTGCGTATTGCGTGCGGCCAACGTGGCACGCAAAGCCACCGCCTCCTGCTCAAGCTTCTGCAACGCCGCCTGCTGCTCGCTGATGGTGTACTGCAACGCCTGCTCCCGTGCCTGTGCCTCACGCAGCCTCCGCTGCAGCTCCAGTTCTGCCTTCCCACCCAGGGCAGAGGGAGAGGAGGAGGAACAAGGGGTGGCAGACATTGGAGACGAAGCAGCGAGTGCCGCCGACACGGACGGCGTGTTCCCTTCCAGCTTCGGCAGCTGCGACAAGATCCCGCGGAGGCGGACCTTTTCCTCCACCTCTTGCAGCTGCTGCCACACACGACTCACCGCCGCCCGCTGCCCAGCATCCACCGGTGGGTTCGCGTTTTCGAGGAGGTGTTGCACCTCTAGCCGCATCCGGTCCACCTCACGGCCAAGGCGAGCGCGCTCGATGCCATCGGTGTGCACCGCGTCCTGAACAGCATCCATGGCAGCTGCGTACGCCTTGCGCCGCGACTCCCACTCTACGCGAAGTTCCCTGCGAAGATCATCCACGCCGTTTGTGCTGCTGCCGCTGCTGCGCAGGCGGGCCACAAGCTGGTCCACTGCCTTCTCTGCCACCTGAGCGTTGTCTTGGCTGTTGCGCAGCTGCAGGGTGAGGTCTGCCACGGTGCAACGTAGTTGGGCCAGTTGTTGGTCGTAGTGGGCGCGGATTACAGCGTCGGCGCGCTGCCGGATCGCGCGTGTGAGCTCCGCCTCGCTAAAGCCGACGGCAGCAACGTCTTTTAGCGACGGGGACGGCGACGACGTCCCTTGCCCATTGCCTCGAGGCGAGCTCACGTCGCTGTCTGGTGCGGCTCGGCCTTGCAGCATCACAAGTTCAATGACGAGCTGCTCTGCTGAAATCGTGCGCGATGGCTGGAGCAGTGAGCGATAACCAACCAACCCCGCACCGCCACTGGTTGAGCTTCCAGATGCTTCAGACTTTACGCGGAGCTGCTGCACGTACGCGGCGGCCTGCGCCTCGCTCAGC
Source organism: Crithidia bombi (assembly GCA_900240985.1). NCBI lineage: Eukaryota > Euglenozoa > Kinetoplastea > Trypanosomatida > Trypanosomatidae > Crithidia > Crithidia bombi. The sequence goes on along the minus strand of OESO01000163.1, from coordinate 140,603 downwards.
TTTCCGACAGTCTGCGGGTCCACTAGAAACGATAACGGGCGACGCGCCGCGCCAGTCGGTGACACCACGGGTGATTCGTCGCCGCCGCCGCCACTGCGAGAAGTGCCGGCCACCCCCACGCCGTTGCTGCTACCGCTGCTACTGCTGTTGTTGATGTTGGCGGCTGTGGCAGCCGCGGTGTTCTCCTGCAGCGCCTGCTCCAACTCCTGCTCGAGCGCTTGCACGTGCTGGTCGTACGCGTCCACCTCTTCCTGCAGCAACAAAATTGTCTCGTCGCGGTCGTTCAGTCGCGTTGTGAGGCTCAGCATGATGTCACGCTGCTTCAGCAAGAGGTGCTTGTAGCGGTCCACCTGCTCCTTGTCCTCCGCCACCGCCTGTCGCTCCCGATCCAGTTCGAGCAGACGCTCCGCGTACTCTTGGCTCGTGCGTGGGTTGCCCTCCATGCCGCCCTCGCGCATCACCGCCTCCAGCTCTCGGATGCGGCCCTCCAACTCTTCACGGATGCGAAGCTCCTCTTGGTGGGCAGCAGAGGTTTGCTGCAGTGCCGCCAGCGCAGCCGCGCGGTCCTCCACGGCGCGGCGGCAGTCCTCTTCGAGTTCGGAAAGCAGCACGTGCGTGCCAGCTGAGCCCGCGCCGGCCGCGGCAGCTTCTGTCCTTTCTTGCAGCTGCTGTCGCAGGCGGCGCAGCTCCTGCTCGTAGGCGCGCAGTAGCGTAGCTTGATTCACCCCCTCGTTCACCACGGCGTGGGTTTGGATGTTCTTGGCGCGGTTGGCGAACATCAGCGTAGACAGTGACTCCGCGTACGACTCCAGTGCGGGTGAGATGCAGGCGATTAGCGTTGTTTTGCAGTTGCCGCCAAGGGAGTCGCGCAGTGCACTCGTGAGGGCGGAGTTGCGGAACGGAATGTGCCGGGGTGGGCCTCCACCACGGCGGGTGTGCGTGGTGGATTTTGCCGCCAGGGCCGCAATGACGTTGCCGAGTTCGTGCAGGGACTTGTTGATGTTCTTCGTCTCCTCTAAGCGCTGCCCACTCACCCCAGCGAGGCGGATCTTCTCACTACCGGCGAGGTCCACGATGTGCAGCTTGCCAAAGCGGTAAGCCACCGGGCTCGCCTCATCGCCGTCCATCGCCTCCACCACAATCGTAAAAATCGCGTGTGAGCGCGACGACAGCTCACTGAGCTTCGTCGCACTCGTCGCACGCAGGGCGGTGCCCTTTGCGATGAGCCCGTAGACGTCCTCAGGGGTTCGCACGACCCACTCCGAGAGCCCATCAATGTAGACGCCTCGCTGCGGGGTGTGGCGCACCGCCAGGCTGCTGCGGCTGCCCAGAGCCGGGTTAGGCGGCTCCAAGAGGTCGGAGATGACTTCGTTGTAGATCTGCATGTACGAGGCCCGCACAAGGAACTTTGTGTCGCCGCCCTCACCTCGCTTTTCGTTAATGTAGGCAAAGACGTCCTCCACTGCACGCGGAATAATGCCGCGCTCCTCCTCGTTTGTAAAGCCCTCCATCGTGTACGTCTTGCCCGTCCCTGTCTGGCCGTACGCCATGAGTGTGGTGTTGTACCCTGACAGCACCGACAGCACGGCAGGCCGCGCACTCCGCTCGTACAGCTCCTCCTGCGTTGTGTCAGCGCCGTACACACGGTCGAAGGTGAAGCTCTGACGCGAGTACACGGCACCACGGCCGTCCTCGGTGTCCAGGGCGTCGCACAGCGTGATGGTGTTCGCATGTTCTTCGGAAATCTGAACCACGTCTACAAAAGGCCGGTAGCCGTGCAGCTCGCGCGGCAGTGGGGGGCGGACGCGCACCGCCACACGGAAGTTCTCGCGCGTGTTGCCCCCGTCTGCACCGGAGTAAAGGTTGGCATCATCGAAGTGCTCCGGCGGTGACGAAGCAGATGTCGGGGTAAAACGGTGGACGGCGTTGCTGCGTTGGTTGTTGTTGCCGCAATGGAGTGTCCGTCCGGCGCCGCCACCCTCGCTGTAGACAGACGGCGTGTACAGGCTGCTCTCGGTGAAGCTGCCGTTCGTTTGACTCATGAGAGGGGTAGAGGTGGCGCGGTCGCCGTGGCGCCGGGCCGAGGTACCAGCAGGAGATACCCTGCTGAAGTGCATTATAAAAAAAAAGTGACAAATAAAAAAGGTAAAGTAGAAAAACGCCAGAACGAGAGGTGTGGACTACAGCACCTCTCGTTGGTGTGTTGCTCTCAATGAAACGCAACCAAAGTCACACGCGCAGAGTGGAAGAGAGACGGAAACATACAAGAAAAAAAGAACTCTCCGCAGCCGTACTAGTAGCTTCACAGGAAGCCCAGAAAGAGGGCGGCACTGACAGCTGGCCCTTTACCACCGCGCAAGAGTCGCAGTAGTCGTTGTCGCTGTTTCCTATTGTTGGCTTCGCCAGTACAGCTCCCGAGAAAAAGGCAGACGTGCCGCTGCAAAGAAGGTTTGCCTCCCTCAACGCTTAAAGAGGGAAAGAGAGAGGGCTGCAACAACAACGGAAACAAAAGTGTGCTCTTCGTGACAGGCAGCAACGGCACAAAGGCAGGGAAAAAAAATGTGCAAGTGTGCTTAATGCATCCGTGTTTGTAATATATGTGCGTGTGCATTTGTTGGGGGAGGGCGATATCCATCAGGAAGAGAAGGGAGAGAGAGAGAGAGAGAAGGGAGACGAATGGGAAGGATTTTCGGAGAGCCAAAAACAACAACAAAGAAAAGGCAGCACCACATACGCACATGACTTCTACAGACGTGGTGATTCTGCAGCATTGGGAAATGGAAAGGAGGGAGCATGCGGGGTGGGTCCCCCACAAGACCGTAGCCAACCCTGCCTCTGACCCTCTGACTGCTTCCCCCCCCCCCGCCCTCCCCACTCCATTCTCGGTTGGCGAGAGCAGGAAAATACAGGGAGAGCCGTCGACGCCACTCTTTCGTGGCCTCCTTCCCTTTCTGGATACTCACAGATACGCACGCCTCAAAGTTGTGGAAGGTGTCAATTACATAGTCGCTTCACGCATCAAGCGGAAAACAACAGCATGAAGGGGCCAACGGCATAGAGTAGGCCATTTATCCTGCGTCGACCGCACACGCGTGTTAGAAGTGCTCCACGTCAGCTTGTCTCTATGATGGTGCATACAATAAAACGGAGGCACCGTGCAGAAGTGCGCGCAGCACCGAACAGTCGTAAAACAAATAAGAAAGAGAAGAGGAAAGGAAGAAGAAAAGAAGAGAGAGAACTATACGAAAGCCAACCACGCACACAACACGACACAACACAACACGGCACGCACATACGAAAAGCAAAGGAGAACACGATACCTGTCATAAATGCCACCGTAGTAATGGTCACACACTGCTACACGTTCTATCCAGGAAAAAAAAGAAAAACATCACAACCACATAACAAAGACCGAGTTGGGCTTCTTCTATCTATTGACACAAACGTACAGAGGAAAGTAGAATAAAAGAGTGTGTGTATGTGTGTGTGATCAACACCAATACGCACAGAATCAAATTAGCTACGCGTGTCGAAGAGGACGGCGACTCAGCAAAACAGCGGAAAACGGCGCCCATGGCCGCCATCACCATAACTAAAAACGGCCCCTTGACGATTTACGCCGGCACATACACAAAGCGACACATTGCACCGACGCAGACAACGAGATGGAAGGGAGACAGTCCGTGTGGGGAGAGGGGATATGCAGGGGCAGCCACGGCTAGGACAGGCAGGGCCAACTTCGGGACGTCCACCGTCGTTGTCGCTCCACGTCTGCGTGGGGACGACGCCCTTCCTCAACTTACTTCTTCTTTCCCTTCCCACCAGCCGGCTTCTTCTTCGCTGGTGCCGGCTTCTTCGCCGCAGCTGCCGCCTTCACTGTCTTCTTCGCCGACTTCACTGTCGGCTTCGCTGCTGGTGGGGGGGTAGCCTTCTTCGCCCGCCCACCACCCAAGCCTTTCGTGGTCGCTGGCTTGGCTGCTGCTGCTGCTCCCGCTACTCCTTTTGGAGCTGTTTTTTTCTTGGACGCAGCCGTCGCTGCTGCCTTGGCTGCATTGCCAGCGGCAGTGGCCTTCCCACCCTTGCCCCGGCCACCACGTTTGCTATTCGCGGGTGTCTCCACCTCTGCCGCCTCCGCCGCCATTGCCGCCGCAGCAGCAGCAGCCTTGTCCTTCTTCGTACGCTTGCGATGCAGCGCAGCGGCAACGGTGGTCTGCCGTGCGGCGCTCTTCGCAGTGGTTTCACTCGGCGCCTCCTCCTCCTCCTCGGCTGCCTCCGCGACAGACGCAGCCGCGTCCTCCGCCTCCGCCGATGTCGCGTCCAGTCGGGCTGACGGCGTGTTCAACCACGCTGACAGGCTGTTGTGCATGCGCGATTTTGCCTTGGTGCGGGGGTGGCGAGTCACACGCGCTACACGTCGCGCCGCGTCCATCCAGTCCAGAGCTGGTCTGATGTTCTCCGTCAATCCGGATGCCGCTGCAACCGATCCCTCTTCCGCCGCGCTGGACGCTGCCTCGCCGTCCATGTTGTAGCCGGATATCTTCGTGACGCCCGTCTTCTGCATAAAGTGTGCCATTCCGTTGTTGTTGCTGCTCATGCTGTTGTTGTGGCTGGTGACAGGGACGCTGCTGCTCCTGTTGCCCATGCCTGCTGCAGCGTCCGGCACCGCCGTCGCGTCCAACACGATCTCCGGGCCACCGATACTACTAGCGTGTGCGTGCACCTCGGTGGCGCGTGAGGGATCGCTGTAGATGCGCCGGACCTCGTCCTGCTCTGCCGTGGCTGTCGTGGCGGTGCTGCCGCCGTTGTTGTGGCTCACCGCACCTTGGCGTGTTATGACGGCCTTGCGTGACATGACGGGACGGCTGCGCAGCGCTGCAGACGGCGACGACGATGAGGCAGAAGAAGACGGCTTACTCGGATCGAAGAAGACGTTGTTGCCACCCATCCCAGCAGGCCGGGGGGCGGGAGGCCGCACCGCGTGCACAGGCGCTGCCGGCGTTGCTCCTGCTGCTGCAGCTCCTGCTGCTGCTTGGACAGAGGGTGGTGGTGGAGCGCTGCCAAAGAGGGAGCTGAAGGTGGTGGTGTGTTGCTGCTCCCACGCCGACGCTGCGGGGGCGGAAGCGGACGGTAGCGGGTTGGCCGCAAAGGCCCACCCTGACAGTGGCGGACTCATCGTGCCAGGGGCGGTGGACGACGACTGCGGCGGCGGTGGTGGCGGTGATGACCCCCAGGCGGTGGTGAAGGAGGTGACAGGGATGGCGGCAAGGGCAGGCGTCTGTGGTGGTGGTGTTGCAGACGCCGGAGAAGGCGAAGAGGAAGAGGAGGGGACTGCCGTCGCAGTGGTGCTGGCAGCACCGGCAGACGCAGCAGTGGGGTGCAAGCGCGTGCGGCGCGGCTGGGGGGTATCCGCAGCAGCAGCAGCGGTGGTTGCCGTGGCGGGCGTCTCCTGCGCTGCTTGCCGATTGGCGTCGTCGTGGGTGCCGCGTCCCGTCAGGATTTGACCCACTGAGGAGCCGAAGAACTTTGCGTAGTACGACATGTGCTTCTCCGTCGGTGGTGGCCCCTCGGTGGCTGGAGGTGCCGCTTCCTCAGGCGACGAGGGAGGAGGTGGTGGACGGTAGGGGTCTGGCAAGGGACCCACGACGGGTGCGGTGGTCAATGGCGTCGGTGCCGCCGACGACATCACATCCTGCTGCTTTTGCTGCTGCTGCTGTGGTGCTGGCGGTGGTGGGGATGCCGCCTTCGCAGCTGTGAACGGCGCAGCATCGTCGAAGGGTACCTCAAATGGATCCGTCATGTTCAAGTCGAGTGCAGCGCTCGCTGCGCTGTGGTGGGCTGCGTGGGTTCTGTCGAGGTGCTTCAGCACAAACCGCCCGCGGCGCTCCTCTGGTGGTGCTGACTTTGGCAGCGGCATCATCGCCAGCGCTCTGCGCACCTGCGTCGAGTACGTCGCGTCGTTGGCAGACACACGTGTGAGGAGGGCGTCCTTCGCGGTGATCAGCGGGAGTGTCATGCCACACTGCAGGTAGACGAGAAGAACCGTGATTCGGGCGGTTTGTTCATCCGCGTCCGTCCACGACGCCGACCACTTCTCCACCACCAGCGAAAGCAGCATCTGCAGTGCAGGCGTCTTGGCCACATCCTCGAAGAGGGAACGGAAGGAGATAAGGATGTCTTCGAGGTCTGACTTGGAAAAGGCTCGCATGCCCTCCACGTGGTCAGTAAAGCGGCGCAGCCACTCCGTGCTGAGGGTGAGAGAGGGATACCGACGCACCGCGGCGAGGTAGCGCACTACAGCCTTTATAATTACCCTCTCCGGTTTGATGAGGTCGTCACCGCCGGCCAGCACGAACTGGCGAATGGCCGCATCGCTGTCACCGAAGGTGGTCAGCAGTAGATCCGCCAGTGAGACGAACTGCAGCGGTGCGACAGAGGCCGCCTTCGCCGCCGCGAGCGCCTTGGCAGCCGAAACGGTCTGCAGGTTGCGCTCCGGGTGGTGGGGGTCGCACACGAGGGGAAGGGAGAAGAGGGTGTCGGTGTTCCACTGCGGCTCGGCGAAGGCGCGATTCAGGTGCGCCTGTGCCGCCTGCAGCAGTGCAGGGCGTCCACACGAGAGAACAAGGCGGAGGTCGTCGGAGGTGAAGCGTTCATCGGGTGCGGCGAGGCGGGAGCAAAGGGCGGAAACTACGGGCCCCTCAAACTGCGCCGAGCCCAAGGTGATGGGCAGCACATCCACCAGCTGCTTACTCGTGATCTGCGTGTAGTCCACGGTGCCGACGAGGTTCGGCTCATCCGGGAAGGCGATCGCGAGGTTCAGCCGCACCAGGCCGCCGGCATCCGGCTCGTACAGGCGCAGCGCCACCGCCTTGGCCTCATCCCACCACGACGGCTTTGATGTTGGCAGCACCGCGAAGGTGGCGCAGATGTGCGAGAGCTCGGCAAGACGCAGCTCACCAAGCACCACCTCAATCCTCTCCGATAGCTTTGCAGCCAGTTGCGGGGTGAGCAGCTGGGCACGACGCAGAATGCCTGTGGCGAGGGCCAGCTGCGGCGGCTCGAAGGCCTGCCCGTTGTGCTGCACGTACGCGCCGTACGCCTCGAAGACGCGACGGTAGCGCACGTGTCCGCCGAGCTCGAAGGCAAACGCGATGTTGGAGATATCCTCGGCGCTCTCCCAGTAGAGACGATCGCTCGGGTCCATGAAGTGAATTACCCGCTCGCTGTTGTCTTCCAAGAGGGCGCTGTAGTAATCTCGAACTCGATAGAGGTCGGTCGTGGTCACGCCGTTCACGTTGGGCGTCACCGTGTGCAGAATTCTCGCCAGTGAGCCCAAGATATTGGCCGCCGCCATCCCGTTGATGTTCGCACTGTAGCGTACCGCCGTCCGCGTTAGCCGCTCCACCAACTCAAGAGGCAGCGGCACGAGTTGGTTGTGTCGCACACAGGCCAGCGCAAGAGTGGCGAATTCCATTGTTGCAAAGTCACCAGTGTACTCCACCAGCGCGTACAGCACCTGGTTCGCCTCGGGTCGCTCGGCCCGCACCATCCACGAATAAAAGCGGAGAAGGCTCTGCTGGTGGGACCACAAGTTGCCTTGGTCAATCCTCTGCAGCTCCATCATGATCGCTCTGGCGAGCTCGTCGCTCAGCGTCGGCGGCACACGTCGCCCACAGCGCTGCAGGATCTTTGCACACTGCGCTAAAACATCACATGCCTCGCTGGTGCCGTTTGGAGTGGCGTGTCTCGCGCCATCATTGCTTCGCTGCAAGGGGCTGGTATCCTGTGGAGGGGGTGGAGCGCTCAGAATGTGTTGCAACACCTTCGCAATCACCTGAAAGACACGCTCGTAGTTCTCCTCCGGGCGGAGTTGGAGCAGGCTCCGTGCGGCGTACACGCGCGTGCCGATGTCTAGGGTGCCGTCTTCGGCTTGGCGAATAAGCTTGCTGAGCAGCAGTGATGCGACTGAGGCCTCGGGCTGGATCTCAAAGAACTGCAACAACTGAGAGAGGGCGATGGCGTTACTGCCGGAGTCCATCCACGTGTTAAGATCTGTCTTGGGCACCTCCGCATCGAGGAAGCGCTGAGCCTCCTCTCGCGCGAAGGCGTACTGCGCCCTTCCCCGCAGCCGCCTTTTGAGGTGTGCGGCTCGGCGGGAGAAGTCTGTGACGGGCCCATTGCCATCCCCCTCCGCTGGCGCTGACCACGACGCACTTCCCCCTCCTCCGGCGGGTGCGATGGTCGCTGCCGCCGCCAGCGAGCCCGCTGCCCACCCGCCCGCCCTCGCGGACTGCCACTGCAGCAATTTCGATGCTGCGCGGAGCATGCCTTCTCTGCTGTGACAAAAGAAAGAAAGGTGAGAAGTGACAAGGAACGGATGGGCTCTCTGACGAAGTAAGGTGGGGCACCACGCGGGAGATCAACGATGGGGGGGGGGGGGAGGTGGAAGCGTTTTGTTCTCTTCTCGCTCACCACGCTGCGCCGTCGCTGGCTCCAGAGAATGAAAGAACCGGAGAGAGCGAAGTGATCTTCTTTATTTTTCTATCGATTATATATGTGACCGCTACGTGTGAATTTGTATGTGTGCGTTTATGTATGCGTATGTGCGTATGTGTCTTTGTCACCGTCTAAGTGCAGCGGCAGGTATTTTGTTCTTGATTTACTTTTCTTTGTGTGTGTGATCGCCAGCTCCAGTGTTGACACGACTTTCCTGCGCGTGTGCTTCCGCGCCTGCAGTCTCTCTTCTCTCCTGTTCTTTTTTTTTTTCCTTAGAGGTCGCGGTGGTTGTTTCTGACAAGCACACACACACACACACGCACACACATACACCGAGACAGAAAGAGACACACAGAGAGAAGTATAGAAACGCGAAGGTGTTCTAGGCTATGAGTTGGAGAACAGCGAAAGTAGAAAAAACAAACAAACTACAAAGAATACGCTCACGTCAGTCAGCACCCCACGTCGAGAGGCTCCCTTTACATCCAGTGTTCCCTGCGCCGACAGCGATGTGTAAAATACCCTTCAAAGAAAGGAGAGAAGAGAGACGAAACAAACAAACAAAAGAGAATGCGTACGCTGATTGGCGTGTCCGCTGTGCCGGCAAAAAAAAAGACGAAGCGACGCCCTTTCTGTGTAAACTTATGTTCTGTTTTTGTTGCTGTTGAATTAGATGAATTCGTACGCTCCTCGTGGAGAGAGGTGAGGGAGCCCGTCAGAACATCATTCAAGTGCGGGAGCGAAGGGAGATGGAGATAATGAGAAGGGTGTTGGAGTGTAAAAGGGGGAAGGGGTGGGGTTACAGAAGCACCCAGAAGGAGAGGCAACGAGGAGGAAACCAAGTCGTGCGCTGGCCACCACATCTGCGTGTGTGTGTGTGTGTGTGTGTGTGTTTCTGATGTCGTTCGCGCGTGCTGTTGTTCTGCTGCTATTCAGACAGCAAAATCATCTTCCCTGGTGCAAACGACCTTCTTTTTTTGGACGGGAGGGAGAGCGAGCTTAAAAAAAAAAAAATGTGCGGGCTCGCAGAGGCACGCGCAAACGAGAACTGAATAGAAAGAAAGGAGGGAGCGCGGGCGAACTGATGGGGAGGGAGGGAGGGAGAGGACCGAGAAGAGTCGGAGAGGCGTGAAGGCTGCTGGCGACTTCCTTCTCCTTCTTCACCCTCCCTCTCTCTACCTCTTCTCTGTGGCCAGCGCACGCCTTGCGTCGGTGTTGCGTGAGTGGTGGGTTTTCTTCTCTTTCTTTTGCCCTGTGGAGTCGGATTGATAGAGGTGAAAGTCATCATTTAAAAGAAAAAAAGGTGTAAAGCAGCAAAAAAGAAGAAGCCTCGATGGCTTCGACAGAGCAGCAGCACCAGCAGTACACCCCTTTGCGCTACCGTGTGTGTGTGTGTGTGTGTGATGTCCCACCTCCCCCAACAAACTGTTTCCCCATCCCCCTTTTGGTAGCCTCAACGCGATCTTATGGAATAGGTGAGTGAGCAGCACCCTCCAGTGTGCGTGCAGAAGGGGAGAGCAAAGCAAAGCAAAAAAAAAAAAAGAAACAAAGATGAAATGCGGAGGAGGGATACCAAGAAAGCCAGCTATGTACATGACGTCAGGTCGGGAGAAGAGGCACGGCAAATAAGAACATTAAAAAAGGCCTCGAGTCAATGAGAGCCAGAGGAACGGAAGGGAGAGGAGAGGGGAGGGCTTGAGCCAGCCAACCTGGCGCACCTTTCTATGCCTGCTTTTATGCACGCACATACATCGAGGACTTTCTATGGATGAGAGAGCAGGTCTACATAGGCACCGTACTTCGTTTGGATACCACCACCAACACCAATGCTGTTGTTTGGTGGCACGGCTGGCGTGCGTGGGGCGGAGTTGCGGGTGTGCCCGATGCGCTGCCGGGCTGCAGCGTAGCGCGACATAGCCTCTGCCTGCTCCTCCGGACTCGCCAGCAGCGCCCCCACAGTGGTCGCTGGTGGAGCAGCAAGGGGACTGGGCAGGCCCGCGCTGGAGAGCCGCTGCATGCTCAGTCTGCTGTGTTGCTGGCCTCCTACAGCACTGCTGCCTACACCTCTCGTCGTATTGCAGCGATGACCACTGCCTTTGCCGCTCTTACACGTAGATTCGGGAAGGTGAGAACCGGCGGGGTACGCAGGCAAGTCTATCGCATCCAGCAGAGGCACACCGTCAAACACGCTGCGACGCTCCGACGGCAGCTGTGGCTGCGACGGATGCTGCGGTGGTGATGAACGTGACCCTTGTCGTACGGTGTGGTGGTGGTGCTGACGTGTGTGTTGCACTGCGCCCTCCCTTGCGACGGATGCGCTATCGCTGCGTGTTGGGGCGACGTGCTTGCGAGCTGGGTCACCCGACCCCGCACGAGTGTCTCGCAGCCACGGGTGACCCAGCAGCTCCCTGGCCGTGGCGCGCAGCTCCTTGTCGTACACAAAGCACAGATCTAAGAAGCTCTGCAGCGTGGGAGACACGTCCAGCTCGGGTGGCAGCCGTGGCGGCACCGTGGCGCAGTTCGCAATGCGAAACATAACGGCAGATGGGTTGTGCAGATCAGCGCCAAAGGGCTTTCTACCGGTGATCATCTCGTACACCGTGACGCCCACGCTCCAGATGTCCGCACTTGTGGTGTAGCCGATGGAGCCGCGGTGCAGCCTGCCTTTGCGCAGAATACGCTTCAGCGGGTTGTAGTAGGTGGAGGACGAGGTGTAGAGCGGCGCCGGCGACGAGGGGGTCGGTGAGCGTGCAGTTGCGTCTGTCGGCGGTGCCACGTTCGACCAATCCTCCAGGGAGCTGTCAGCTTGTGAGGAATGCAGATGCGTCGGCCAATCCGCATCATCTTCCGTGTACTTCTGCTCCACTGCGGTGCTGCATTCCTCGTTGCTCCCTTCGTCGTCGACACCATCGTCATCATCGTCGTCATCCTCTACACCACCGTTGATGACTTCGGGGGCCATGTACCACGGCGTACCAACAGCGGTCTGCAAATAACCTCCTCGCACCTTGAAGCCTCCGTGTTGCTGCTGCTGCTGGTCGTCCGCACCAACTGTGGCCTCCTCGACGACGTGTTTCGCTACCCCGAAGTCCGCCAGCTTACACCGTCCGTTCGGTGTAATAAGGATGTTCGCCGGCTTCACGTCGCGGTGGCAGACATGCATAACCTCGTGTAGGTACCGGAGAGCCTCCAGCACATCGCGCGTATAGGCACGTGCGACGGACTCGCGCAGCGGTCCGCAGCGTGTCAGCACGTAGTCCAGCGAGCCGCCGCTGACGTACTCCATAATGATCTGCACCCCTACTGCACTGCGGCGAGCACCGTAGTACTGCACTAGGTTGGGGTGCTGTGCCTCCCGCATGCACGTGAGCTCGCTGATGATCTCCATCAGCTCGGCATCCTCCCCTTCGCCCGCCACGCTGGGCTCCATGTAGGCCATTTCCTTTACAGCAACGAAGTGCCCCTTGGCGCAGTCGAAGCCCTCGTACACGACCCCGCGGCCACCCACCCCGAGCTTGCGGTTGAGCTTCACCACCGCGTCCATAGCGCACACACACACACACACTCTCTCTCTCTCGACGCACAGGTGACCCGCGCGGGCAGGAATTGAGAACAGCAAGGAGCAAAAAGAGATAGAGAAGAGAAGGACGAGCGTTCCGATGAGCACGGCAACACTCCCCGGCATGCAAATACACACACACACACACACACGTCACTCCCTGCTATCTAAACTACAGAAAGGGTTGGAGAAGAGCGGAGTGGGGATTGTGTACTCAGTTAGTGAGGGCGACGTCACACCGGCTCCCCCGGTCTTGTTTTTAGGAGAAGCGGCGGCAAAAACAATGATAAAGCCCCAGATCGTTTTAAAGCAAGTGAAGCAGCTAAAATAGAAGAGGAGTCCGCGTGAGGGGAGGAGTGGGAGAGGGAAATGAAGCCAGCCACCCTGCGCCGTCATCCCTCTAATCAGATGGAAGGGATGAGACACGACTGCGTTTTTGGTCCCTTGTCTCTTTTTTTTTTTTAAGGTGTGCGTGTGTGTATGTGTGGCGGCTGTTGCAGCAAAGTGGAGAGCGCAGACGTGAGGAGGCTGCGTATTGCTGACGCAAGTTGTTTGCCGCCCTCTGTCGTTCCTCTTTAATGTCTCTGTACACATTGTAGTCACTGCGTCCGCCTCACGCCCTTAAAGGTGTTTTTGTCGTTGTTAGCAGTTAGCGGTGGCGCGACCTGCAGTCAGCAAACTGGTCTACTCCCGTTCCCCAGCGCTGCTCAAGTGGTGATATACATCAACACCAGCAGCGTGACCCCCGTCACGACCGGCAACGCCAGCACGGAGCGAGATGCCACTTCGTTGTGTCTCGCCCTGGTGCCCGCGTTGTGCCACGTATGCGGTACCACATGCAATGCCGCTCCCCACCCGGCAAACCCCACACTGCAGCTTCCTCTCCGCTTCACTCCCCTTCTTGCGTGACGGTATGGGCCACCGTGTTGCCCTCGTTTTCAACACAGTGTGTCTTTAAGGAGGCGAGTGGGCATGAGCAGACAACTGCCCTTGTCGGACTCCTCATCTACATGACACTGGTGCCATGAGCGAGCAGCTTTGCAGAAGGTTGCACACTCAGCCTGCCAGCTTCCTCCTCCTACGTGTCAGATAGTCAATGCCAATGCAATGTCAGTGAAGCCTGCGCATGTTCAATGGGGACGCACCTCCCCGCTTCTCAGAGAGAGATGGGTGTTGCTGCGGCTGCCCGTGCGGGTTGCATTGCCAGCGGCTTGTCGCCGATGTGCCCTGCTCAAATGTGAACACACAAAAACAAACAAACGAGAGATCGAAAAGTATGAGGAGCTAAGGAAAGAGGGGAGGGGGATGGAGACGACTCGTCAAAAGCACCTCGGAAAGATCTATGGTAGAGCGGCTTCGACACGTGTCGGGGCTGCCCCGACCCATCCTACGCCGATGAAATAGCATGCAGCGGTGAGCATTGACGCATTCGCATACACTGTCCATCGTTACAGCATTAAACGGCGGTTGGCTGCTCTTCACTTAACGCTGGGTGTCCGGATTCCACTGAGCTGCGTGCGGAGACGACGGAGTCGTTCGTCCTCGCTTCCCCCCCCCCTCCTCTCTCTCGTCTAATTAAAATGCGGCAGGTGTATTTGCCTTTTGTCTCTCTTCTCTCTTGTTTTGCAGTACATCTGTGTGTCTCTCTACGGCAGTAGAATGCGAAGTACGCGTCGTGCGTACGTCTGTATGGGGAGAGGAAGCACACGGAGTGGAACCCTACGATGATCTACCCCTCCTCAGAAAATACAGGTATATATATATATATATAATTAAGGAGGAGAAACAACAGAGAGCAGATGAACCTTCGACGGCTGATACATATCGTCGATGTACCTCGGGGGCAGGCGGCACCACCGCAGCGTTGTTGGGGAGGGACACCCATCTGCAAGCCAGATCCCACCCCACAGTATACCGCTTCCCTTCCATTACTGCACGACCGACACCACTGGATGTGCGCGCAGCACCACCTCGAGGTGGTACGACTCCACCGTCTTGTCTTCGCTGTTGTTGATGAACACCCACATCGGCCACCGCCCCTCCAGCTGGCCCGGCGGCAACGTCAGCATGTCCCACTGAAGGCCCACAAACTGCGAATCACCCGGCGCCAACGCGAACTTCGACGGGCTCACACGCAGGTTGAACTTGTAGTTGTGGTGCACCTGGAAGACCTCTTCCTGATCCCCGCGGTGGACGAAGGTGAGGCGGCGCAGCACCGGGCCGCGGGCCTCTTCCAGCGATAGCTCGATCACCTGAGAGTAGGACGGTGTGGGGTAAACCGTTGGCACCGTCAGGAGCGTTTTCTTCAGTGCGTTGTCCTGCAGTGTGTGTAGAAGCATCTTCTGTATCCCAACGTCTCGGGGGTGGAAGCGCAGGATGTACGACGGCCCTCGCCGCTCCACCCTCACCGTCGCGTCACTGCAGTAGAGGTCGTCCGTGCCCTCTGCGGGCAGACCGAGGGCGGTGGTCTGGCCCCAGCTGATGTCGCGTGTCATGTAGTTCTCGCAAGCAAAGATGCACAGCTCCCACGTCTCGTAGACGCGGCTCATGGCAGCGTCGTAGAAGAGCGTGACGTACTCCACCCGCTGCCGCCCCAGCTCCGCCGGGATGTGCGTGGTGACCGTCACCTCCTCCCAGGCAGTGATATGGGCCTGTGTAATCGGGTCCAACACGGCGTTCGTGCTCACCGCCGTCGACTCGGAAGAGGTCGCCACAAACGCGCACAGCTCGCGCATGCGCTGCAGCAAGGCGGCGGTGTTCGACGTGTCGGGGAAGCTGGCAGAGGAGAAGGTGCGAGAGAGCAGCCGCTTTGTCACTTCTGTGCCTGCCGCACCGAAGATTTCGTAGCGGCGGTCCACCAGCGGCGGCTCCACAGTGGCGTTGATGCGGATGCAGTAGACAAGCTCTCGCTTCTCTGAGTAGACACGCGCCGTCACACGCTTCACACCGGTGGACAACAGAGGTTGGGCTGACGGTGCAGCCGAAGAGGAGAAGCGAACGGCCAGCACTAGCTCCGTGCGCTCCCGTGGCCCGAGATACAGATTGGTGCCCTCCACGACACAACAGACGTCAAGGTCTTCAGGGTCCACCTCAACGAAGAACTGCATGGTACAGCTGAAGGGGTTCGCGAACGGGGTGCGTACTACCTCCGGTCGCCACGATATCACGTGCACGTCGTGCTCCACCGTGAGTCGGCTGAGGAGCGCCTCGGCGATGCGCCGCGACTTCACCGCGGCCCGTTCGTGCTCGAGGTGGCGCAGACGGTACTCCAACTCCGCCGCCTCCTGCGCCGCCTGCACGTGGGCGTCCGGCACACCGGGAAGGAGGGCTGGCCCGGTGCTCTGCTGCTGCTCGCGCAGCTGTTTTTTGATGTACTCTGCGCGCTGCCAGTGCGACGTGCTGCCAACCTTCTCATCAGCCTGCGCAGCAGCAGTAGCCGCAGCCACACCGTCATGGTTGTTGCCTTCTTCTTTGGGTGCTTCACGGGGTTTGTCGGGGCGGCTGATGTCATCCACGCCTTTCCCCACCTCACCACCGTTGCCACGCTCACTGAGATTCAGTGAGGACGACGCGGAGGTGGCGAGGTGGTCGGCGTGGCGCAGCTTCTTTGCAGTGATGACGTGACCGCCGTTGCCAGTAACGCCCACCCCCGGCAGCCGCATCACGTCCCGTCGCTCCAGTATCTCGTGTCCCTCTTGCGCTTCTTCCCCAGCAACCCCAACACAGAAAAGAGTGAGGTGCAGCTGTCCCGCCTGCCGCATCGCAGGAAACACCTTCGCCGGCACCACCTGCTCCGTCATGCAAAGGTCACGCTGCAGCACAACGTCCATCGGCATCATCGCACACGTGGCGGACACCGGGCGGCGGAAGGCCGCCAACGGCAGGTGCGCCGTCGCGACGTAGAACATGGTTAATGCGTCGTACACGTGCACGTACACCGTGGTGTTGCCAGCTGCCTTGAACTTGCGCATCACGCTGCTCCCCACGGTCGCGGCCGGCTCACACCACACCAGCCCCGCGCGGTCCTGCGCATCGTACACCTTGAAGCTGCCGTTCGTTGGGGTTTCCTCCACCAACACCATCCGCAGCGGTCCTACCTGCTGGTACGGCAGTGGACCAAAGGAGAAGAGAAGGCACACGTCGGCAGGCAGGTGCACCGCGTTATCCACCGTGATCCCCTCCACGCGAAAACCGTAGAAGGATGCACCAAGCTGGCCCACCACCGGCGCCGTGTCGTCTAGCAGCGCGCCGGTGGTGGGGTGGACCAGCGGTTGCACACCGTCCTGCATGAGCTTCCGCGCCCGCCACGAGACGGCAAGCGGCCGCGGTGCTAAGTCTATTACGTCCACACCACCGTCCGCCAGCCCGCGGTTGAGTCGTTCCAGCATGGCGGGACTCATAGAACCTGGCCCGCCACCACCCAACCCACTCGTCTGCCGCAGCAACAGGTCCTGCGACTCACGCACCTTGTGCAGCTCCTCCATGATGGTGCACAGCAGCTTGAAGATGCCCACGTCCTCACCAGCTCCGCGAGACGCGGCAGGTGTGGCGACGGACACCACCCCTTGCGGACTTGGAGTGCTGTCATGGGGAGACACCACCACCCCGTCGGGTGTCGCTGCAGGCGGCTTCAGAGGCGACACGCCCGGCTCCGACGGTGCAGGGACCTGGTCTGCCGTGGAGAGCACCTGCGCCGGCGTCTGTGGCTGCTGTTGGTCACGGTCGCTGAGGGAACGCGAGGAGGAAGAGGACGAGGTGGCGGTGGTGTCACCATGAGTGAATGCTTCCGGGACAGGCAGCGGTGAGGCGCCGGGGACGCCGCCCGCCGTGGCCGGTGTTGCAGCAGCAGCAGCAGAGGAAGAGGCGACGCCCGTGTCGTGGTACTCTACCGTGAGCGTGACGGCGATCGGCACACGCCCGTAGGGGCTGGTGGAGTCCAGCATCAGCAACCGCGCATCCTCGCACGAAAAGGGTCCACGCAGGGCCGGCAGATTCTCCACTCGGATATCGCGGTCCTGCATCGGCAGCATGCACAGCGGTAGTACGCAGAAGCCGACCACGGCAAAGCTGCGCGACCCGGGGGCTCGACGACGCACCGCCATCACCAGTGACGTGGCGGAGTGCACCGGCAGTCTTTCCATCTCCATTGGAAGATCAGAGCGCAGCAACGCCGTGTACGGCGCTGGTGCGGGGGGTGGGTGCCGACTGGACGATGATGACGAGGCGGAGGATGCACACCCGCTGCCACACTTGTCAGAGGAAGTCACCTGCGTCAGCGGCACCTCGCTGCCTTTGCCGAGGGGACGAAAGCCGTTGTGGGCAATGGCAGCGACAGACCAGTCCGCATCCGGGTCCGCCAAATTCGCGGCGGACTCCGTCGACGTCGCAGAGAGTTCGATATTCTTGACGGTGAAGCGGAAGGTCGAGGTGCCGGGCTTCGGCGTGCTGCGGGTGAAGTCAGCCGAGACGAAGACACCCGGTGGCACCAGCTCGCCCATCAGCTTCGCCAAGGCAGCGTCGGCGTTCACGGCCACATCACAGACGAGAGAGGCGTCGCTCGGGGCCGTCGGGAGGCACTCCACCGGCCAGGAAGACTTCGCCACCTGCAGCAGCTGCGCCGTACCGCGATGCAACGTGAAGGCGACGCCACCACTTTTCAGCTCCTCTACCGGGCAGCACCCCCAGCGGGTCACCCGGTACTGCTCCAGTGACCGATCCGGCCGCGTCTCCTGCGCGAGCGTCTCCACCACCAGCACCTGCGTGGGAGCGGCCTGTACAACAATGGGTCGGGTCAGGTCGCGCCGCTCCAGCTGATACGAAGAGCCGTAAAACAGTTTACGTTCTGGATCGAAGAGGACGAGGTTAACGGCGTCCATCTCGGTAGCTTGCAGAACGTCCTGGCCGACATCGCGGAAGCTGAGCTGCAGCGTGGTGCAGGTCCCTCCGTGAGACTGGATGCTCTTTTCGGTTTCCTTCGCCTCCCAGGAGTCGTAGCGGAAGCCGTTCGACAGCAGCAACCGAGCCATCTGCTCCGCTGAACGCGGACGTCGCGCTGCCGTGTCAGCCGAAGGTGGCATGATGTGATAGTGCAGCCGGTGCAGTCCGTCAATATACCAAGGTATGCCGTGAGAGGGAAGGGGAGGGGGGAGGGAATTCTATGTCTATGTCTATTTGTATAGGTGCACGCTCAACAACGGCCGTCTCCCTGCTTGTTCTGCACGGGGGAGGGGGGAAGAAGAGAAAAAAGGAGGTGGCGGCAGGCGTGCACCACCAACCCTTTTTTCCTTTTTTTATTAAATTTGTCGTTGCACACACGTTTTTGTTGTTGTTTCTTGTTTATGGATGCGACGCACGCACACGACGGGGTCACGCAGCAGCACCGACCACGGCGACAGCAGGACAACGAGGAAGGGGAGAAGGAGGATGGGAGGAACGAAGTTGTGTGGTTGTTCTGTGGCTATCGCAGCAGCCGTCTCATGCCCGAAAGAAGCGGGCAGAGAGTTGGAGAGCAAGAAAAAAAAACAAGGAGAGGAGTTCCGAGTCACTTGCACTTGGCAACGGATGGGGGACCATCAGCTCAAAAGCACACACAGAGTGCGGAGAAAGGGACCACCGCTGGGGCTGCAGCAGCGCAAAGCGAGCCGCCTCGATTGTGCACCGGATTCGTGTTTGGAGACCGTTTTATGCATCAATTCCGGTACCTACGTATGGTTATGGTCTGGACATGGCCCAGGGCACCGTGAGCCGACCGTGGTCCTCTCATCCAGTAAGAGAGAGATGATGGAAAAGCCGTCCCTTCCCTCTGCGGCCCCTGTCTTCTAACTTCCCTACGATTCACTGCTCCTCGTGCCCGCCTACATGGGGTTCGTTCACGGTGTCAAGGCCTCACCTCTGGAGATGGATCACTTTGAGCCTGTGCTTTTCTCTCTTTTATACCTTGTCACCAATCGTATTGAAAACAGAAAGGGAGAGTAGCACGTCACACAACTCGCTGTCTTCGCACTACAACACCGTACCCCAATGTGAAGTGAAGAAGACCAAAATGATAACAAGAAGTGCTACATGAGCGGTGCACCGACGTCCACCGGCCTTTCATGTCATCATCTTTTTTTGTTATCTTTATGCCGTTGAGTTGGTGAAACAAAATAAGATGGAGGTCAGCTGCACTCACCGCTATTTGCCTTCACGCATGGCTCTTCACCACACACAATACTCACGTGTCGTTGTTTTCTTTCTGTGAGTGAGTGAGTGGGTGACTGAGTGTGTGCTTCCTTCCTGCTCGTCATGTTTTTTCTTTGTTTTTCGTATTTTAAGTGCTAGACTTTTCTTGGGAGGACATCGCCCCGTCGACTCCGGCGCGGGGAAACCATTCCGCCTCGGTACTACGTTTAAAAGTCGCTACAACACAGCAAAACAAGTAAATAATAATCATTTAAAAAAAAAAACAAGACATCAACGAGGGGTGGAAAACGAAGGAAGACGAGTACTGTTTCTTTTGTGCTTTTCTTTCGTTTTTTTGTTAAGATGTACAACAACAACCGCTTCGAGGATGCCTGACAGAGTGTTGGGCGTGCAAGGGCAGCTTGTCGGTAAGGAGGACCCTGAACGAGAGCACAAGAAGGCAAAAAAAACAAGCAGACGCGGGCAGCGGTGGAGGGAGGGCGGCGGGGGGGAGGTGTGCACGACGGTGCTGGACAAACGCATGGTTGAGCAGCGCTCGTCGTCCACCTCAACCTCGCAACACACACACACACACACACACACACACACACATGTATATATATATATGCATGCCCCTAATTGCACAGCTCGCCTACCGCACACGCGCAGTCGCGGCACGCCCGCAAGTCCAGCTCACGCCGCCTTCCTGCACACGCACACGCTGCGCAGCAACGCAACGCACCGGCTTAACACCAGAGCGCTAGCTGCGTCGTCCACGGCTTGCCCTTCCTCAGCTGAAATCTTCCTTCAGCGCCTTCACGTGCGTGGCCGCCTGCGTCATCGCGTGGTGCAGCTCGCAGCCCGATGCTGATGAACGTGGAAGCCCTTCTCCAGGAACTCGCCGGACGCGGTCCGTGCCGAACAGGAAACAGGCCCAGGATCACGTTGTGCTTCTTCGCCGTCGCGATCAGCTTGTCCGCTCGCGGCCTGCAGCTCCGGCGAGAAGTACATCTGCCGGGAACACGTAGCGGCCGTCGTACAGACCCATGGACATGCACAGGTCGTTCTGGCCCAGGGAAGGCGATGTCGATGCCCTTCACGGACATGATCTCCTCCAGGTTCTCTCGATGCACGACGCCGTCTCCACCTGGAAGGCAACCACCACGTTCTTGTTCGCCTCCGGGCACGTAGCCCAGAAGACCAGCAGCGTTCATGCACTGCTGCGGCTGGTACACGGAACGGGTGCCCGTCGTGGGGTAATAGCAGCACGACACACGGCCTCCTCCCAGCTCCTTCGCGGTTGTTCACCGTACCGGGATCAGCAACGCCATCCGCGCCGCTGTCCAGCGACGACTGGAGCTGCCGGCGCGGTCCTGCGTGCTCGCAACGCGCACCATCACCTTGGGACCTTGCCCGCGGCGGATCGCAGCCACCATCTGCGCCAGCGTCAGTGAGTCCACCGGCGAGTGCTGGGCATCGATCAGCAGCCAGTCGTAGCCGGAGTGGCTGAACTGGCCGGCAGCAGCGGGCTCGCGGAGTTCAGGAACACACCGAACTTCGGCTTGCCGGCACGGAGCTCGGCCTTGAATTCAGCGTGCACCAGCGGACATGACGAGTGCGGGTAGAGTGGGAGTGAGGTGTGTGAGAAAGGAACGAAAGCGCGGAGTGTTGACCCGTGGAAGGAGGAGAAACGATAGAGAGCTGTGATGCTGGCGGTGGCACCCGGTGCGCACACGCGACGGTTGAATGGAGAAAAGAGTGGATGAGTGGAGGAAGAGAATTATGGGATAGAAAGACGGGCAGGCAAAGCACGGGCGTGGGTGTGGAGGGAGGGAGGGGGAGATTGAGCGAGATGCACAAAAGAAACAGAGAAAAGAAAGAGAGCAACATGGAAAAGAGGAGCCTGCAGATATCACCACCCTGCGCATCCGACTTTGTTTTGGTGCTGATGGTCCTCTCTACCACTTGGGACGAGAGGAGGAGCGACAGTAAAACAGCAGCAGCGCCCTTTTTTTCTCTTTCCACGGCATTGCATGGTGAACACCATCGTGGAGAGTTGGAGAGCAACTCCGCAGCAGCTCCTCTACCCCCAACAAATACGGCCCCCCCGCCCACACACACACACCATAACGGCCCAGCGCAGCCGCCATTGCACTTCAGCGCACGGCGCTGTGCTTCTTCCACGAGCCCCACTTCTGAATATGGGGAAGTGGTGGGGGAAGGGAACGGGCGTGAGATGTGAGATGTTGGAGGGCAACACGCAACATTTCCGTCAAAGCCCTTCCTTCTTCTCCCTTTCATGCACTTTATCCGTTTTTTTTTTAGAAATTTTCTTGCCCTTATAACGGGCTGCTATGACGAGAGGGAAAGAAAGAAACGTGTGTGTGTGTAAGCGAGTGGGTGGCTGAGTCTGTGAGGGTGTCTTTTGTTTCCACCATCACGGAAGAAACCGAGCTACCTTTTAAAAACACCATCTTTATACGCACGCACTCACACACACACACGACACGCTCGTAGAGAAATATGGAGAAAGAGAAAACAGAAAATAAACAGAGAAACATGAGAGCCAAAAAATGTCGCGTTTCCCCTCCCTCTCTGTGTGTGTAGAGAAAGAGAGGCGGATGCCGTAGGAGAATGCTCAGACAGGAGTAGCGATGGCCGGCGAGGGAGGGAGGGAGAAGGAGGGGGCGGCACGCAGAGATCGCCCGGAGGAGGAGGAGGTCGAATTGGAGAATAATCCACCGACGAAGATCGCCGAGGTAAAAAGTAACCCCTCCGTCCTTTTCGAAAGCCGGTCGTGCACGCGGGGTGTTCGCATTCTGCCCGGTGCAGCAGACACCTGCAGCCCACAATTCAACAGCGTGCGTTGCAGTGCTCAGCTTCATCTCCCTCCCCCCGACTTTCTCACACGAGAGAGCACGAGCGAGGAGTGCGACAGCCCTCCCCCACACTCGCCGTGCCGGCACCACCACCAACAGCAGAAACACACAAATCAAACAAACACGAAAAAGTGAAGGGGAAAGGAGATAACGCTCTTGAGGATCAGAACGCACAAACTCCTCTTATTCACCTGCCGTTTTCATCCCTGTTTTTATTGTATCGTTTTTATGTCCGTGTTTGCAGCACGAAAGGGGCCTGCCGCATTATCTCTGCCAAGCACCCTGACGCCGCTCGCTTCGCCAGTTGAGTTCGCAGCACGCATCACGCGGCGAACACCTCAGTCCGCACCGGACTGAGCGAGGGAGCTAACGAGAGCACAAGAAGGCAAAAAACCAGCAGACGCAGTGGCAGCGGTGGAGGGAGGGCGCCGGTGGGGAGGGTGTGCCACGACGGTGCCTGGACAAACGCCAGGTTGAGCAGCCGCTCGTCGGTGCACCTCAACCTTCCGCAACACACACACCACACACCACACACATGTATATATGATTATATGCATGCCCCTAATTGCCACAGCTCGCCTACCGCACACGCACAGCGCGCAGTCGCGGCACGCCCGCAAGTCCAGCTCACCGCCGGCCTTCCTGCCACACGCACACGCTGCCGCAGCACCGCAACGCACGGCTTTACACCAGAGCGCTAGGCTGGTTCGTCACGGCTTGCCCTTCTCAGCTGAAAATCTCCTTCAGCGCCTTCACGTGCGTGGCCGCCTGCGTCATCGCGTGGTGCAGCTCGCTGCCGATGCTGATGAACGTGAAGGCCTTCTCCAGGAACTCGCCGACGCGGTCCGTGCCGAACAGGAACAGGCCCAGGATCACGTTGTGCTTCTTCGCCGTCGCGATCAGCTTGTCCGTCGCGGCCTGCAGCTCCGGCGAGAAGTACATCTGCGGGAACACGTAGCGGCCGTCGTACAGACCCCATGGACATGCACAGGTCGTTCTGGCCCAGGAAGGCGATGTCGATGCCCTTCACGGACATGATCTCCTCCAGGTTCTCGATGCACGACCGCCGTCTCCACCTGGAAGGCAACCACCACGTTCTTGTTCGCCTCCGGCACGTAGCCCAGAAGACCAGCAGCGTTCATGCACTGCTGCGGCTGGTACACGGAACGGGTGCCCGTCGTGGGGTAATAGCCAGCACGACACGGCCTCCTCCAGCTCCTTCGCGTTGTTCACGTACGGGATCAGCACGCCATCCGCGCCCGCTGTCCAGCGACGACTGGATGGCCGGCGCGGTCCTGCGTGCTCGCAACGCGCCACCATCACCTTGGACTTGCCCGCGCGGAATCGCAGCCACCATCTGCGCCAGCGTCAGTGAGTCCACCGGCGAGTGCTGGGCATCGATCAGCAGCCAGTCGTAGCGGAGTGGCTGAACTGGCCGGCCAGCACGCGGCTCGCGGAGTTCAGGAACACCACCGAGCTTCGGCTTGCCGGCACGGAGCTCGGCCTTGAATTCAGCGCCACCAGCGGACATGACGAGTGCGGGTAGAGTGGGAGTGAGGTGTGTGAGAAGAGAACGAAAGCGGAGTGTTGACCGTGGAAGGAGGAGAACGATAGAGAGCTGTGATGGGCGGTGGCACCGGTGCGCACACGCGACGTTGAATGGAGAAAGAGTGGATGAGTGGAGGAAGAGAGGAGAAGTGTCACCAAGTGAGTTGTGAAGGAGAGCGGTGAGCAGCAACGCTGTGGCACCACAGGCTGGCATGCACGCTCCCTTACATACAAGAGCGCACACATGCACATATACAAACCGATGTGCAATGGGGAGGACTTCCCGCGCTCCACTGGTTTGGGCTCATTGCAGCGTCACACGAAGGTGGAGGGGAGGTAGAAAAAAAAAACTCTGCGGTGCGACTACGCCTGCGTGATCGCCAAAAGGTGGCCAGAACCTCGTTAGAGAGCAACAGCAGCCACTGCAGAAGCAGAGCACGAGGAGCAATACCACAGCAACAAAAACTCAAAACAGTGCCGACGTCTATTTTCTCTGTTCTTTGTGTGTGTTTGCATGTTTTTGGTCGTTACTGCCCTTCGGCGTCTTCGTCGCGTCCTCACCTTTGCCGACAACGAATGCACCTAGCAGTGCAGGAGACGTTTGGTTCCTCCCCCCGGCACTGCCGTCAATGACGAAGAAAGAATCTACAACTACAACTACCATTATCACTGCCGCACACACACACACACATACACACACACACACACGCACGAAGCAAAAAGACGAAGGCGAAAGAACAGGGAAAAAACACGGGTGGCCCCCTCGCCACGCTCGATGCGCCACGATCACCCAAGAAAGGAGTAAGGGTGGGAGCGGAGAAGGAGAGGGAGGTGAGAGAGGGTGACAAAGCCCAAGTAGTTGTCCCCTGCTTCACCCACCTACAAACCACTACTGCCTTCCCTACATGGTGCTTTGCGACGATGCACGAGGGAGTGTGTCCATGTCATCTTCTTGTTCGGTCCTGACAGAAAAAGACATAACGAAGAAGAAACAAGAAAAGAAGAAGGCGAGGAGCTGCGCAGAGGAGGGAGAGCCGCCAACGCACTTCGTGAAAGAGAGAGAAACAAAAAAAAGAGAGTCGCCGTGACTGCGGGGGTGTGACCGGAAGGGGAGAGGGCGGGGCCACCGTAGCACGACAACAACATAAAGAAGAGCAAAAGAAGCGGAAAGCCGCCACGTATGCAGCGAATTTCAACGCGATGTGTTGATTGCCCATGTTTGTTTTTTTGCGTTGAGCACCACCACACACGCTACGCTCGTTAGGCGCTTTGCTTTTGTTTTCAGCGTATCCCTCTCCTCCGAACGCTAAGGGCTGAAAAACAACAACACCACACATGACATGAGGCCGTCGCTGTGCCTTTCAGATGGTGTAGAAGGTGACAGAGCGTACGCCGTGTCGCTTTCCCAAGACCTGGATGAGTACACGCAAGCGTAGAATCATCATCGACATGCACAGACACACGCACACCGCAGCAGATCTACCCTCCTACTTTTGCCCCTCCAATATCATTTTACAGCGCTTCCACGGCACTCTCCAGCGCCTTGTGCACGTCATCGTCCGTCGCGTTGTCGCCCACCAACTCCAACGCCTTCGCCATCACACGCTGTGCCGCGCGACGCTGACCGAGGATGCCAACCTCAGGAATCACCAGTTCGAAGCGCAGCGGAGTAGGGATGTAGTCGAGCGTCTGCGAGCGGCCCTCTAGGATAACGTTGTAGCCGTCTGCACTCAGCATCTTGACGGCAGCCGCGCCGAAGCGGATCACCTCGCCCTGCGTCTGCTGTGCCACAGTGGGCACCTTCGAGCTGATGAGAGGCGTTTTGAGCAGCGTGTTCTGCACATCAACCACGCGCGTGGTTCCGTCCAGCATGGCCTGGAAAGAACCGTCATCGCACTTCACGTACGTCACACGCTTCTCCACCGCAGCCAGCACGTCGGGCGTCAAGTTCTCCGTTGTGATCTCCTTTCCCTGCGCGGACAGCACCTCGTTGCACAGGTAGGTGTAGCTGCGGAAGATGTTGCCGTTGCTCCAGGTGACACACTTCGGCAGAGCATCCTTCAGCTTATTTACGGTGGTACCCTTGCCGGTGCCGCTCAACCCTTGGAGGATGATGACGTTGCCGTCGAGCGACGGCAGTGCCTGGACGATCTTATCCGTCACCTCCTGTGCGGTAAGGCCAACGACGTTGATTTTTGTCACCGGGGAGACATCCGGGTGTCCGCTGAGGATACCTTTGCGAACAGCGATTTGGATGCCGTCGCTGAGCTTCTCGGCGTCCTCGTTGTCGCGCTGGATGATGCTCTGCCCCTCGCTCTCCGACAGCGACTGGAACTTGGCGTTGTTCCTCAGCAGGGAGAGGACGCACGTGCTGCAAACATCATCCTGCTGGCGAAGAACCTGAAGCGTCAGGCGTTGCATCGTTGCTGTTGTGTGATGTTGCCGCTGTGCCTCTTTGCGATTATGAGATGACTAAAACGAGCAGAAAAAAAACAAGAATTGAATTGTAGACGCTCTCACGGTGCAGTGGTGCAGTGAAGTCGAGGAACGCCAGTCGTGGAAAGCTGGAAGGAGGCAAGCGGGGAGTGGGTGAGTGCTGACGAGGAGCACCACGGCGACGTGTAGGTCATCCCGTGACAACGTATAAACACATACGTGTGTGTGTGTGTGTGTGTGTGTGGATGAAGGGAAGGAAGGGAGAAGGAGTACAGTTGGGTGAGCCATCTAACGTCATAACTCTTCGTGTGTGCGCACAATGTGCACACATCTCTGAAAGTCGGTGAGCCTTTCCCCTCCCACTCCTTCTCTTTGCCTCTGTCCTGCTGGATTCGCTTGTGTGACTTCAACACACACACACGCAGGAAAAAAGGCAGAAAGTGAAAGACCACCCAGCGAAGTAGACAAACAAACAAGAAAGAGAAAGAGGGTTTACTGAATAACGGCCGCCCTTGCTGCAGCAAGACACCCTTATCTGGACCGCAGAGACTCGCCGTACCCCCCCATAAACGTAGCTGTAGTAGAACCGTAGAGAGGAGCTGCAGTGACAGCCGAGAAACCGACGCACACAGCAGCCTTGCCCGCCTTGCACTCTGTGTTTGTTCTTCTTACCATTAAGCGCACTTGAGGGAAAAACAACCACACACACACACAGAAAAGAGGACTGTTCTCCTCCTCCTCCCAGCAGAGCGCTGCGACAACGACGCTGACGGCAAACAACAACAACAGCAGCAACATCAAATATCCATGAAACATCAGCGACGGCAGGGAAGAGAAAAAGGGGGTAAGGAGAGGGGAACAATTACGTGAGCGCTGCAATGAAGCAAACGTTGTGTGTGTGTGTGTGTGTGTGTGTGTGTGTTCGAGTTTGTGCAAGGCATCAGCTGATGCACGAACCTCACACATAACGATAGAAAAAAAGAAGACGAAGAGGCGCTGCTGCCCTTGACGGTGAAGGGGGGAGCGGAAGAAGAAACGACTCCATTGGGAGACCGACAGAAACACACGCACGTACAAAGACACTGCAGTGGGAAGAGAGGGAAAGAAAAGAAAAACAAATCGTGTGTGTATTTACTTTTATTATTACAGGGAGAGCATAGAGTGTACGCAGCCATCTCCTTTTTCTTTGAGAGATGCCGCCGTCCTCCCAGGCAACGGTTGGCCGCAGCCCAGCAGAGCTGGCACGGGTCACACAAGCACAGCTGGTGTGTATCCTCCCTCCTCCCCTCTCTTCCTTCCTTCAAGAGGTGAGATGCAATGGATATTAAGTAACACTACGACAACAACAAAAGCAGAGAAAGAAAAAAACGTCCAGTGGTGAGGGATGGAGAAAGCGATGCTCCCTCTCCCTCGCAGGAAGGGCAGAGAGCAAGACAACAGCCGGCTTCACATCGAGTTGAAAACGAGTGCTTGCGAGCCGCTCTCGCCCTTCCCTCCACTCGTGACTGTGGACACACAACACTCCTTCAGTTTCTTTTTCACACTCCCACTCCCACTCCCAAACACACACACAGAGAGAGACATCCATACGCGCACTCAAACTTCACCGTTGTCCTCCTGGAGCTGCTGGAGCTGCAACAGCGCGTTGTAGTTGTCCAGCACGTCGTACACGGTGTCCGCCTCCGCTAGTGCCTCCAGCACGGGTATCAGCCGCAGAAGCTCCTCGTCGTTGGGATCGTCAAACCAAGACGTGATGGGAATGGCATTGCGCTGCTGAAACAAGTAGGCAACAGGGCTGTTGTCGATGATGGCGACCTGGTCCAGGTTTCGGCCCAGCAGCGACAAATCCTTCACGTAGGTGGTGCCGACAACACTGCAGTGCTCGCGAAAGAGACGCAGCCCACCGAGGATGCGTCCGGCGTCGATGGAGTCCATGAGCGGGTCGCAGTAGGTGCTCAGCGACGCCGTGAAGATGACAATTTCAAAGAGGGGGGCGACCACCTCCAGAAAGTGGCGCAGGTGGGGCCGAAAAGCGACGTACACGTTCACCTGCGTGTCGCGGTCGAGTTGAATAGGCAGGTGCACGTCGTAGCGCCCGTTGTTCTGGTAGGAGCTGTGCACCAGTGTTTCATCGACGTCAAGGATAAGACACTTCTTGTGTCGCATCATCGGCAGCGGCTCTGGCAGCAGCGACGGGTGCGCTGAGGCGTCGATCGGCGACGTGTTCTTCGGCTGATTTCGAATGTAACGCGCTCGCTCTACCAACTCCGTCGCGTGCACGCGCTGCCGCGACCCACCGGATGAGGACCCGGCTGTGTTGCCTTGCCGCCCGCCTGCGTGTGCGCTGCCCACCCGCACGCCATTGCTGTTGTCCGCGTCGCCGTAGCTGCCGGCCCGACTGCCACCACCACCACCGCGTGCGGCGAGGCTGGCCTGGGCGTGTTGCGGCGAGACTTGTGTGATGAGGGTGTTGGGTGCGGCGGCGGTGGTGCTGCCAGTACTGATGTTCTTGGCCGCGTTGCCGTAGGGCATTGGGGAAACTGCTGAAGATGAAGAGGAGGCCACTGCACCGCTGTTGCGGTAGGTTGTGCCGCCCAAGACAGAGCCGCCGTGGTGGCTTCCCGCGTTCATGGGGGAGCTCCGTCCACCTTGCTGACGCTGCTGGGAGTCGAGCTTGTCAGAGATGCCTCGGAAGAACGACGTGGGCGTCGCGTTGGTCTCCTGTTCGCCGTCCATGATGAAAAAAAAAAGAGAAGTAGAGAGAGGAATAAAAACACAGCAACAACAGCAAAGGTACTCACAATAATGAAAAAAGATCAAAAGCGCGTTGAGCAGAGCGGAAACACGTAAAACAAAGAGGGGAAAGGCGACAACACCTCACCGTTGTTGCTGCGCAGCCTCAATCACTCGCAGCTTACTAACCCCCACACCCACACCCACACAAATCAGGATTTCAGTCACGAACGCACGTACAGCAGCAAGCAAAGAAAAACGGGGGAGAAAAAAGAGCACAAGGGAAGAGAGTCTAGAGTTGGCGGAGAGAACGTGGACAACGCTGTTTGGGAAGGGGGTTTGGGTTGGAGTTGGGGTTTGGCTTCTTTTTATATGCGTGTCTGCGCTCCTGGGTAGAGGACACGAAAAGGATGAGGATAAAGAAGTATATATAAAGAGAAAGACAGAGTGAGAGAATGCACACACACGCTCACACACACGCAAAGAAAGCAAGGAGGAGAGAGAGCAATCACACGTACAGAAGAAGGGAAGAGACTTAGGAGAGGAGAGGGGGAGAGTCGCCGTGCGAATGTGTAACTAATGGAAAAAAAAAGCTATAGGAATGCGTGTTACGCCCAGTCTTCTGTAAGAGAGCTGAGCCAAAAAGGGTACAACAAAACCAACATAAACGAATAAAAACACAAAGGGAGAAAAGTGAAACACGAGAAGAAGGTAGAATTACGATAACCTTGCAATGGAAGCAAACCAGCTACGAGATAACAACCACGGCAATCAAACACACACACACACACACACACGCAGTCAACACTTGAAAGCTCAAAAAAAAAGCCCAAACAACAACAGCTCAACAAAGGTGTTCTTCCGTGGCAGTGTCTCAAAAAAAAAAAAGCAACAAGAAAAGCCGGCTGCTGCTCCACAGGAGAGCACCAAGAACAGCGACAGAAAAAGCGGTCAAGTACTTCTCATGCACACGTCTCAAAGCACACGTAAGAGACACGTCTCTTCCAGTAGCAGTGGTGCTGGTTTTCAATGCGTTTGATCTCGCCTCGTGAACCCTAGACCTCTCCGCCTTGGATGTTGCTGTTTTAGTAACTGTATTGCTAAGACAGCCACACGGACACACACTTGCACAGGTGACTGATGGGAACACGAGAGAATGGAGTCGTCCAGTTAAGACACAAGAAAGGAGCAGTACGAAGAAAAAAAACCTGTTGTGTTTTCCTTCACCTTTGATCCTCTATGCGTGTATGTTTGTAGGGGAGGGGGGAAAGGGGGGGGGGAGAGTTGAAGCTTGCCTAACAAAGGAAAACGTGTTTTGCAATGGAGTGGACTTGAAAAACACAAGGAAGGTGAGGCAGCACACACTGCGACGTTGCGACGCATGCCAAAGTCATTCAACACGGGAACGAAATCAAGAAAAGAAGGGGAGAAGAAGGGGAGTCACAGATGTGCAAAAATAGAGACGCTTTTTTGAGATGTGAGAGCACTTCTTTGGAAGACGAAGTAAGCTGCCACTCATAGTCGCGGGCGAGGTCACCGCAAAGTCGTAAAAGCGCTACTCACAAAAGGCCGATGCTTTGCATCTGTTTTTCCTCTCCTCTTTTTTTTGGTGTTGGTGTTGAGCACTGCATGTGCGCAATGGCTTGCAGCTTGTTGCTGCTCTCCTGAAGACGCCCCACACTTACACACACTAAAAAAGCCCGCACCCACGTAGGTGCGATACGATGTCTGAGCGTGTCCATTTCCTTTCTTGTGTCTGTTCCCTCCACAGACACGAGCACCACGCCCACCACTCCTTTTCCTTCACGTTTTTCTTTTTGTTTTACTTTATGAGCCGCTGCCACCGCCGCCGTCGCAAGGGAGCGTTGCAGTGCGCGTCTCTGATGGCCGCTCAACTTTTCGCTCTTCGACGACACAAACACACACACACACAACACACACACACACACACTTGTATATATATATATATATATATATAAGCATGTGTATCTTTGTGTGTGTGTCTCTGTCTGTATGTTGAAAGGGGTGCGGGTACGAACGACACCGGTGTACACCGCTCACGCCCGTTACACAGTGCGGTAGAAACGGTCGGGAAGGGCACAACGAATAAAAAAAGCCTTCTGCAACACACTTTTATAGTAATAATAATAATAGCACACACACAAAAAGAAGTCTCTGGCCTTCACGCACCTTCGCGGTATAGTGTGAAGGCCGGGAGATACGGGAGAGACAAACAAAAAGGGAACGGAGAAAATACTTCAAGCAGCGTCAACAAACTTCCGCCATGCACCTGTGGCGCTGCACGGCAAACTGCAGTAGGGGGAGGGAGTGCGCTTACTTCCACGCACGACTCCGAGAAACACACACGCATACATCAAAATGCGTACGAAACCAACACAGCTTCAGCGTAGAAACTACCCTCTCTCACTCATGTTAATTACTTGAAAAGACACTCAGACATCCCATACTCTCCTCTTTCTCAGGCGACCACTTCCGTATTGCCCGAGTCGTGGTCAACGATGACCTGCGCACGCTCGTCAGCCAGCAGGCGCAACTCATACCGCGCCACCATCGCACGCAACCCGGAGAAGGTAAGGCGGATGTGCACCTCCACATTTCGTATCTTGCCCTTCACCAGGTACTCCATATCTACCCCATCAATCGCCTTGGGTGTCGTGGCCTTCTCCTTCGTCATCCTCGTTCTCATCGGCTCCCCGGGCAGCGGCGCTGCTGCTGCGTCATCGCCTGTCGCTTCGTTGTCCACCGTGGAGTACACCGCCTTGCACGAGGTTTGATCGATTTCGAGGTCGTCCAGCGGGGAGGCGAGTCCACCGCACGCGTCCACCACCGACTGCACATTGCGCTGCAGGACATCGACCTTCTCCGCGGCGTACTTCTCCTGAAGTGGCTCGACCATCATACCCACCGCGTCGACGGGTGGGCACTGAAACAGTCGGTCCACGAAGCGGGTGCCGAAGTCGTCGAAGTCGCCCACGTTGATGTACTTTAAAATGTTAAACTCATCACCTTTCTTTGGGTCTACGTGGAAGCTTGTCACCTGGAATGTGTAAGGGAAGGCCAGGCCGATGCCATTGATCTTTGTCGCTTCCTTACCTGTGCGCACCGGGTAGCGCCCGGTGGCCGCCTTGTACTTCTTCACGACGTTCGATCGCTTTTTCCACGACAGCTGACAGCGCACCTGCTTCGCTTTAGCGAAGTCCACCAACGCCATGCAGTTCACGTCGTTGCCGTCTTTTTTGATCACGACAGTATCGCGTGGGATGTCCGTGATGGGGCCGAAGTTATCGATGAGGCAGCGGGACATGGCCCGGATCAGCCCCCGCTGCACGGACCCGCCGTCGACTTTCTCCTGCAGCAGGCTCGGGTGAAACATCTGCATCAGTCGCTGATCGAAGCCTGGTGTGGCGGGGTCAGTGAGAAAGAAGAAAAAGGTGAGAAATGGAGAGAGCTGCATCGCCTTCAGCTCGCCAGGGCGTTGGAAGATGCCGTAGATGAGGCCGTAGATGGCCATCACTACCCACGGCGCAGCGAGAAAAAGGAGAACGCTGACGATGGCGTAGGGCAGAGTGCGGCCAACGTAATCCTCGTACTCGCCACGGAAGAAGTCGCGCATAAAGCGCATCGCCTGCTGCTGCAGCATCGACATGGTTGCACGATAAAAAAAAAAGAGGAAAAAAAGATGAGAGAAAGGATATGGACAGATGCAAAACGTCTGGAGGGAGAGGGGGGAATGGGGAAGGACGAGGAGATCAGACTGTGCTGCTCGCAGACTAAAAGCGCTTATCTACGCACCGTGAGGAGGAAAAGAGAAGGCCGAGATGAGGTGAGTGCGTGTCTGTGTCTGTGTGTAAGTGCAGGTGCAGGGAGCAAAAGATGAGAAGCCTGCAGCACCGCAAAGATATACGCACGAAAATAAAATAAAAACAGCAGCAGCTGGACTATGGACGGGTCCTGCACGGGAGGGATGCAGGGCAAGTAAAGGAGAAGGCGAACAGGAGGCACCGTTGGTAGAAGGCAAGAAACAACAGCGATAGTGGCAGGCTCCACACACACAAACACACATACAGAGAAAAAAAAAGAGCGGAATGAGAAGAGAAGGGGGAAGGGCAGAGAAAGAACAGTTCAGGTCATCTTGACCCAGCTCATGTGAGAATGGGTGCTTTCTTCCTGCACAGGAAATTACATGGCAATTAAGCGACGACAACGTGGCTCGTGGGGATGTGTGGAGGAGAGAGGGAAGGTGGTTACCGTTGCACGCTCCCTGTTTAGGATCAGTCTTTTTGCCAGCGTCAGCTGTCTTTCTTCCCGCTGCATTTTGATCTACTCTACGTCGCTACCCCCACTGCCGCTGTGGTTTTCCCTTTTCAAGGTAAACACAGCGGTGGAGAGTGTCTGACATGAATCGACACGCTAGGGGAGGGGATGCCCTGCTCAGATACGTGCCACAGGACCAGAGGAGTGTCCGCCACCCCAGCCCCCTTCTGTCTCATCCCCACATCCCTTTTCCATCGTTTTTCTTTTTTTTTTTTTGCTGGCTGGTTTGCTTGATTTGGCTGTATACCAAGCGAAAGGCGAATAGGACAAGTGCATTAGAGCAGAACATCACTGTTGCCGCTGTTGCTGTTATTGCACACGACACCGGAGTTTGTTGTAGGGGGGAGGGAGAAGGAGCACAAGCACGCACGATTAGCTCAATCGCTGGCACCGCCTCTTTTTTTGCCTCTTCTGTTATCTTCACAGAGCTTCCTTCCCCTCCTCCGCCTCTTCCGTTTCTGCATCGGCGCCGCTCTCCACCACCTCTACATCAACGCTGTCCTCCTCACCGTCCTCCGTGGTGGACTCTTCTACACATTGCGCGTCGTCGTCGTCTGTCGTGGTGCTGGAAGAGGAGGAGGACACGACACCACAACAGCGCAGACATGTGATGTAGTAGCACGACCGCTTTACTTCCATCTCCTCCTTCTCCATATCTGCGTAGGTGTGACGGATGTGCAGCAGCTGAGCCCCAGCTGAGTCCATCTCGAGGTAGCGTGGGTCCAGGCAGTCGAAGCAAAAAGAGCGGGGACACGCATCACACATAAAAATAGCACCGTCAGCTGCCTGCGGCTTGCCGCACAGCGTACACACGTGGCGCGGACACGTCCACTGCCGCTTCAGCGCTTCTCCGGGCTTCGGCGCGCGCTCGCCGATGCAGGCAGCGTGGTAGGCCTTTGGGCAAACCATGCAGTGGTACAGCGGCTCCATCGCATGCATGATGCCGCCGCAGCAGAAACACGTGTGCGTCTGCTTAGGTGGGGAGCTGAGGGTGCCCGTGCCACCGCCTCGCTTCGCCATCGCTGCCGCTGCTGCAGACCCGGGCAGGCCCCTCTCCTCCACCTTGAGCAGATCCGCAACCATCGCGTTTTCCTCAGCGCGGTCGCAGTCGGCGTGGAGGACGGAGGTGGGCGAGTTGACGGAGTCACTCGTGGCACTGTGCAGCTTCTGTTCCTCGAGGCGGCGGAGCATTTCACGAATGTCGTCAGCCGTGACACGCCCAGCGGTGCCGTTGCCACCCCCATCACCACCGTGGTGTTGACCGCCTTCCACAATGAAGTCGCCCAGCGACGCTTTTCGAGCTGCGATTAGACGTATGTGCTCCTCCACGGTGCCCTGCAGGCACAGGCGGTAGACGTGCACGGTGCGGGTCTGCCCGATGCGGTGTGCACGGTCGGCCGCCTGCCGGTCCAGCTGGGGGTTGAAGTGAGCGTCGAAGAGGATAACGGTATCAGCCCCTGTCAGGGTGACCCCAACACCGCCCGCCGTCGTCGTCACAAGGAAGAGAAAGCAGGACGAGTTCGGGTGGTTGTAGCGCAGCATCGCCAACTCCCGCTCGACTCGGTTGCAGCTGCCGTCGAGGCGCTCGTAGCTGTAGTTGCACAGGTGACACATCGCCTCTAGCAAGTCGAGCGTCGTGGTGAAGTTCGAAAAGATGAGGCAGCGATGCCCCTCGGCCCTAAGCCGTGGGAGAAGTGTGCTGAGATACCGCATCTTGGCACTGGGGTCGATGATGTGTGCGGCGTCTATCGGGATGCCAGCCGCCTTCATGCGGGCCTCGACGGACTCTTGCCCACCTGTACTGCGGCCCTCGTCGGCGAGGAGGCGCAACGTCAGTGGGTGGTTGCACACCGCCCGTTGGTGGCTGAGGTGCCCATGTAGCTGCTGACCCGTGCTGCTCTCCTGCAGGGCGTGGGTGGTGAGCTGGGCGAGGAGTTGCTGCTGGACGAAGGTGGGCGTCAGCTTCGTCAGCGGCTCGTCTACGCGAGGCGGGATGCCCAGCTCCATGTCTGCCTTCGTACGTCGCAGCATGATGTGCTGCAGCACGCGAGCGCACTCCTCGGCCTGTCGCACCGGATCCCGAACACTCGGGTCGTAGCCCGCCACGAGCCACGGGTAGAGAAAGCTCATGAGACTCCACACCTCCTGAACGTTGTTGTGCACCGGTGTGCCGGTGACCGCAACGCGGTAGCACGCCGTCAGCTTCCGTGACACGGACGTGACGGCGGTGTCGTGTGACTTCAGCACGTGTGCCTCGTCCACGATCACCGTCACCCACGACCGCTTCCGGAAGAACCCTTTATCGTGGTTGATCAGCGCCGGCGTCGTGACATAGGCAGCGTGGCGGCTGTGGTGGCCGGCGCGGGCCTGCAGGCGGGCCTGACGCTCGCCGTGGTACTTCACCACGTGCAGCTGTGGCGCCCACCGCGCCAGCTCTCGAGTCCAGTTGGTGAGGGTGGACAGCGGGGCAACAATGAGGTGTGGACCCTCGATGTGGTGCAGCTGCTTCAGCGTGTGCAGGAAGGCGGAGATCTGCGCGGTCTTTCCGAGGCCCATGTCATCCGCCAAGATGCAGGACATGCCACGATGGAAGTGATTGAGCAGAAACTGCACGCCCTCCACCTGATACGAGCGCAAGACGCACCCAGGCAGAGCAGCAATATCATCGCTGCTGATGGTCGGAGCGGCGTGGAACACCGCGTGCAGCTCCGAATCTTCCGCAATTCGCTTTAGCGCACGATCCTTAAAGAAGGGCTCGTAGGCGTTGTACAACTCCGTGCTGCGGTGAAGCTGGAACTCGAACTGCCGCTGGAAGTAATGGGCAATCGTCTCCAAGGCACGTGCAGACGTCTTGTGCCATGCGAGGCTGCCTACGGCGCACGCGGTGGCGGCACCGTACCCGTCCTCGATCGACGCCGCAGCTGCTGGCGAGGAGGGGTGCGACGACGATGGCGCAGCAGCGGCCTGCTTCTGTGCCCGTGCCACCTCCTCCAGCATCGCATCCACCTTCTTCACCTGCCGTGCCTCCTGTGAACCCAGCAGCAGCGCCAGCTCATCATCGTCCTCCTCGGACAGACCGCGACGTGCCAGCTTGCGTTTCGCCGCAGTCGTGGGGGAGTAAATCTCTGCTTCCGCGTCGTCGTCATCCTTCCTTTCCTCCTTGCCTTCACGAGGTCGCTTTAATAAAAGCGTCGCCTCAGTTTCTCTGGCAGTGATGTCGGACGCTGACACGCCACCACCACCGATACCATTCCCCGGAGAGGAAGAGGAAGCACTAATAGACCTCTGCGCCACGTCTGCGTCATCAGGTAAACCCCCCTCGCAGCCCCTGTCATCATTGCTGTGTTGCCCGTGAGCGTCCTCTTGCTCCTTTTTCAGCAGCGCAGCTGGAGAGCGTGCGGGTGTTACACGGACACCCGCCAGTGGAACGGCAGCGACCTGCTTAGGTACGGCTTTGCCGTTGCTCTTGTGCAGGAACTTGGCAAAGTAGTTGTCCAGGCTCATCTGTACTCTCCCGCGTATGTGTGTTGAGTATATATATATATATGTGTGTGTGTGTGTATTTAAGCAGCTGTTTAGATATGCAGACGAGGTGTTCCTTATCTTCTGCTCGCTTACTTTGTTGATATTTTACGCGCCTGTGCTTTTTTTTTCTATGATGGGAAGCAAGGATGGTGCTGTGGTGGAGCGTTGCTGTCTCAAGGCTTTACCACAGGCGCCTGCCAAGCCCCCTACACACAGCCCTACTCACTCGCAAAAGAGAGAGTAGAATGTCCGCGTCTGTGATGAGAGCAGCCAAGTGGTGGCTCCGTTGCTACAGCCGCCAAGTGCACTTTTTGAAATCTTCCCCACCTGTCGCTTTCCAGTAGTTGGCGCGCTGGTGGTGCATGCCAATGATGCAAATAGAAAAATAAGAGAAGATTGTATGTGCATTGCTGAGAGAACATCGCTGGGACAACGTGAAATGAAGGGAGCAGGACCGCGACACTGGCGAGTTTCAGCTCCATGAGTCACGGCAGCGACAACAAGGACGTCAAAAAAAAAAAAAGCTGGTCTTCGACTTGCTTTCCTTCGCAGCACACTGAGCTTCACGTGAGAAACCGTTCGCTTCGATGGAAATGCGACGCACTGGCTGTGGTGACGGACTTCATCGCATTATCGTTGTTTGTGGCAACCTTCGCTGCATGCACACAGGGCGTTGTTTTCACCCACCACTGCTGTCGCCTCATGCGCAGTCGGCGTGTCGCTCTTTTTTGCTTCACGTTTTTTCGTCTCTTCGAGAAGAAAAAAAAAAAACAGACAGAAACATGTTGCTGTGTCAAGTGCAATTACACCTGTTTGTGTCTGCATGTGGTGTACAGGCAGGGTGGCACGAAACGCACATACACGTCTTTACCAAACCCCTCTCACTACCACCAACGCCCACACTCTATCTCGCCCATGAAGTGTAGCATAATCACCCCTCATCAAAGCACATCACGTACACGTACACAAAGAAGGAGTAGCTAAGAGTAACTTAAAGTACCCTAATATGTGAATCCTAGTAGCATTTGTAGTCGTCGACACAACAACACAAAGCTGCGCACACCTCTTAAGTCGCTGCAAAGAAAAAGAAAGAGAAACCGCAGATAACGACACACTTCTTTCGTAGAGGCCTCACACGCCCCA
Organism: Crithidia bombi; assembly: GCA_900240985.1. Taxonomy (NCBI): domain Eukaryota; phylum Euglenozoa; class Kinetoplastea; order Trypanosomatida; family Trypanosomatidae; genus Crithidia; species Crithidia bombi. Next base: position 102,791 of record OESO01000163.1, on the reverse strand, counting down.
TTCCCTTCAGCCTCACCCTCCAACGCATCTGCATCCGCATCAACATAGAACACACAAGAGTACAACGCACAGCAATGAGGGAACTCGGCCAAGGAGCTCCCGAGGTGGTGGAGGGGGGGGGGAGAGGGCGGGAAACGTCACCTTCCCAGCTGCACTCACCACGGCGTGTTGTTGTTCAGCTCCTCCCTTGTGCTGACGCGGCTCAGCAGCACTGTAATGTCGTCCGGCTTCCCGCCCTTCGCGTCGGTCTCGCCGAACTGGCGCAGCATAGATGCCCACGGCGTGTTGGCCTCGGGGTTAATGGACGTCTTGTAGGCGTCGGCCACGACACGCTGCGCCACGCGGTACGGGTCGACGTACTCGATTTTCTCATCCGCCAGCAGGCCGCTGAGCCAGAAGCCGACAAAAGGAATCTTCGTGAGGGCGCTCTCCTCCACCTTGCCGATCCAACCCGCATCCGCGGCAAGCTGAGAGTTGAAACGGTTGTCGAAGAGACCGTCGGTGCCCATGACGATGACGTCGCCCTCCTGCACCGGCACCGACTCCCGCACGCAGTCCTGCGGCCGGTCTGAGAAGGCCCGGCCCACCATCGACTTGGGTAACACGCCGAGCTGGAAGGGTGCGTTGAAGCCATGCACCTTCTCGTGCACACGGAAGTACAGCTCGCGGTTGCGCACCACCATCAGCCCACTGTCGCCGAGGTTCGCCACGTCGAGCGTGTGCGAGCCGTCCTCCTCCTTGCGCAGCGCCGCCACACACGCCGTACTGCTCCCCACCTTTACGTTGCCATCCTTCACAACTTTGGTATAGGCGGCGTCGAGGATGTGTTCTGGGTCGACGTCGTCGCGATGCGTCTCGGCGTACAGCTTCGCGTTCTCCATCAGCGCGTTTGCAAAGATGGCCGGGTCGACGCCCTCCGACCGCCACCCACCCACGCCGTCCGCCACGCCGATCACCTTGTAGTTGTTCGCCACAAAGAAGCTGTCCTCACCACAGTCCAGCTCCACAAAGCTCGCACGCTTGCGCCAGCTGACGGACTGCCGCCGCTTCCGCTCGTCAGTGTCGCTGCGGTACATCTTCTGCGGAGTAGGCTTGGCCTTGCAGAACGCCCAGCTCTGCAGCACCAGTTCCGTCGGGTCCTTCTCATTGGCCGGGGCCTCGTCTGGCGGCGTGCCCCACGACGTCACGTCCTGCGGGTTGGCCTGCGCCTGCGCCTGCGGGCTCGGCTGTCCATTTGGAAGTAACGGCACGCTGTTGCTGCCACCCATGTCTCGCCACTGGGGAAAGGGGGGGGGGAGATGAATGGGTAGGGGGAGGAGGGAAGTGTTGGTGGAGATGCGTTTGGGTGGCAACGCGTGCTCGCGGTGCTGAAAAGAAACAAAACAAAAAAACGAGAGAAACCTAAAAGGCGAGGGGGCAGGACGGTAGGAAGGGAGGAGAGATGATGAAGCTTGCGTCGTCGTGGCTGGCGTCATGACGCTACCCGCCTATCATGCCCATAAGAGGGAGCGTCATAGAGGAAATAGGACGGAAGGTAAGGCGTAGTGGACGCGTTGGAAGCAGTAGGAGCGGAGTCCTTGTCATGTCTGCGTGAAGAAAAGCTCATCGTAGTAGTTGACACGTAACTTGGGCATCCCTTGCACAGAAACAGCTAAAACACAAAAGTGCCTTTTCGGTGGACGTCAGAAGCTCGGTACGCGCCCACACAAAAAGTAGATGTATGCACGCTGCCTTCTACTGCTTCATTATCGTAGTGATATAAGCGCACTCCCTCTCCCCCTCCTCCCTTTTGTGAGTCTGCCGAGGAAAACGTGGCACGCAAAACTCAGCGTGAGGACCACAGAGGAGGACGGGGAGAGAAAGCAAAAGAAAAGCTGCAAGAGCGTGCTGCGACGCCACGGGCATTGCGCAGGAGGCAGCGATGGAGCCGGTGGGCGAGAGCAAAATCGTAGTAACAAAGACCGATGCACCACAACGCCAACGGTTACCTGCTTTACGCCCGAGCCGCACGAAGGAGTCCGCCCCCTCACGCCTCATCCGTCAGGATCTGCGTCACCGGCAGCCCAGCCGACAGCAGCGCGTCGGTGCAGTCGTTCACAAAGCTGGGTGGGCCACATACATAGGCTAGCGGCAGGTCGGGCCCGAAGTACGTGTGCACCGCACGCACCACATCCTCTTTGCGCAGACGATGGCGATTAGTGAGGGGAGTTGTAGAGGCAGGGGGTGGAGTACTCCCACGCCGCTCGCGTGCCAGGCGCTCCTCCTCTTCGCTCCGTCCACTGCTCGATATAAACAACTCCATCACGTACGACTTTACAAAGCGGCCCATGGTGGGGGAGGCATCAGAGTTGTTGTTGCCACCCAGCGACGCCCTCTTCGACGGAAAGAGATGCTGCCAACGTACAAACTCGCTCAACTTCGGCACCGTTTCGAGGGTGTGGTTGGCGTGCAGGTGAACCACGTGCAGCGGCTCGCTGCCTTCCACAAAGAACGTGTCGTCCAGCGAGGAGTTCATCGCCGCGTAGGCGCTCGTAATGCCGATGCCCGCCGTCACCCAAAGCGTGTTGCCACGCAGCATACGTATGGTGTCGTGGTGGTCGACGAACGTGAAGGTGCCGCCGACACTGCACACCCGCAGCGGGGTGTGCAGGGAGCGTTGGTGCAACCACGCACTGCCGCTCGTCTGCGGGTCGGTGCCGACAGCCTTCACCATCAGCGTAAAGAGGGCGCCTTTGCGGTTGACATCGCAGATCGTCCAGCGACGCCGCATCATTTCTCCACTGTTTCCAGATGCAAAGCTCGCGACAGATGACAATGTGGAAGCCCTGCCGCCGTCCGCTGTCACACGCGACTCCTTGAGTGGCAGCTCCAGCTCAACATGTTCACCCAACTCGGCGTGACGCAGCAGGGGGCCGGAGTAGTGAACAAAGTGGAACTCTTTCACGCCCGCGCAGACGTCCGTAATGCTCGTGCACGAGACAAAGAGGTTGGTGATGTGCGTGTTGCTGCTGCAACCACCGCGGGTGTTGTTGGCCACGCCACCCAGTAGCACCGGGCTGACAGGAGGACGCGTCTTCTGTCCAGCATTGAAGGGATTCGTGCCGCCGCGGCCAGTCTCCATTTGCTGGAAGACGTGACCACTGCGGACACCGACCACGATGCTGCTGTGAATGCCAGGCACACGAGGACCCGGGCCGTCGCCCGCCATTGGAGTCACCGTTGCCCGCTCCTGGTTTGCCAGCTCCATAGTTGCGTAGGTGTCGCTCTCCCACTTTGAGCCGCTGAGGTCTACCGTGACGTAGACATCACCGGCATCGTCCACGCTGACGTGGTGCACTCGCTGCTTGCAGCCCTTCGACTTCACCATCTGCTGCGTGGGGCCGCCGCCTGGGTTGACAGCGATGCCCATGTAAAGCCCCTCGCCGGTGTCAAGGGCGATCTTATAGCTGTGCCACGGACACACGATGCACGGGTGGCCGCCCATCTCTTCAATATCGCCGCGCAGCAGCGGTCCACCATGGTGGTAGCAAGCGTTGTCGATGGCGTAAAGCTGACCTTTGTGGCACACCACCGCGATGTTGCGCACCCCACACTTCACCAGCTGGCGCGTGCCCTCCGCAAATTGCGAGCGTGGCCCTACGCGGATGCGCTGTGGCGGGACGGCACCACCGGACATTAATGAGCAGTCTGCAGAACGAACGAACCAAGAAGAGAAATGAGTAGAACCGAAGAAATACGGCACACCTCCTGTAGAGCGGGAACGGTGACAACACACTCACACGCCAGGGTTTTTCTAGGTATACGGGGCTGTAGCGCTGCTTCAGCGAGCCGAAGAGGAGATGAGCAGCGTACACGAGAACCTCAGCATCTATACTGGTGTAGAGGGAGGAAAGGGGGGGGGAGGGTAAAGCTCGGAAGGAGGTGGAGAGGGAGCACGGCAGCAAGAGCAGCGCAGCCCGACAGCAAAGGCCAAGAGAAGACGAGGGAAGAGGGAAAGGAAGAGGCGAGGCTTCGCGCGCAAACAACGCTAATGCGAAAGAGAAGAGTGTGCACCTAAAAAGATGATGAATTCGTCTTGCCCTAAGGACTTTTGTGGAGCAAAAAAAAAATAATAATAATAACAGAACAGAAGTCGAGATGCAGAAAAATGGACAGCGGAGATGACGTGGCGACGCGGGAGGCGGAGAGACACGTACTAGTGTGTGTGTGTGAATCACACCATACGACACAGAAGGAAATGCTCTAATAGATATCTAATCGGAAAAAAAACTAGTCAATTGTGCACAAAGCTGCGTGTATGTGCAGTTGAGCGTCCTTCATTTTTGTTTTTGCGCGCACAACACACGCACTACCCTCCTCCTTCCCTCTGGCTCCACAAGCTCCAGCCTGTTTAAGCCGATGAGCATCATACGAATTCCTTGGACGTCAACAAGCGCTTGGATATATAGAGGAGGAAAGGTAAAGTCTGCAGTGTTCGCATCGCTCCGTTTTTCTTCTCGCACTTTTTGGGTCCTTACATTTAAAACGTCGTTGGGATGCGCTGCAACGCCGCCTTTCTCTCTTGCTTAATGGTCTTCCCATCGCCTACGCTTGCTGTTGATGTTTTTTTTTCTTTTTTCTACTGCAGCGATAACTCTGGCGTCAACGTGCTGACGTACGCACCGTGCCTGCGGCGAAGCACGCTGAGTGCAGAGGGGTACCAAGAGAGCAGCAGGCGGGGATTCCCCCTTTGGCAGTCCTCTGCCTGCCCCATGCCCGCCCTCCTCCCTTCTCGTGCACTTTCTCCATAACGAAGCGCACATCTCTAGGGTCCTTTCCCTTTTCCGCAATAAGGCTCTCTCTCCCTCGCTGCGAAGTGCTGCTTTGCTGGCATGTACGTGTGCACGCGCGCGCATTTCTTTTTTTGTGTTGCTTTCTTCTTCTGGCTACGCCCCCTTCAAGGAGAACTTCTGCTTCTCTGCGCTCTCCACAACGCGCTCGCGAAAGAGTCCCTTCCGACGCTTAATGCGCTCCAGCAGCTGCTCGGCGATGTTCTTGGTAGCCATCTCTGCCCCGTGCTCCTCCAACTCCTCCTTCGTCGTCGGCACAAAGTACGGATCCGCGTCGATCACCTCCCAGTGGCTCATCTGCAGCTGCGCGGTGGATGCGCCTTGGGTTTGCACGCGCAGCTCATCCTGCAAGCCAAACGCCTCGACGGCTGGTAGCCAGCAGCGAATGTAAAAGAGGTCGCTGCCCTCGTTGGGGACTTCTTCGATAATGTCAGATCGGCGACGACTCAGCGAGGCGTATATCTTGCCCTGCGTCATACCAGACGAGTACACCGTGCACTCGTACACCGGCTCGACCAGGCGGCGCGGATGCAGCTCCATCGCAGCCCGGCAGGCATCCCGCACGCACGGTAGCACCATCCCACCAGAGATGCCGGAGTCGGCGTCGACGAACAAGTCGGTCACGACAAAGACTAGCCCATACAAAGGCTCCTGCGCCATCGGACCACTTTCACACGCCGCCTGAAACCCAGCCACGATGGACTCCTTCCACTCCTGCAGCATCGCCCAGCACTCCGCCGCATCCTCGCTGCCCTCAAAGTTCGCCAGCAGCACCGCACCCAAAAAGCCCAGCCGCAGTGGTCCGTAGGACACGGCTCCGTTCTTCATGTCCGCCGCGAACTTCTTATGCTCGACTAAGGTGGCCAGCGCCTGCCTCGCCAGCTGAGCGTTGTTGCCGCTGTTCTTCTCATCATCTTTCAGCAGCTCCAGCACCTCCGGTGGCATTGGGCGAGCCTGCAGCGTAATCGTGAAGGCGTCGTCCATCAGTGAGGCAGTGTGCAGCTTCGGCTTGGCGCCGACGTGGCCGACAACCGTCTCACGGAAAGACACGAGGGGCTCCGAGGCGACCACCTCGACCTGCGCAAAGGTGTCGACTAGATCTTTGATGCACCGCTCCGCGTGCACCTCGCCAGCCGTGCCGATGACGTGCTCGCCCGTCGGCAGCATACTCACCTCCACCTGTGGGTCAACCTTGTAGAGCAGTCGCAAGCCGCGCTCCAACTCCTGCAGGTTCTTCGGGTCCTTTGGAAAGACAGAGAGTCGCACAATCGACGTGCTCTGCAGCACGAGCGGCTTAAACGGAGGCATGTTCGGCTCACTGCAGATGGTGGCGTACTTTGTGATGTACGGCGTGAGACCACCGATGCCGCACAAACAGCCGGCGCTCACCTCCGGCGCCTCCTCCAATCCTGCGCCACGGAAAAGGAATACGTGGCCCACCGTCGCCTCCGTCACGGTGTTGTCGCTGCACACATAGACTGCCTGCCCGGCACGCAGTCGTCCGCTGTAGACGCGGCCGAAGCCGATGAAGGCGTCGTCGTGACTCTCCACCCCACCCACCACCCGGCCGACGAGATACTGCGTGTCGATCAGCTTACAGACGTACACAACGCACGGTGCGTCGGGCGAGGGGTCGCAGTCCATCAATGCGCTGCGCAACGGCGCAGATGTGCCCGTTTCAAAGCCCGGGACGAGGGAAGGCAGCCGGCGTCGCTGCGACGTGATGGGGGAGTCGAGTTTCTTGCAGATGGTGTCCAGCACGCAGCTGGCGAGTGGCATCCAGGTGGAGAGTAGCGCCTTGAGCTTGCCACGCGGGTCGCGACGGGGGTTGTTCCACCGGTTCTCTGGGATCTTCAGCTTCTCTGACAGCTGCTTCTGCCGTTCCTCGCTGGCGTTGTCGCCGACAAAGGCACCGTACAGCTGCCAGATGGGCTCCAGCACCAGCTGCACGCAGAGTGGAGGCTGTCCCGCTTTCTTGGGGTGTGGGCTGACGCTCTTCGTCTTGGGGTCGAAGTAGTGCTCGCCCCACAGCGCCTCTGCAAGGTTGTCCAGCGGCACCTTCTCCTTGTACAGCTCCGTGAAAAAGTCAATGCCAGCCGCCCAGCCATCGTAACAGCTGCAGAAAAGCACGTTGCCTTTCGACGGGTCGAACCACACGTCATCGCTGGGGTCCTCACGCTCCATGTCCTGCTCCAGCTCCTGTATCTTCATCTGGTTGGCGTACGAGGCGAGCAGCGCGTTGCATATCTCGATGATGCCACGCAGGCGTAGGTAGGCCTCCTCCGTAGTGTACTGCTGCGTCGTCACGAGCAGGTCGATTTTGTTCAGCACAAGGCACATCGACAGCCCCTCCCGGTAGGTGTGGCGCAGGATGGAGGAGGTTTGCTGCGTGACGCCGTCCACCACGTCGACGATCACCACCGCGCCATCGCAAAGCCGCATCGCGGTAGACACCTCGCAGGAGAAGTCAATGTGCCCAGGCGAGTCGACGAGGTTCAAGACGTAGCTGCTGTTCTCGTAGCTGTGGTGCAGGGCGATGGAGCTGGCCTTCATCGTGATGCAGCGCTCCTGCTCATCCGGGCGGGAGTCCAGCAGACGCACCTCGCCGGCGAGCTGCGGGGAGAGAATGCCGTTGCTGGCGACGAGATAGTCGCTCAGCGTCGTCTTGCCATGATCGACGTGGGCCACCATGCAAAAGTTCCGGATGTACTCCGGCTTCTGGCTGAGCCGCCGCACCTCCTCTGTCGTCAAGTGGCTCATGATAGTCCTAACAAGGGAAGAAAGGAAGAGAGGGAGGAGGAGCTACCAACGCCACGACGAGCAGTAACAAAAACAACACAGAAACACAAATGGGTAAGAGCGGAGGTCGATACACAGCGTGAATGTGATGCAAGCTTGGTGTGAGTGAGTGCAGAAAGAACTCAGAATGCGCGAAGGAGAGACAGAGAGAACAAGCGCAGAAGGAAAAGAACTCGTTTAGAAAGGGCAGAAAGCGACGAAAAGAGAAGACACAAACAACAACAACAGCAGCAACAACAACAGCAGCAGCAGGTTTTTCGTCGTCTCGGTTGCTCTTCGTCGATTTTCCCGCCCACGTCAGCAGCAACGAAGCACACAAACACACACGCACACAAAAGAAGAGGGGACGGGAAAGAACAACGCAGCACGCAAAAAAAAAAAAACGCATCCGCCACGCATGGGTGAAACACATGAAACATGGGAAGAGGAGGAGGAGAGGGTGGGGACAGAGAAGCGATAGGCTTTGCGCGACACACGCACAGAGAGGCGAGAGAGAGGAGCAGCAGCAGCAGCAGCAACACCTGCATAGAGCAGACGTTGCTCTCCTCCCCTCCCCAATCACCACCCCAGCGGCTGATCTAATGCGCCTCTTCCGCTTCATTGCAAAAGAGGGACGGCGCAGCACGCTGACTGCGCATATGACGAGGTACACGTGAAGTTACCCGTCAGGATGCTCCAGTAAAGCGAGAAACGTCCTGGCACAACCACACAAACATATGGTGGCAGCTCAATGAAAACAGAAAGAGACCGCTGTGTTGCAAGTGTATAGAAAGGAGGGGGGGAGACGGAGGCGACGTAGGTGCACCTGCGAGACGCCCCACCTTTGTGGTTTCACGCGACTACCAAAGAACCACTGGTCGTTGCCAGCAGGTGAGATCCGACCCTGCTGTTCCGTCTTTGAGAGATGTGCAGGTACTTTGATATCTTCCTACTAGCTAGAAACAGAAAAAAATGCGTCTGTAGAAGAAAACCCAAAGAAGAGGGAAGGAGGGAAGTCACTCCCCGCACGCGTACGTCTAAGGAGGGTGGGGAGTGGGAAAGACGGAGGAGAGCGCGACACATCAGAGAAAGAGTGAACGAGAGTCGCGAGCCTCACGCGTCCCTTGAGCAGAAAACCTCTGCTCCTACTTCTCCGCTGTCCACCCCCTCTCTAGCCCTCTGTCTCCTCCTTCACCCCTCCCACTCTTCTCCTTCCGCTCCCTTCTTCGTTACTCATCTACTCCCTAATGCTGTAGCTATGACTGCCCACCTGCACACCCGCCTGGACGATCTGTCGTTCCACCGAGCTGGGTGGACGAAGGTATGCCCCTCGAATCCCTCCATCCCCACTTCCCCCACGCACACGCACGCACACTGGTGCTTCATGGAGGACGGAAATCACCGCAACGGGGAGAAGAGCGAGAGGACAAAGAGAAAAATACAGGAGCTCAGATGATCGTCGGCGGTATGCACCAGAAACACTCCAGCACGCACGCACACATCATCCACTCGACACAAGACAACGCCACTTGAGCGGAGCTTCGCCACTTCTTCGTTTGGCGGGTATTAACTTTCCGGCAACGCTGCTTAGAACTTCTCCGGTTGGTTCTTCGGCAGCATAACCCAGAAGCCGTCCGAGCCCACCTTGCCCGAGAAGGACTTCTCCTTCGGCAGCAGCGTGTAGAGGTAAACCACAAGGATGAGGTAGCCGACGCCCTGCAAGTACTTCTTGCGAGACTGAATCTCCATAAGGTCGGTCGTCGACACATCCCACGGCTTCTTCGTGTGGTGCTGGTAGTACTTCGCCTCCGGCGCCGGCATCTTCTCCACGTTCACGTCAATCGGCTGGAAGTACGTCCACGGCATGTAGGTGTCGTAGATGGCCGTGTTCGGCTCCGGGAAGGGTGAGGAGGAGCGGATGCCACGCTCGTTGAGAGGGAAGGCATTTTGGATGTCCGACGTGTTGTTGTTGTCACCACCGGTCTGGAAAGTCGGGCCGTTGCCGACAAGCGCCTTACGCGTCGCAGCAATGGCAAAGACAGACGTCTTGCGCATCATCGTGAAGAAGCAGAAGAAAGGAGAGGACTCCGCTGTTTGTATGACTGTGTGTGTGTGTGATGAGGTCGACGCAGAGCTACAAAGAAAAGGAAAACAAAAGTCGTACAGCCGCTGTTGCTTTTCTTTCTTGTTTTTCCCGATAGCGAGCTGCAGCAAAGACCCCGAGAGAGAAAGAGAGGAGAAAAAAGAGCAGCAGAGAAGTTGAGTGGATGAGGGGTGGAGTACGTTGTAGCGCGACTAAGACGAGGAGGCGCGCAGCCGTGCAAAAAGCTGCAGCACTGCATGAAACCCTTCGTGAGACAAAGCAAGCGTAGCTGAACAAGCTCTTTTGACGAGAAAATCAAAGAGAGCATAACACCCCACCCACCCTCTCCTTCTTGATTCCTCGTTAGCTAATGCGTATCAAACACAGGACGCAAAAAAAAAAAGCACGAAGATCACTCCGTGTTTTGTTGTTACTTGTGTGTGAATGATTGCGTTCTGTTTTTTTTAACGCTTACTTGTTTTAGCGCTGGCGCTTCTCTCCGGTGCGGGGATAGGTCGTGTTCCGTGGCAAACCTGTATTGCCCTCTAACCGTGCCACAGCCAGGAGACGGTCCATCAGCTCTGCCAGCCACGCCGCTGTCACGCCCTCCTGCGCGTTTGCGTGCACCCCCTCAACCTCCACCTCGTAGGTCGCTTTCTTATCGTTAATGTCACCCACACGGGTGAAGTCGTACTCAAAAGTGCCCTCCACCGCCGTCCATCGGCTCTTCCGTCGCACAAAGCCCTGCGGCTTCGCCACCGGTGCCGTCTCTGACGCCGCCCGTGGCACCTCCGTACTGAGGGAGAGTCGAATGTCGTACGGGCAGCCAGGCACGTAAACCTCCACGTTGCACAGTCGCTTCTTCTCGACGCAGCCAAGGTACCGCGTCGACCCATCTCCAGCAACGGCGTAGGTGTAGCGGCCTTCCGTGGTGATGATGTCCTCTGTCCGTACGTGCTGCATGGGCAGCTTCTTCTCTGACTCGACAAATACCCGCATGCGCGCGAAGTCGCTGGCGCTCACGCCTACTTGGATACGCCCGTAGGAGCCGTTCACGATCTCCGGACCTGGCGGGGCAGCGTTGGGGGACGGCGTGTCAGGGTTGAGCAGCTGCGGTGCGCTGAAGCTACACAGGCGTGCCTCCACCTCCACATGCCGCTCTGACAGAAAGGGCTTCAGTCGCGCGAGAAGCTCATCGGCCAGGCTTCCCTCAGCTGCTGCGGCGATGGTCGGAGCTGGTGTGGGTGAAGCAGAAATCACGGAGGTTTTGGCTGGGTGGGGTGCCAGAGCCGCCTCCGATCCCTCCCCTTCTTCCGCAGGTTCCTTCGCCACCTCCGGTGCAGCAGGGGGCATGTCACTGCTGTTAAGCTCCTTCGGCTGACTTATACTGGAGAGGAAACTTGACGTACTGTGTTGTATTCTGAAGTCGCACTCGCTACTGTGATGCTGCGAGCAGAAAAAAGTTTGATATTCAGACTGTCAGAGATACCAGCAGTGAGGAGAGGAAGGGGGAGGGGGTGAGGGATGGGGAAGCTGAGCGAGATGCCAAGGCACAAAAAAGGAAGAGGGCCAAGAGACATAAAAAGAAAGGCAAGAGAAGCGCACATAAAAGAGAGGGCATCCACAGAAGGGGGAGCTCGCTAATGGCATGTGGGGCCCGCGACCACCGGTATGCTCTTTTCTTTTTGCTTCGTTGACGTGAGGAGACGGCCCCCAGCATCACTTGCTCCTCTCCGCCTCGGTACGCCCTTCTCTCCTCTTCACCCGATCTCATCACACGGCTCTTCTTTTCGATAGCAGTTCTCCATTGGTTTCCAGCAGCGCCTCCACCGTACACACAAGCACACGTTCACACACCCGCACATACATGCAAGAAAAGCACGTGTCGCAAGGAAACCCCTTTCGTGCTCATGCGCTTGTCGCGTCCCTCGTGCACTTCTCCCTTCACATCGGGCGAGAGCGCTTGCGTCGCAGCAGCGGACACTCGCCCCGCGTGTGTCCGGTTTCGTTGCAGAAGCTGCAGTACGAGTAGCTGGCACCGCGTGCAACCGCCACACGGGGCAGCGCCGCCGCCGCCTTCACCGCCTGCTCGGTCGTCATCTTCTCTGCGATGTCCGCCACACGATGTGCGTGATCGCGTGCCCGCTCCTCCGCTGACTTGCGCTCCTCTAACGCAGCCGGTGTCACCTCCGCCAGCAGCTGGGTCGCTTCCGTGTGGTCGGGATCCAGCTGCACACATGTCGAAAGGGCGTCGTAGGCCTCGCCGATCTTCTTTAGCTTTTCCTTCGCAGCCCCCAAGCGGAAAAATGCCCGGGCGTAGGTGTGGTCAGTCTTCGTGGCCTCCAGGGCGTCATCGGCGCTCTCCTCGATGCGACCGGCACGGAGCAGGGCGGCGCTGCGATTGCTGAGTAGCACTGCCTTCTCTCGCGATGCCGCTGCAGCAGGGATGAGGTCCAACGCCTTGCCGAAGTGTCGGATGGCCTCCACGAAATTCGCCGCCTTCATCGCCTCGGTGCCCTTCTCGATACTCTTCTTGTAGTAGTAGGCATCCTTCGATTCTGCGGTGGCCACCCCACGACGGGCCTGCACCAGCGCCGTGCATCGCTGTGCCCCGGCAGTGTAGGCGGAGTTGCGTGCGTCGATCGCCGCCGCCCGTGCGAAGAACTGCGCCGCCTCCTCGTAGTGTTTCAGCCCCTCCTGCGCCGTCGCGGCACGCCCGAGTGCCTTGGCGTTCGTCGGCTGCAGAGCAATAACCTCGAGTGCCATACTCAGGGATTTCTCGTAGTCCTTCACCGCGGCGTAGCAGGCACTGATGTTGTTTATGGCACGAGCTCTGTCATCACGAGAGGTGCTCGGTGCAGCCTCGATGGCGGCGTAGGCGCTGACCGCCTCATGGTATTTGCCGGCAGAGAAGAGCGCTGCAGCCGCGGCGAAGCTCTCTTCTGACATTCCTCCTTTCACTGATGGAGATCGCCACTCATTCGCCGCGACCATAACGCGTCCATAGTACAAAAAAAAAGAAGAGAGAAAAGGGTAGAGAAGAGTGAAGAGAGGAGTAGGAGGTGATGGCCTCTGAGAGTCAGTACGAGTCGCTGTCGTAAAAGTGCCTGCAGAAAAGCAGCAAACAACAGTATTAGGATTGGGATTAGAAAAGGAAAAAAAAACAGAAGTCCACAAGAGCGGTGCTTTTCTGAGCATCTACTCTGCATCGCAGCAGCATGCACACCGCAGCGATGCAGCCGTCCCATCACCAACTTCGTGGATGGCTGACTTGAATGCACGCTCGCCAGCCACCATCCGCCTTTTCCTTTTTTAAGCCTTCCCCGCTCTCTTCTTGCGATACTTTAAAATACATATAAAGCTGCAAGAAGAGCAAGCTGTACGGGACCGGAATAGCTTGTGACAGCTGCAAAACGCTGAGCGCGGCAAGACCAGAGGGTGCCCTTTCCGTACTTTCTTCGAAATGCTGATAAGTGTTTTTTTTTTTTCATTATTAAGAGTCGTTGTCCTTTGACTATCGCAGTAATGTACAGAAGGCGTTTCGGGCATGCTGCCGCATTTCATCGCACGCGTCCGCCTGAGTAAGACCAAAAGGAAAGAGAACACACACAAAAGCCAAACACGAGAAACAATAAGGAGCCCCGGGGTACGAGTGCCTTTCTACGCACTTCACGCTCCCAAGGAAAGCCAGGGCGAGGAAAGCGGAAAAGAGAGTGGCGCAGAGAATAAAGGGGGGAAGGCCATCCACTTCTTGGACAACATCAACTAGTGGAAGGACACTGAAAACAAAACACACAGTTCAACAAAGGAAGGAGATGAGAGTTCTGTCCTTCCTCCTCCTCCCCCCCCTTCCTTCCCCTCGCATCCGACACACAGACACACACACAAATAAAGAAAATAGGAAGCGTCCTTATATGGACTTGCCAAGGAAGATGACTACAATGATCAAGACGATCAAAATTACGCACAGCACCACATATGTGATGAGTCGTGATTTGCCGAGCTTTTTTATAGTCTTCAGCAGCCGCCTGTTCATGCCACTCAGCTGCGCTTCATTCCTCTCCGCCTGCTTGCCCGTCTCTTTCAGCATGCTGTCCTGCTCTCGCAATTCGTTGTGAATACCCTGCGCATTTTCATTCACGCGCTGCACGCCAAACTCGATTCGGTCCAACGCGGCGTCGATCTGCGCATCATTCTGCCGTGTCTCGATGAAGAAGTCCTGAAATTCCTGATCCTGGGCAATGTCGTAGTGCGTGCCGCCACCACCGCTCCCACCGTCCTCTTTCGTCGGCTCAGCACCATCACCCATCAGCGCAAAATGATTCGCACCACCCTCCAAGCCGACCAGTGCTCCGTAGTGAGCACGTATGAGCTGCTGCGTGGTGGTGCTTTGCTGCTGTAGCTTGCCGTAGGACTCCACACGCCGCTCCATCACCGCGAGCCGCCGTGCATCGAGCATCAGCGAGCGTAGCTCCGTCTCCAACTTGCGGATGTTGTTATTCAGCTCCAGCCGCTTCGCGGGGGAGTCGCTTGAGGTGAGCTTGTCCACCAGTGTGATGTACTCCCGAATATCCTTCATTGTACTAGCGGCACGCAGTTCGGCTTCCTGATAAGGCGTTCGGCTCTCCACCAACTCATCCTCCTGCAGCGGGAGCGGAGGTGGCGAGGCGGAGTCAGTCAGCATCACTGCTACGTCCCCAACAGCGAAGCTAACCGCGCAAAAAAAGCAGAAACAGGGAGGAATCGAGAAGGCAGGAAATCAACCTCGAAAATAAAAAGAAGAGGGAATGCTGCTTATATGTGCATCAGTGCTGGAAGTCGCCTATCCGCTTCGACAACCGCAGATGTCAGAAAAGGCACAAAACAAAAAGAAAAGAGATGATTAAAGCGAGGCCTCCGTAATCGTCGCTTCAACAGGTGGAAAAAAAGAGAAATGAGGGAGGGGGAGGGGGTGGGTCTGAGTGAGCGTTGTAAGTAGAAAACAATGACGGCAAGAAAGAGAGAAAAAAGTGATAATAATACCTACAGAGAAGAATCACGCGGCCGCTTAAACGAGTTAGACTTTACAGAAGGAAGGTGAAGCTCCTACTGCAGCCGGCACCGCTGTATATCGCTTCGGTAGTTTGCTCGCGAGTGCCCCTGATCTCGCTTGAGTTGCTCTCGTCGTAGGAGGCAGGAAGGGACCAGGGGGGGGGATAAGGAGGAGGATGGCACCGTCCACGCACTCATATACAAGGCCTGTGTCTCTGGAAACTGACCGAAGGCAAAAGCAAAGCAGCGAGACGAGGATGCCAAAAGAAAAAAAAAGAGAGATAAGGGCAACACAGAAGAGAAGAGGAGACGCAGGGAGGGGGTGGCGGTGGTAGTGGTGAGAGAAGTGCCCGTAGGAGAGAGAGGGTTAGCCCAACAGCGACCCACTCTAAATGCTGTGTAGGCTGGAGGAAACGAAGGCTGAGGGGGTGGGAGGAGGGGCATCTCTGTCACTTCCCATATGTTTGAGCTGCTGTAACACAACAACAGGGCAGGTGCGCACGTGAAAAAAAAAGTGCTATGCATGAAGCAATGGCAGCGATTCCATCTTTTTTTTTTAATGATTATTAGGTGTCATGGTGACGGAAGGGTGAGTTCCTGCTTGACACAGTAAAAGCACACCAAAGAGAAAGCCAACAGCTGCAGTGGGGGAGGGCTGAAGTTCCTTGTGCTGTCTGTAACCCAGGAGCAGCAGCAACAGCAGCCACTGGTTTTCTTTGGCACGTCCTCGCGGTGAGACCACGCACCGGCGCCGCCGACATCCCCCTCAGGCCTGGCTCCGCTGAAATGCAATCCACAAGTCGCGCTGCTTCACCGGCAGCAGCTTCAGCATTTCCCTTGCCAGTTCGACCTCCTTCGCCACCTGAGCATTCACATCCGACGGAAGCGGATTCTTCTCGTAAAAGTCGAGGACGCGCTTGTAGGCCTTGCAGGCCACAGCGATCCCGTCATATTCCTCCTTTGGCGTGTTGTGAGCGTAGCTGAGCTGCACCTGCGCCTGTCGCATCAGCGCGCGAAAGAAAGGCAGACGGGACTCCTCCTCCAGCACCTCGGGGATCTGATGCGTTGTCGGGTGTCGCCACGTCTCAATGAAGCAGTCGTAGTAGTCCAGTGTCTTGGTGACCAGGGCGTTGAAGGCCTTGTCTTTCAGCGGTTTATCATCCGGCAGCGGCTGCTTGCGTTGCTGCACACGCAGGCGCATCTGATCCTCGTAGAGCCCACCAAGGTCGTACAGCAGCTGACGCACCACAACCGGGTAGGCGTTGAAGTTCAGCTGATCGGGGAATGGTTCGAGAAGGCTCGCCTGGCGCTGCATCATGGCGATGCGACGTGCGCGGCTCGTCTCAAACACCTGCAGTGCAGCGTACAGCTGGACCATATCACGTGCGATGTCGATGTGCTCCGTGCAGCTGGTCTCAAAAGGTCGGCAGTTTTGCGCCTCTTGTAGCCATTTAATACCCTCCTTAAAGCAGTCTCGAGCGTCGTTAAAGGTGGCGATGGGCAGCAGCGGCTGCGGGAGGGGGATGCCGGGGAAGCTCAACCACGACTCCTCCAGCTTTGCCACGTCGTCGTTGGCAGCTTCGCTGCCCGTCAGCAAGCCGGCGTAGTGGTGCAGGCGGTGCAGGTAGAACCGCCCAAAAGCCCACGCCACGAGGCCACGCGCCTCCTCCGGCTCCTCGCTTGGGGGCATGATGGCCTGACCAGCCAAGAGGCAGTGGTATGCCTTCTCATACGCAAAATGGCTGCTATAAAAGCCGCTAAGCTGCAGGGCGTTGGTCGCCCACGACTTTGGGTCGAACTCTTGGCGGTTCAACAGCTGATAGTACATGGTGCGATGGCAGTAGTGAGAGGCGGCGGTTGAGTTGTGCTGGGCGGTGTGCAGCTGCGCCACAAAGAACAACGTGGAGGTGTACGCGGTGTCCATGTAATACCGCAGGAGGATGGGCTGCACCTCTGCTGGAGGAATCTTCTGCACATCCAGTTTTCGGTCATCCCCCAGCGGGACATCCGCGATGTCGCAGTGCCCGGGCTGCCCGGCCCACCACTGGTTCCATTCCACGTACAGTGCCTCCGCACGGTCGAGCACCGTTTTCGCGTGATCTAAATCTATCTTGGAGAGGTACAGGCCCATCGCGTTGTGCACCGCCATGAACTCCACACACGCCGCGTAGTCATTCGCCGCCATCGCCAAGGTTGGAGCGGCGCTGTTTAGTATGTCGTCCTGCGGAACAGCGTCCACTGCGCGCACGGTGTCGATGGACGGGAGCTCAGCCGCGGCACACAACTGCAGGACGTGGTAGGCACGACGCACCTCCGCGTACCCATCCTCCTCCTCCTCCACCTCCATCATAGTTGTGCCGATGAAGACGAGGCAGCGGCACAGCTGTTGGAGGGCCAGCACGGAAGCTGCATCGCGGTAGACGTTGAGGATCGTGTCTCGCAGCTGTTCCGCCTGCTTCCGCGCCTCAAACTTTGGGATGAAGATGTTGTGGGCGGGCCCTTCGCTGGCATTCAGCGTCTTGATCGCCTCAAATGCCGTGTGAAAACTGAGCGGGTCCATTAAAAACAACAAACAGAAAAGAACAATGAGATGCTGCAATATTTGTGTACACGAGTATGTGGTGAGAGATGCACACTTGTGTTCGCATCAAATACACAATATGTAGCGATGAGTTTTTTTGTGTATGTGTCTGTTCAAGCGAGCGATGCGTCTGTTAGAGTTGCGGTCGTGAAGCATCGCAACACGTCAAATAAACAAGCGGAGAGAAGGGAGGCGGGAGTCGAAGCACGCGATTCACTTTAAGTGTCTGATTTACGTGGTAAAGCCCCAAATGTTCCCCGTTAGTGCAGCCCACAGTGCCTGCTGCGCCATTCCGTTCTCCGCTCTAAAAGCACCTTTCGGAGAGCCCCTGTTCAGGTCTATATGCCGTCTATTCAAGCACCATGTGTCAGAGTCGTACCTCGTCTCCACATGCACGCGGATCTATTTTTTTTTCTTTCTTTCTTTCTTTCGTGTGTGTATGGCGGAGCAGTGCCCACGTTTCACAGCAGCAGGTATGCATGCCCGCGCTGCGGACCGTTGTTCACATGTGTGCAGGCAATGCAGCGGTGGCGGTGCAGCCCAGCCGAAGCGCCGTTTTATGTAGTCGTGTTGTATTTTTCTCAGAACAGCAAGTTATGTCATTACTTAAACTGTTGAGGATCTTAAAAGAAAACAACAACACACATACATACGTATGCGATTCTGCCATTCCAGGTGCATCTCCCACGGCACGGCATCAACTACGACTTCTCGCAGCCTCCGCGCGAGAGCACACACACACACACACATGTTCCTCCATGCGTCTGTGTGCGTACCACCAGCCATCAGTAACCTACCAAAACAAACAGAAAAAAAAGAGAGTACAGCTCACTCGTTACCTCTTCACCTTCCCCCAGTCCTAGCTTATGCCTCCTTTTTTTTTTTGCAGCTTCGCATCACATTTCCAACAACCGCTCGTCACCACGTCCGAAACAGAAGAAATGAAGAGGAAGAGGAAGAAGGAGGCAGGCGGGCGGGGAGAGAGGTGGGTTGGTGGGCCACCACCCCATCTTACCAGCCAGTCTCATCCTCGTTCTCCTCCGCGACGTGTGCGCCGCCTTTGTCTTCAAAATTATCGAGATCCAGGCGGGCCTGGGGGGCCAGCGCTTTCTCCACCACTTTCGACTTTGTCTTTGCAGCACGCTTGAGCTCTTCACGGAGGCGATGCACCCTGTCGGCCTCCTCCGTCAGCAGCGCCGAGGTCGTCATCTGCTTCGTCAAGCGCTCCAAGACGTCGGCTATCAGCTTGTCGAAGTTTGGCGAGTCAGAGAAAGAGAGGAGACGCTGGGCAATCATCTCCCCAACCCGATCCACGTCTTCGGGCTCTGCGATGGAGGCGTTGCCAATGAGCCCCTCCGCTGCATCGCCGCCGAGAAGGGCACTACCGGAGGCGACGTCGTTAGCCACTTGGCGCATGTCGGTGATGGCGCGCTCCACATCTTCCGGCACCGCTTCCGTCTCTTCGACCTCCTCCTTGATTGGGGCACGGGTGGCCAGCTTCTTCTCCGCCCGCAGCTTGCGTGCTACCTCCTCCGCCTTAGCCTTTTGCTCCTCCTCCGCCGCCTCGGCCTCCCAGTCGTCCGCGGCGTCGTCGTACTCGTAGTCGTCGTACTCCTGCTCGTCGTAGTAGTCGTCCATTGTTGTGTGTGAAATGGGGGTGATAGGAGTAAAGTAATAAAAGAAGAGTTCTCTCTTCGCTTCTCGTTGCTGTTGGTTTGTTTTGAGTGGAAGGAGGGGGGGGGGGGGTTAAACTGAAGAATAAAGCGTGTGTTACGTGCTGGCACAGAAGCACAAGCGGCGCAGCGGCTTGACACGTTCTCGATTCCCTCTAGTGTGGTGTTCCGGTTGTTTCGAAAGTGTGTACGGCAAAGCACAAAAGAAGCCGCACGAGCAAGGCGCGGGGGAAGTGTGTAGAGACGCGTCCAGAAACAAAAAGAAAAAGAAAAGAAAGAGGTGAGTGATAAGACCAAGTAGAGACGCCTTACTTCCCAGTTACAACCCTCGACGCCCGAGTAGACCCAAGGGGGAAGCGGTACAAATCAAGGACTCAGATGTGCGCTTTACACCCGGTGAGTTCAGTGCATCTACCACGCCTCCCCAGCACAGAAACCCCAACCCGCTATCGCTTACGTGGTAACGCCCACGGTGCCACACCACACATGGACTCTTCGGCATGGCTGCGCTGCAGCGTGTTATCCGTTTATCATTCTTTCTCGTCCGAAGCGTAGACGGGAACCGCTGACGACAACACTCTGCAGTACTTTGGGTGGCTGCATTTTCCTGGTTGCTGCTCTCTCTCTCTCTCTCTTTGATTCACCCGTCGATGTTCTTTTATTCTTCCTCCTCACTATTGTTTTTCTCTTCGTTTCTTCTTTTACAAGACGTATAAATTAGGTGCATACGTGCGCAACACGCGGCTTCAGCGACGAAGGAGAACGGCGGAGGGGGGCGGCTGAGTTTTGATCCGGCGCAGCAATCCGCAATGCACGGGAAGGATCCACACACAAGACAAAGGGACGGGTGCGCAGCGGCATTCCGCCTTCAACGCGAAATTCTCGTGACGACATGCAGTCGTCTTCAAAGTGCGTTTGCGGCAGCGTGACACAATACTCACGGTACAAGGGCACCTTCGCTGAGTGACATCTCTCCATTTGCAGTACCTCACTAGCATTGCGCACAGTGCAGTGCGTGTGCTTCGTCGGTGTACCCCCACCACGCCACACCGTCTCCCGATCGTTCTTTATCATTCTTTGCCGCTGGCACTTCTGTCGCGCATCCGAGAGCCTGCCACACACACACGCACACATATGCACACAGCGACACATGCTTTAGTACCAGAAAAAAAAAACGATTTAAAAAAGGAAAACAAATATGGCAAACGAAGAACAGAACTTTGCACGAACTCTCCTACCCGTTAGCGAGTCCCATATCACTCAGCGTTGGCGGAAACTGGGGAGGCGAACTGTCGGGACTGACACGCCACATCGCTGTGAACTACTCGAAAAAAAAAAAAAAGTGGTGAAAAAGAAAAGGGAAACTGGTGCGAGGGAAGCACCCGTGAATTGAGGGAAACAAACAAACAAACGAACAAGAAAACGAAGAGTCGCGTGAAGAAGGAACTCTCCTTCACGTGTACCGCTGCTGCTACCCTTCACAAGAGAGCAGACGTACAGGTGGCGGGGAGCACGAACACATCGCGTTTGTGCAACGCGAGGCGCCCGTCTCTCGCTGCAAGATACGTTGCATCGCTACCTGAGCGAACGCAACGTGCCGCTGTGTTTGCCATGCTTCACTCTGTTTGTGACGAAAGCGCTCGACAGGATCGATTCCACTTCCGCTGCCCGCGCTTACGAGACCGACATGCACGGGCGCGGCAGACGGCGGCGCAGCTTAACTCCTCCGCGACTCCGCCTCGACGGCGACCAACATACCTAGTGCCTCCCGTAGGGCGTCTACCCTGTACGACGCGCACTTCAGCTACGACGCACAGCGTCCTGCTTCTGCGCGGACTAGCCGGGGTGACGGGGCCCTAGTAGGCGGGCCCGCTCACGTTCTAGCAAGTACGGGCCGTGTAGTGGTCTTCCCATTCTTAACCCGTAACACAGCGCGTCACCGTGGACTGCATGCTCCGCCCATCGAGGTCTGCTGCACGACAGCCGGAACCAGTCTGCGACACGCAGCCGTAGCCACCACTGGGCACGTTGCCGTGGTTCGTCACCACCTAACGGACTTCGACAAAGTCCTTTAGCCACCCGATTGCTGATGGGCTCTGCCTGCGCGTAGTAGACTAACCAAACTCTAGCCGCCGTGACGCCTCCTCCTCCGACGCCTGAAGTAGGTTTTTGTCGGGCTAGTTCTTCGGCTAGCACAGCAAATAGTCGCCCAGCTGACGCCGGAGGCCCGGCGGCGTACCCGGTCGGCCACGACACCACAGACCACCCTACCCGGTGACGCGTCCCGTTCTTCTCCGCGACGCGCGACGGCCGCACCTGGTAGAGCCTGAGGGGGCCGAGTCGAACCGAGCGTGTACCGACGGTAGGAAACGATTCTTCACTTCGACTT
>OESO01000163.1:0-78853 GCA_900240985.1 Crithidia bombi | reverse complement strand
CGTTTCTACCAAGAGGCAAGCAAGTAGGCGGCGACCTAGTTGTTCCTCTGTGCTTCCACTACCAGGTCCCATACTGGCCGTTCCGGCCGTGGAAGAGTGTGCTTCCTCCGGTAGCGCATACCGTGGTTTCCACCACCCGCCGCACTCGGGGTCTTCCCGGCCGGGCTGCCGCGAGCCGCACGGCCACAAGCGCTGCCGCAGCCTCCGCCACTTCCGCTGCCCGCGCTTACGCAGACACCGACATGCACGGGCGCGGCAAGACGCGCGGGCGCAGCTAACTCCTCCGCGACCTTCCCCTCGACGGCGACCAACATCACTAGTGCCTCCCGTAGGGCGTCACCCTGTACGACGCGCCACTTCAGCTACGACGACAGCGTCTGCTTCTGCGCGCGGACTAGCCGGGGTTGACGGGGCCCCTAGTGCGGGCCCGCTCGACACAGTTCTAGCCATAGTACGGGGCCGGTGTAGGTGTCCTTTCCATTCTTAACCGTAACACAGCGCGTCACCGTGCGACTGCATGCTCCGCCATCGAGAGTCTGCTGGCCCGACAGCCGCGAACCAGTCTGCGACACACAGCCAGCCGTAGCCACCACTGGGCAAGTTGCCGTTGGTTGTACCACACTCAACGGACTTCGACAAGCGGACTGCTGGCTGGGGGCTCTGGCCCTCACCCCACACCCGTAGTAAGGAGAATAACCAACACCTAGAGACGGGTGGACTGCTCTATACCTCAGACGCCTGAAGTAGTTTGTGGCGCTTCAGTTAAGTGGGAAAGTGGAGTGAATATGTGTAGTGCGAGGTCTCGCTTGGACACTAATGAGCAACTACAAGTTGATGGAGGTGCAGTGAATTTTTTCAACTTTTTTTTTTACAACCCAGTGGAAGAGCTCGATAAACAAAACAGGGGAAAAAGAAGGAAGAGTTTGGTAAACGGAGAAGACCATAAAAAAGCAAGTACGTCAGGATTTCAAATTCACCCGGTCGCACAAGTATTATCGCAAGAATAAACCAGCATTATGGGTGTTGATCAGTTGCTGCGCTACGCAGTCCGGATGCGCACTAAAAAAATAGAACCATGAATAGAAACGAATTTGGCACATAATGTGCTGATAAAAAGCCGTAAAAGTCGAGGGAGAAAGCACAAAGTAAGCGGAAGAAAACGGCTGGGAAACGAAATCACAAATAATCGACAAAAGAAGAAGCTCAAGCCAATCAGCACGAAGATATGATGCCTGCACCTGTTTTCTGCACCGACAAGAAACCGCATATTGTTGATGTCGTGTACCGACGTCTCTCATCATATTCGCAGTCGATGAGGGCAACAAGGCAAAAACACACATCAAAAAAAAGCAAGCAAATGCGGAAGAAAAATGAACGCATAAAGGACCTCTTTATTATCTCTTCGTTTCAAGACGGAAGGGAAGTGAAATATCCGGTCTTGTGGCTAAGGGTTGCGGGGCAGGTAACGGAGTCTTCACGGTGTCAGGCTTAGCACGGTGAACCATCGAATTGATCTTGCTAATGCGCTCCGCATTGTTTTTCACGGTGGCAAAGCTGACTCCCACGAAACGTTCCCCATTGTAAGGAATCTTGACCTTACCCTTTTGAGCCTTCGTTAAGTAGTCCTCTAGAATCTTGGAGTACTCTTGGCCCTGCGCCAGCAATGCTAACGCAGCACTCGGATTTTTCGTCATTGCGTGCGAAGCCGCGTGCTGGTATGCCAACGCACGGAAAACATCAGTCTTCACAACCACTAAAGTTGATACGTTAACGAACTCTTCGTTACGCGTGGAAATGCTTCGAGCGTTGCTTCGCGCCGTTTCATACATCAGTAAAAGCTGATGGCTCAAGCGGGCAGTGGTATCCGTTACCTCTTTTGGATCCACTGCGAGAGCTTTTGAGACGCCTATTTCTTGAGCTTGTGCGAGAGCCAAACTCTCGAGAAATGTGGTCATTGCCTTTGCAGTGTCTAGCGGAATAGGAGCCTGTGCAACACCAATTTCATGATCCCTCATGTTGTCCACAATCTCGCCACAAATGTGAAAGTAAAAGGAGGCTTTCAGGAAGATACGGTATGCGTCTTTCTCCAGAACTGACAGCGTACCGACGGTGACGCGGACACACAGCAAGTATTGTGCAACGTTCATGAGAATTGCTGCGACGTTGTAGTACATTCCCAGGAGCTCGTAGCGGTAATCATCAAACGCCATTTGCTGCTTGTCGGCCAGAGATGAACTCCAGTAGTAATAGAGAAGACTTGCATACTGCGGGAGCTTCGCAACTACGCCAGCCAAGGATGACGCGTATTTGTCCACAAGTCCAACAAGCTCGCTAACAAACTTTTCACAGGCGCCACTTGTGCTCAGCCTTTCACCGACAGAGTTACCTTTGCAGCCGAGTTGCTTCCTGACGTTCTCGAAGAAATCAACGCAGTTAGCACGCTCCTCTTTCAGCTTCTTCTTATCGACTGATGACACATCGACTTCAACCTGCGAGTTGACATCAGGCTTTTTCGTTTGCCTCACAGGGATTGTGGGGAATATGTACTTGTAAGCGTTGTTGTTGTACATTTTGTAAATGTGGAGACAAAATGAAGGAAGAGAAGGCTGATAAAAGGGGAAAACCTGAAGAAACGTCTGGTTTTCAGAGTGAACAATGCGGCCAATATTTGTTTCTTTCCTTTTGGGGGAAGCGAGTACTTTGTATTTTCATGTTATGATAACAGGAGACACAAGAATCAAAGAACCCGTTGGTGAACCGTGATTTTGGAGGAGGACGGAAAAGAAATGAGCCATAAAAAAGACAATAAGCTGCTTTGACAGAGAAAAAGACATCGACCGCTCACATTCGTGCTTGACTTGTCGTCATGGTGCACTTCATTGATTTTTGCAATAAACACTCTTTGTTTGATAACAGCAAGTAAATGAAAGATGTGAAGTTGACTGTTGAATGATAAGCATTGCAACAGCAAAAAGGCCGCTTGCTACCAAAAAAAAAAAAGAAACCTGCCCTGCCAGCGAGCACGCTGCATAGCTTTTGCTGCCTTCTTTACTCCTGCATTGACTTATTGCTTACTTTGCTTTTTTTTTTGTTGTTGTTACACCTGTGATACGTTTCGCACGAAACAAAAAAGAGCTTTTTCTCTCATAGCAGCGTACAGGCTTCCGATAAAGCAAAGAAAGAGAGGGGAAAAAACGCGCCACCAACATACAGTAGGGAAAACGACTGGGTAAATTGTTCCTGCTTTCAGGGAGCTGTTTATTTTACAGTGTGATTTCTATTGCTCCAGTGCTCGCCGACATTCACCGAGAAGCTCAGTCAAATCGTATAACGAGCTATGGAGGGATTTTTCTAGTAGTGCTTCTTTTTCAGAAGGGGAAAGGAGAGCTTTTCCTCCAATGTGCATGGTCATTCCGTCCTTCGCCGGCTGTTCATAAACACTATTTTCGATGCTGCGAAACAAACTGTGGAACTGGCTCCTCACAACTTCGAAAGCTGCCTCCTCAAGCGTTATGAGAGACATCCGCTCTGTTACCTCATCGTGTTCTACGCACTTTTGCTCGTAGCTATTTCTATACTTAGCGCCATACGCAAGAAGCTGGTACAGCTTACTCTCTGTGCTATCTATTTTTTCTATGAGCATCGCATTTAGCTGTGAAGCAGTCTGCTCGAATAAATCTGTCTGCTTCATCGTTAAAGAAAGCAACTCAACTGCACCGCGAAGACCTTCAGCCACGACGGAGTCCTCCTCCATCTCATCTGTTTGACAAGCAGCTGTTCGTCGATTAGGACTGTGTTGCACACTTGCCGAGCATTTCAATATGCAAGACTGGGATGCAGCTGCAATTCTTGTTATCACAGGTGTCTGTGCTGAAGAAGTCTGCCTACTTCGGCGCTCCTCTATCGGCGGTGGAGATGTTGGCGAAAACCGCGTTTGTGGAACACCGTAACCAAGATCATCGTGCACTCCTAACGACCGCAGTGTTCTATCGATTACGCTGATAGCAGCAACGGTACTTTGCTCCAGAGTCATTGAGGGCCTCTAGAATTGCCTTTCCCGTAGTCTGTTGCAAACAGCCGTGCCTAAAAAAAAAAAAGAAAGAAAGCAGAGACAAGCTTGGTAGGAGCAGAAGTACACAAAGTGAAATAGGCAGCGTGTGAAAGTCGAGCTAAGGTTGGCATTGGGGCCTAGCAGCGGCAAAAAAAGAAGACTGTCTTTCTATCGCACCTTATGCTGCGGTACCACAGATGAAAAAAAAAAAGTTGCAAGCATAACGGATACTCAGCCGTGGTAGTCGTTCTTCAGGAGTGGGTATGGCAGCGTTGCACTAAGGAGAGAGAGCTCGTTCACATTATGAAATAACGACATTGATACTCGGTACTGGGAATATCATCAGTGTGAGCTGCTCATTTTTTTTTTTGTGTGTGTGTGCTTGTGACAACTCAATCAAAAAACACATGTTTTTTCGCCATTATGGAAAAACAACAAAATCGAAGAAGACGTTTTTTTTTCAAAACTACACTGACGTAACAGACGACAACAGCAAAAATAAAGATAGGAGGTCAAGCACAGCACTAAAGAGAGATTCACGACGTTTGTTTCATCCCGCTATAATTGTTCTTGCCGTAAAAACCTCTCGGTTTTGCCTCGTAGCGTGGTGCAAGGTTAGGCTGCGGTTGTATGGACATCTCCTTGTACGGGCTAATCTTCAGAGTTTCTTCAGTCATCTCGTCTACGTTCCAGTCCTTTGGACGCTCGGCCTCCGTGTGGAGTAGATGATCGTTTTCTTCGATTGCATCGATGCGGGAGAACTCGTCAATGCTGTAGTCCGCAAGTGTCTTCAGTTCATCTAACTCACGTCCATCAATGCTTAATTTGAAAGAGGAAGTGCATAAATAGGGAGACTGATTCTCAATCCGAACTTGCTGCATCAATTCTGCTATTGTGGCATCGCGGTGCGCCATTACTTGAACCACCTGCATCCGCTGCTCCCAGCCAGAAGTCACCCATATGAAGGTTTTGAAACGAATTCGCAACGGCACAAGATTCTGCACCTGAGGATCGTCCACAACAGCTCGCCAATAATGCCGGTCATTATCTTGGAGAATTGTCTCAAAGCTACCGAGGTAGAAACGGGTGTCGCCAGGTGTGGCTGCACGGATCGGACCGGGATACGTTTGCGACTCCGTTAGGCGCCGGTGGGACTCAAACGCCTCTTGCTCGTACTGCGATAGTTTGCCAGCACTCAGCAATCGCAGCCGTGTCACCCGGAAGCGAAGAAAGGCGCTGCACCGCATGGCTTTCAGACACTGCACCTCCTATTGTAGTTACTTGCGTCTTCGGGTCTGTGTGTCCCTTTCAGTGTGGAATGAAAAGCGCAGAAGATGGGTTAGAATAAAAAGGTAGGTGTCGGAAGATGGAGAGCACAATGGTTGCTGAGATGGAAAGAAGCCGATTGCTGCTTTGTTTTCTCTCCTTTTTTTTTGATGAGATGAGTCTTTTTTTTTCTCTTTGAGACAGAATCGCAACAAAGTGAAAGGCAACTGGTTGCTGCTTTCACTGACTGCGCGGTGTTCTCATGCTAAGATACTAGCGCTGCGGAATTGTTCTTTGATAGGACGCAGGGAGTCCGCCGTTGCTGTAATGGCACCTGCTCCTCTACCACAACACCAACGGTCGGTAGGACAATTAGTACAACCGTTTAACAGCACAATACGGCGTAATGAGGGTTATTTGACAACTTCATTTGCCATTCGATAAGGCAAGGAAGACACCTTCCGCAGACTTTGGCCGTCTTCTACGTTTCTTCTCCCCTTTTTTCTTGCCTACTCTTTCTCTCTTCTCGAGCCAGAAAAGGTGAGTGTGAAGGAACTACTGACTGGAACCAGTAAACTCAGTACCGTGCCGGCCCTAACTTCCCCCTCCCCACTCCCTTCCGTTTTTTGCTGCTTTTGCACACTTCTCCCCCTCCCCTCCCTCCTTTCTCCATTCCCCCATGTGAAGTACAGGACCTGTTCGTAATGGGACTCGTCAGCGGTTTGTAGCTTTGTAGCAGCATTCGTTGTGCGTTCCGTGATGATATTCAAATTGCAAGACAAGGTGGGCGAGTGTTTTCTCCAGAAACCGAGCGTTCAACGTCTTGAAAATAGGCAAAAAGCCAGCGCGTTGTGTTGTAAAGCGCTGTCGCTGCAGCACAGACGGTAGCCTGCAGTACTTTCGTCTCTTTTTCGGCTTTTGAAGCTTGGAATTAACGTTGTTGCTCTTCGTTCGCAATTCTTCGCACACCTCACTACAAACTTTTCCCCTTTCCTTTAATAATGGCAGGAAGTTTGCGAAGTGCGCGGATTCCACTGCCCACAACAAAGCTAAATAAAAAAACCACATAGTGTCCCCCAGCACGGACAGCTCACGAGACGCTGCAAACACAAATCAACTATCTGTAATTTATCAACACAACTTCCAAACTAAAACGCATACAAAGAAAAGAAAAGAGAAATAAAACCATCATGCGAATAGCTGTTGACGAGTTTCTCATTGCGAGACTCTTCTGTTGCACCTTTGGCGCTTATCAATGCTCCGCTCTATCAACTGTGCTCGACGATGACATTCTCTTCCTGTTTTTCAAACCGCTTTCTTAATACTGCTTCTTGAAAAAAAAAAAAAATGTGGGGACTCCTAGCACTTTCAAGTGTCGAAATTACACGCGGCAATGAGCGAGGCTGCTCAATCCAGTGGGGATTGTACAAAGTCACTGATTATTACTATTCCCACTGATGGCGAAGTCATTATTGTAGTTCCGTTAAACGAACCTAAGTGTTCTTCATCCATAAGGTTAGAGCCCTCGACTGGACTAACAGACTCACGTGTCGACGTTGCAGGCAGCCCACTTATTGCGGATATTTCCTATTATTTTCTTCCTGGCAGCACCATCAACGTTTTTGCGTGGTCCAGTGGCGCTGTAAGAATTGAAGGATCAGAGCAGCTCCTACGTGGCATAATTCGGTCACCCGCTAAGTCTATTACCCGTCCGCTTGTGGAGTACCATTGCGTTCTCCACACGCAACGCATGACTGCGCAACAGTCGCAGTCGATGGGACCCATCACGCTTGTCTGTGGTGGCAACCTCAGCGGGAAAACTGTTGTTGTACGTAGCCTGATAAATTATGCGACGCGCGCGGGGTGGAAGCCGCTCTTGGTGGATATGGAGCCGGGCGTGTACCAGATGACTGGGCTGCCGGGCTCCATCAGTGCTTCCATCGTTGAATACCCCGTTCCACTCGACGAAGTAATGGCTCTCTCTTTGGTCAGCACGACTTTTTTTGTTGGTTCTACAGAGGTTCAAAAAACCGACAAGCTGGGTGAAGCATCCATGAACGCTGCATACGTACATTTCACAAAGCAGCTGATGACGTGTGTGCGCGAACGTCTGTCGACTCACGTCAATGACTTGTACGGACATAGCGGAGCAATTGTTTTGATGCCTGAAGTTCACGGTAGTTCGGGGATGAGTTTTATTAGCGACGCGATTCAACAGTACGACGTCTCAAATGTGTTATGCCTCGGCGACGACGATTTGTTTCACTCACTTTATCTACGACACGATCGCGGGCACGCAAGTCAGCCGGATTACGTCAAGGTAGATCGCATTTCACACAACTTCGCCGTTATTCCACCAGCTAGACCTGAGGTGCTGATGCCGATCAAGTACAGCGAGTACTTTTTCGGTGCCGGTGCTGTGGGACTGCATCCTTCCCAGTGGTCGAAGCCTTTTAACAATATTGAAGTGCTGTCGCTCAAGGAAGACCAGGGTCAGGTGGTGCTGGCAGCTGTGCCGAAAGACGAGCTGTTGGGCGTTGTCGGTTGCATAGGAGCACTGTACTTGTCGAAGTCAGTTAGCGCATTGCAGTCATCACCCGTTGTCTATGCAAGGGTTGAGAAGATCGACCCGGAAGGTATCCACTTTCTGACAAGCACGCATTACACTTTTCCTTCCGAAAAACTAGTTCTTCTTGTTGGAAGTGTCCGCTGGATTACCAGTACTTAAAAAAAAAAATGAACAAAAAGAGGAAAACAGATCGCAACTGTTTTTTTTTTTCAGTGCTAAGAAAAAGAGCCAAGTGCTTAGATAATTGATGGTTGTAGCTTCACCGTTCTTTGTTCCTGCATGTAAGTGGGCGAGAGCAAAGCACACGTTCTGTCTAGAGTTAGTGCTGCGGCAAATGAGTGGCGCGATCAGCTCGGCCATTGAGTAACAGACGCTGCTTCTTTTACGCGTTTATGGAGTTTTTTTTTCCCCCCGTATTTGTCATCATCGAGGCATCTTCTCTATTTGTGGAAAAGTGGTCAGGTAAAGCAATCCATTACTTTTCTCTCCCACTTACTTTGAACTCTTGTTGACGCGTGTTTCCCTTTCTGTCACTTTCCCTTTCAAACAGCAAGGAAGCACAATAAGCGGTATGTCTTTTTTTTTCTCTCTACTTTATTGAAAATAAAAAAAACAGCGATGATCAGTGACAGCTCTCTCCTTGTTGACAGAGTCAATCAAATCCCAAAGCAGGAGTTCTTATCAAGCTTGAGCAAACTCAATGGAAAAGATGGCACTTACATTATATTTATTGAGCAGCACATTTTGTCAAGTTTGAGTCGTCTTGGCGTGAGCATGAAAGATCTTGGGAAGGACAAAAGTGTCGTCGGCGTTTTTCCCTTCCAGAATGAAATTAACTACGTTTCGGCGGACAACGTTGTCTATATTATCAACCCCGACCTCAGCTCGATGCGGCCGTTAGTTGTTCATTTGCTTTCCTACACGCAGCGGTTTGCCAACGCGAAACCGATAATATTCTATGTTCCTCAAAAGACCCTAATTGCCGAGCAGGTTTTGGAAGACGAGTTTAAGCTGTCGCAAAGGTTCCCCACATTGCACATTTCTAGTATCGACCTCGATTACGTTTTTCTCGAGGAGAAGGTCTTTTCGATGGAGCTGCCTCTAGCGTTCAAGGCTGTTTTCGCGGATGGCGACCTCAGTAGTCTAACCTGGATTGCGCGACTGCTACTCAAGTTGCAGACCTCACGCTTTGGAGCTATTCCGCATATACGCGGGAAGGGCTGCAATGCCGCCAAAGTGGTGCAGCTCTTGCAGCGAATGCAAACGGAAGTTGGCCACGATTTTATCACGGACATCCCATCGGAAGTGGATACGCTGCTCATCCTCGATCGGTCTGTTGACCCTGTCACACCACTGATGACGCAGCTAACATACGAAGGTCTCATCGATGAACTTTTCTGCATCGAGAACTGTGAAGTCCGTTTCCCTTTCAGTCTTGGAGAGAGCTCTGGAATTGGGACAAACGAGAAAGTAGCTCTCAACAGTGGTGACAAGGTCTTCTCTGAAATACGCGACAAGAACTTCACTGGTGTCGGATCCGTGCTTTACCAGAAATCTGTTTGGGTGAAGCAGAACTACGACAAACGGAAGGAAGTTCACCAACTAAAGGAATTAAAAGAGTTTATGAAAGGTCTTCCTGAAATGCAAGAGATGCATCGTTTAATTGGTATTCACACAAACGTTGCCACGGAGATTAGCAAAGTGACGCAGAGCTCTGAGTTCCGAAAGCGCATTGTGATGGAGCACAATATCATCCAACAGACAAACGAAGGTGACGTACTCAAGTACCTGGAAGATCTCATTTGCCGGAAAGAGAAGTTTGAAGTTGTGGTGCGTCTTCTCTGCCTTTTTTCATTAATCAATGGAGGAGTGCGTGAAAAGGAGTTGGGCAACATCAAGGAAAACATGATGCTTGTGTACGGGATTCCACACGTCATCAGCACCTTTTTCTTGTTGGAAAGATGCGGGCTGCTAGCGGTACACACGGGGAAAGGGAGGAACTATGCAACGGTTCGCAAACAATTTCAAACCTGGAAAGCAGCGCTGAACGAGGACCATCCTAACGATATCGCGTATGCGTACAGTGGCTACGCACCACTTCTTGTCCGTGTTGTAGACATGCTGCTACGCAGTCCTCAGTTGTGGGATGCCGCTGACAGCTCCCTTAACCTCTTATCTGGTGAAAAGAAAGAGTGTACAAACAACGCTGAGATCGCGTGTGCTACGAAAACGTCGATGGTCTTTGTAATTGGTGGCGTTACAGCGTCCGAAATTAGTGCGCTACGCTTCATTGAAGAGCGCCT
Source organism: Crithidia bombi (assembly GCA_900240985.1). Lineage (NCBI taxonomy): Eukaryota > Euglenozoa > Kinetoplastea > Trypanosomatida > Trypanosomatidae > Crithidia > Crithidia bombi. The sequence continues at coordinate 68,664 of OESO01000163.1, read as the reverse complement.
TTCCAACTGTGGCAGACCGCACCGAATCATCGTCGGGTCCACCGATATTGTTAGTGGAAACCGCATGATTCGTTCCCTTCTTCCTTTCCAGCCGTAGGGTTTTCACTGTCGGTTTACGTTTACTGTTCTCCTGTGGCTGCAAAGCAAGCAGAAAAAGTAGTCTTGCACATTTCCTTCTTCGTGAGTATCCGTCTTTTTTGTTTTCGGCTCAACACCTCTCAAACGTGATTAGCAAAGTGGCTTTCTTTTCTTTTCCAAAACTAGCACTGCGAGCACGCATATATTCGGAACAACAAAAAAGCACATGATGAAGAAGTGTGCGATGATGAAGAGCTCTTACTGCAACTTCAGCAACAACGGAAGCGCGGCAGCTGAAAACGAGAATAGCGCTCCTTGGTGAGCGATATAGGCCGCAGCACAAAACGAAAAGAACGAGGTTTCTTCGTTTTGTATGCAAGCTCCACGTACACAACTAAAATGACCTTGCCTTTGCCTTTCCGTCCTTCTTTGAAAAAAAAAAAAACCCGCGACGATGAATGTACTGTTACGTTGGAAAATGTCATTTTAAACCGTTCAGACGTGGAAAACACAAAACCTACGTTAACGCACACCAAAAATAGGCAATCAAGAATTGAAATCTGTGCTGCATTATGTCGGAGGGACGGATCCGGTGTTATTACGAGGTGCTGGAGGTGGATCGCAAAGCAACGTATGACGAGATCCGTGCTGCTTATAAGAAGAAGTCTCTCCAGTACCACCCGGATAAGAACTACGGTAATCAGGAAGAAGCCGCTCATCGCTTCAAAGAGGTACAGAATGCGTACTCAATCCTTAGTGACGAAGATGAGCGGGCGTGGTACGACTCACACCGGGAGGCTATTCTCCGTGGTGGTGACGGCACAGGGGATCCGGATGAGTTGAATCTGTACGAGTACTTCACAGGAAGCTGCTTTGACGGCTTCGACGACGGCGAGAGTGGGTTTTACACTGTTTACCGAAAAGTGTTTGACCTCATCATTGAGGAGGAGGCCGATTATGAGTCCCGTGCTAAGTCGTGGCCAGGTTTTGGTGACAGCAGCAGTGCGTGGGCCGACGTACTGAAGTTCTACAATCATTGGCGTAACTTTAGCACATACAAAACATTTGCGTGGAAGGATGAGTACAAGGTCAATGAGATGGAGGACCGTTACTCGCGACGTATGGCTGGTCGCATCAACAGCAAGGCGCGGGATGGTGCCAAGAAGGAGTATGTGCGAACGGTGCAGAGTCTTGCGCATTTCGTGTACCGGCGCGATCCGCGTGTGAAGGCGGAGCTTGAGAGGCAGGAGAAGGAGGAGATGGAGAAGCAAGCGGAGCGCGAGCGCCAGGAGATCGAGCGCTTAAAGCGGCGCCGCGAGGCAAACGAGCGCGTGTGGGCAGAGGCCGCAGAGCGTGAAGAGAGGGAGGAGGCGGAACGAGCGGCACGCGGCGAGGCAATGGATGGGTCCACGCTAGAGATGCTGTACGAGAAGGAGCGCCTGACGAAGGAGATGATGCGTGGCAACTGCGGGGTTGGCGCGCACGCTGCTGGATTCGCGATGCTTGAGAAGGATGACGACCAGCCCGCAAAATCGTTTAACTGTCCGGCGTGCAAGAAGCAATTCAAGTCGGAGAATCAGTACAAGGAACACATTCGCAGCAGCAAACACAAGACGAAGTTGAAGCAGTTAGCAGCTAAAGGCACAGATGTGGCTGCCTTAATGAGGGAGAAGGTGACAGATAGCGCTGATGAGACTGAAGAGTAACCGCATCGAACAGCTCGTCTAATGTGAAATCTTCGTTCTCTCTTTTCGCTTACCCTCGTACTTTCGCGCCTTTGTTAGATTGCAGCTTCTTTTTTGCTTCATTAGTGCTGTGAGTGCTTATTCAAGCACGTATACAATCCACCGTGCGCACACATGTTTGATGAGGAGTGCTTTGAAGGCGTCGCGGCCACAGTAACTAATCCGTTTAAGAGTTACTCGCACTGCTTTTGCGATGAAGCTCGTCAGTTAATTATACTTGAAGGTAAGGATGAAGCGGAGTGGTGCACACACACACACACACACACACACACACTCACACACACACAAAAGAAAAAACCGCCCCACACCCCAACTTTTCCGCGCTTCGTTGAGTTGCGGAGCGGTTACGGCAACGACGACCATTTCCGGTTGTTCGGCTGAGACAGTGTGTGGTGCTCTTTCATAGGATTAGAAGAACAAAAAAAAAGGTAGTCATGAAAGTGCTTGAGTGAAAAAGGCGCCAAGTTCTCATCCAGTGCGGGTGCGCAGACTTGTTGGAGAGACTTTTCACTGCTTCTTCGTCAAGAGCGTCGCCGTCCGTTGGTTTGGCGTGGCAACACCTCCTCACCAAACCAGCGCTGCAGATCGATCAGCTGGCGCTTTCCTTGTGCTTTGTTTTTTCCCAAGTGCCCTTCCTTTTGCTCCTCTCCTTTTTTCTGTTCTCCTTTCGCACCTACAATTCTGGCTTCCCGCGAAGTGTAGCTGCGAGGTGCACTTCTTTATTACGTGCAATTCTGCGTGCTATTACGGTCGCTTTGACGACGCACTGGAGTTAACGTGGTGTCTAGACCGTACTCCCACACTCGGCCGATCGGTAATCTCTCCTTTTCTTCTTTTCTTTCCCCTTTGCCAGAAACGCGAGATAGAGAGAGACAATAGCCACCACCACCACTTCCACAACCACAAGGACAGTGATCACAAATGAGCAGCTACGAGATCCAGCCCATTGTGCAGGGGACCAAGAAGGACCCTTCGCTGCGCAAGTACAATAAGGCGGCCGGAGCTGGACCCTTTGGCGCTGCACCCTCAACCACCCAAAGCAAGAAGGCCACCCCAACGCAGGCGTCGGACTCCGCCGCTGGTGACAATGCCGCACCTGCGGCGACGAGTGTCCGCTTCCCCTACGCAGGGACAAAACGTGGCTACGGTGGCGCAAGCAGCTCGCTGCGCAAAGGGCGCCCACGCGACACCCCGGATGCTGCTTTCTCTGGTAAAGGCGGGGGCAAGAGCGCCCCACCGAAGGCGGGTGCCTTCAGGAAGCGCGTGATCCCGCCTACGGAGTTCCGCCGCGCGTACGACCGCGGCGACCTGCCTCTCGCCATCTGCCATGGCGGACGGCCGTCCATCGACTGGAAAGTGGAGGTGGAGAAGCTGGACTACCACCACTACCTCCCGATCTTCTTCGACGGTATTCGTGAGACTGAGGAGCCGTACATGTTCCTTGCTCGCCAGGGGTGCCTCGACTTGTTGGAGCGCGGCGGGCCAAAGATTCTGCCGACGGTGCCGCAGCTCATTATCCCCATCAAGACGGCCCTTAACACGCGCCACCCGGACATCATATGTGCAACTCTGCGCATCATTCAGCAGCTCGTGGTCAGCGGTGATTTGATCGGAGAGGCGCTTGTGCCTTACTTCCGCCAGATCTTGCCCATCTTCAACCTCTTCAAGAATGTCCACAAGAAGCATAGCCGCAGTGACGCCATGGACTACGGTCAACGCAACCGCGACGACGTTGGCGATTTGGTGAACGAGACGCTGCAGCTGTTGGAGCTGCGTGGCGGCGAGGATGCGTACATCAACATCAAGTACATGGTGCCTAGCTACGAGAGCTGCGTGTACAATAACTGAGGCCGTGTGAAAAAAGAAAAAACCGAGGTAGGAGAAGTGTAAATGTGAAAGGCGGGAGTGGGCGATGCTTGATGTGTGCGTATGTGTGCGTATGTGTGTGTGCAATATAGTCGGCACAAAGTGGTGAGTACCTCATGTCGCCGTTCTTTTCGAGCAGCTGTGCCGGCAGGATACACACACACAAACAGAGGTGTACGCACACCTGCGACGAGGTGGAACGCCTGCCTTTTTCCCTCTCCTCCCGGTTTCGTTTTTGTTTTTGCCCTCCCCCTCTCCGCGGCGCACAGAAGTGTTTTGCCGTGTAAGAGTGACGAGCACACCATGGTGCCTGTCATCGAATGTACTGTCAGTGCGTCACGTGTGGCGCAGTTTGTGCTCGTCTCTTTCTCCATGTACATAATGCTGTTCTCTTAGAAGTATCTCGCTGCACAGAAGCAAGGAAACGCAAGAAGACGGAGCTCATGAACGCTCTTTGGTGGCGAGAAGTACGATGGCATGTAAGGCCGTTTTGGTTTGTTTGTGTACTCGCTTTTTTATGTACGCAACAAAGGGTACGCGCAGCTGTCGCACCCAAACTGCATCATGCGCTCAGAGTGGCGGCAGGATCACGGAAAGAACATTTGCTCTTTTTCCGAAGGTTGTGGTGCACTGGCGCGTGCTGCCGTCCAGAGGACCTCGGTTGGCGCCGCCCCTTCCTCGCTAGTTGCGGTGCTCAATGATGCGTCTCAAGTGTTTTGTTTTCTTGCCCACTTGCACTGTCCCAAACGCCTGCTACGCGGCGTGTGGACCTTGAAAGGGAGGGGGGGGGAAGGATTGCAAAACGTGAGGGGTGGCACTGCAGAGCTGGTCATCACGACTTCGTCCTCATCCTTTTCTTCTCTTGTGCAGTCCGCGGCTCTTCTCACGTCTTTTTCTTTTTTTCTACTTCTCTGTCAAGGGAGAAACAAAACACTGTCACTCTCTCGTTCGACCTCAACAAGAAACAGCACACCTTATCACTCATCCTCGTACACTCCCGTATGCAAACACACACACACACAAAAACCACTTCCCCTCTCCTCATTTCTTTTCTTCGCTAAGTGCGGAGCCGCTGCTGAGGCGTCTTCGTTTAGTTATCGATCATCGTAGTCGTCGCCGCCGCCGCCCCACACGTGCAGACTTGCAGATGGAGGACGACTACTACTATGATGAAGGGTACGACGACTACTACGACAATGGCGCAGATGAGGTGGCCGACGTCGACCCGCTCGAGGTGAAGTACATTGATGGTAAGAGCTACATGCAGAACAACGTGGAGGAGAGCCTGCGGTGCCTGCGCGAGGTCCTGGACGAGGATGGCGAGCATGGGCGATGGACGTTCAAGGCGTTGAAGATGCTGTGCCGCGCCTGCCGTTTGGCGAAGCAGTACGAGCAGATGGCGCATTACTATGATCGTGTGGCGCACTTCTCTCACCCCGACATCAACGAGGCGACCATCGCGAAGGCCATGCTGAAGTTTTCTGAGGAGAGCAAGCGAGTGCCCGGGCAATGGCGGGAGCGCACGCTGCAAATCACGCTTGAGGTGGCGCTTTCCGACACGATCCACTATTGCGACGTGCTCGTACCCACACTGCTGCAGCGCGCCACGCTTTTTCTCGAGGAGAATAAGTGCCAGGCTGCGCTGGACGACCTACAATCTGCATTGCAGCAATGCCGTAATCTGGATGCCACCGCGACGCAGCTGCACGCCACGTCGGTGTATCAAATTCGTGCCCTTCAGCTCGTGGCGTATCGCAAGCTTCGCCGCTACGCCGATCTGCGCAGCACGTACAACGCTATCGGCCACGTGCATGCTGCCCTACCGCCTCTGCGAATGGTGGGTGGGGTGATGGAGTCGGCCGGCCACCTCTTTTTACACGACAGGGACTGGGGTGCCGCCCACCGCGCCTTCACCTCTGCGCTGCGCTGCTACACGGAGTGCGGCGATGCCCGGCAGTACGCCATTGTGAAGTACGTTGTGCTGGCCACGATGATGGCGGACCTCCCGGTGGACATCTTCTCCCAGGACGACGCCTTCGCCGATCATCCCTACGTGCGGCCCGTACGTGCGCTGTGGAGAGCTTTCACAGCTGCTGATATTCCAGCCTTCTTTGCGGTTCTGAAGGATCCAGACAACGTCGCGTGCTTCACCCAGGATGAGGAGTTTTCGCCTTACGTTGACGTCGCAGTGCAGCAGCTGCGCGTAAACTACCTGGTCGGCTACACAGCAAGCTTTGCAACGGTGTCAGTAGCAGACCTCTGCCGGCGCTTGCAGATGGAGGAGCAGCTGTGCAAAGAGTTGTGCGCGAGTGTCATTCTGCAGGGGCGGTTGGAAGGGTATATCGATGATGACCGCCAGCTACTGTGCATGCTGTCGCCCGCGACACATCGCCGTCTCGCAAACTCGAGCAACGCAGATGCACTTCGTTCCTTCTCCCTCTTAACAAGCGAGTTGTGCTGCTCCCGGCTTCGTTACTAAGTGCTGTGCGCTGCCATTGAACCACGGCATCCGAGGAATGGACAGCTCCAACAAGAAGGGAGAACGAAGTGCTTTGTGTACCCTTGACCACATGTGTATCTGTGTGTGTGTGTGTGTGTGTGTGTGTAGGCCTGAGCGGGCTCGGGGTTGACCCATTTCTTTCTTTCGGCGCTTCATGCATCATCTTCCTTCCCCTTTTCAACCACGCAGTTGTTTTCTGCTGCTTTTCTGACTCAAGAATTCTCAGGCACCACAGAGGTACCAAAGGAGCTCCCCATCCCTCTTCCAAAGTCCAGGAACCCCACCACGGCGGCTTTTCACCTGAAGACGGCATCCACACGCCTTCTCTTTCCTTTCTTCCAGGTAACGCCATTTGCTGTCGTCATCTACGTGGCTCTTGCGTTTTCCACGCAGCGGTGCCTGTTGGGCAGTAAGTCGAGCACACCTGCGTATGCTACGTGACACCTGTCCCTTCCTCCCTTCTCCTTTCCCTTCATGGCGTGCTGCGCCGGATCTTTGCGCGTATTGTCTTCTCTCTCCAACGCTTTCGCCCACCCCCATTTGCCGACTCTTCTTCTGCGACGCCGCACTTTCAGGCGAGGCACATCGGCTTCCCTCGTCCTCTGCCAGAAAGTGCAACGACACAGTTGTCTTCCTGTTTAGTGGCGCGAAGGCGTCAGACGTCCACTTTGGAATGCTAGGTGGCACACCACACCACACGTGCCGTTCTCTCTCTCTCTCTCTCCTCTCTCTTCTTTATTTATATCTTGTTTCTTTATCTTCTGCTCTGTTCTCCCCTTTGCTGTCGTGGCGTTACGCCTCACCTCTCTGCACTCCTCGCATAGACGTTAGACTCTGCAACGGTGCCAAGAGCGGCTTCCACTTGTTGTTGTTTCTCTCTCTCTCTCTGTGTGCTTCCAAGACGCCTTTCCAGCACCCACCGTCCCACGGAGTATGCTGGACGGGCCTGCAACAACAGCAAAAAGTGCGTCTACGTACCACTCCCCCCCCGTGCTGCTCGTCGCACAACCTTTCGTATTTTTCTTCACGCCACTGCCGCCACACCATGCCGCGACAGCCAACGAAGAACCGCATAAACATGCACGACATCGTCGAGCAGCCCCTCACCGCCATTCCAGACGCCGTCGACGCCGTGCTGCGTCGCCCAGAGCCGCTGGATGAGGTGGAGGTGCAGAGCATCTTTTATGAATGCTCCTTTATTCTGCTGCGAGCCGAGGAGGCGCTCTCTGCCAAGGACGGAAACGCCTTCTGCGCGCTGTGCAAGTTGCTCTCCGAGGGCCTGGCTCACAGCGAGGAGGCCTTTGAGGAGGGCGTCCGTACCATGGTCCAGAATGAATCGCTCCTGCAAACCCTGCACGCCGTCTTCAAGGTGGTGGTGGAGCAGGAAGCGCTGCCCTTGCACAGCGCTGGCACGGTGGAGCTCATCCAAGTCTTGAGCAGCTTGTGTGATGGGGCCGCGCTGAAGGACAAGTGCGGGTCCCTTTTCATGCGCGGCTTTGCGAAACTGCTGCAGAAGGTCTACACAAACACCGAGGAGGCACGTCGACACTTTCACGTGCAGCGCGGTACTGCCACAGCTCTTATTAATCTAGTGAAAGGGTCCAAGCAAAACAAGCAGCGGCTGGCATCGTGGAAGTTCGTGGCGGACTGCTGCGCCGCTTCTGTTGACGTCTTTTTCCAACTGCAGTGCGTGGAAATGCTCTTTCGCGTATCTCGGCAGAGCAGGGAGATCTTGTCGCACCTTGGGGGCTCGTTGCCTCCTGCCATCGTCGAGGAGTTGCGGGCGCTGCCGAACGACGGCACACTTCTGTCCCGCATGACGCAGCTGATTGAGCACCTCAACGAGGGCCGCGCGCAGGTGCTCCGCTACCCCCTAAAGGAGGTGGTCGCCGCGGACACGACGCTGACAAGCTCCACGAACGCGTACTTCACGCCCAACTATGCCGTTGTCATGGTCACGACAGCCAATGCGGACAACGTCACCATTCCATACCGCATCATCCGCTCCATCACCCTGGGCCGTGACGGCCGCGTCATCATCAAACTGGAGGAGTTCCCCGTAAAGCTGGAGGTGCTGCTGAGCCACACGACTGGCATGGATACCGTCACCTTCCACATGACACAGGAAGAGCTCACCCGCTTCAAGCAGTCGTCGGTGCGGCAGTGGATCGTGGAGGCGCTGCAGGCACGGAAGGACGAGCAGCGGCAGCAGCTCACGCAGCGCGCTCGTCGCTCTCCCGACTCCTCCACAAAGTCAAGCGAAAAGACGGGTGACCGGTACGCACAGGAGTCGGGCTCAGCGACGGCAGCAGCAGCGGCAACGGCAACGGCATCCCCAACGCACTCCGACAACTCCGCCACTGTGGCTGCTGCTGCGGACAACAATGGCAACGACGTCGACATCGACGCGGCTCGTAAGAAAGCGCGGCTGGAGTCTCCTTCGAGTCGGTGGGGTGGTGCGACGGTCAGCAGCGTCCAGCCCTCCGTGGCGGCTCTGCTGCACGTCGTGGACGCTCTCGTCGAGCAGGCTAGTTCACCCAACGAGGCACAGGCGATGCTGCTGCAGCTGCGTCGCCTCATCGAAGCCCGCAAGGAGCTACAGCGAGGCAGACTCATGGACGACCTAAACGACGTCATGGAGCACATCCAGGCTCGCGTGGACGACACACGCCGCACCGCGCGCGAGAACCGTACGGCGTGGCACCAGTCGATGCAGGAGGACCTGACGAGGATGGAGGGACTTGTGGTGAGCACGCAGGACAAGACGGCCGAGGGTGTGGAGCAGCTCAACGAAGATCTGAAGCGGGTGAAGGCGAGTAACCAAGCGATTAACGAGCGCATCGCGTGTATGGACATCGAGCTGCAGCAGACGCTCGAAGAGCTGCGTGCAGATGAGGTGCGCTGGACCAGCGAGATTGAGACCAAGTGCATGCGCGAGGCGGAGCGACTCGAGTTCGAGGTAGATCAGGGTCTCATTATCCGAAATTGCCCTCTCGCATTGATTGCCGACTACATGCAACAGTCCGCCACCTTTCACTGAAAAAGGGGTCTCAGCAAGTAGGGACGGATTCGCCATCCGGCGGTTTGACGTGCATCGTGTCAGATTCAAACCAACAACACTAAAACAGATCGCGAAAAGAAGACGTTTCAGGACGGGCAGCCGTTGCTGCTTTTGTGTTATGCATCACTTTGTTTTTGTGGCTCCCAGCCGCTAGGAAAGGGACCACCGTATCCCCTTCTCCCACTCCCACTCCTCGTCGTCGCCTGCGTGTGTGTGTGTGTGTCTGCGTGCGTGTGTGCATGCGTCTTTTGCTGCTGGACGCCCCCTCATTTTTTTGTTTTTTGATGAAGGGAGGAGGCGAAGGCCACCTACATAGAGAAGAAATGCCAAGGAAGATGCAAGGAAAGGAAACCTAGTGTGGGGTGACGATGACAGTGTTTGCGCAAGCGGATGTGCTACGAGGATCCGCTGATGAGTCCCCTCTCCCCTGCACAACCGCGCTGTGGACGCTTTCAACTTACCAAAGGCAGACTGACGGCATTGCCGCAAGATGCTCGACGCCATGCAGGCTGTGGAGTCCCGCTGCCCCCTCCCTTTTTTTGAATGTGTGGACCTAATTCCCAACCACTCAAGTGGGTCGCTGAAAATCCCCGTTTGTGTGTGGTGCTTTCTCGCGAGGTTTGCCCTTCCGCCCTTCTTTTCATTCTCTCATACTCTTCTGTCCTCTCGTTTTTGATCTTCTGCTTACGTCTTCTTCGTGCATATACACTGAATGGACTGTTACCATCTCCTCACGCAACGTGTGTGTGTGTGTGTGTGCGTGCTCAATAAAAAAAAAAAAATGCAACAAAATGCACCACACCATCAGGAAATCATCGAAGAGAAAAAGCAAACTATATATAAATAAACGTGCGGGCCGCTTTCCTTGTTGCGGAAGACGCTGCCTCTCCTCAGCTTCTCTATTTCACTAAAGGTGCTCTCTGCTTCCCTCGTCGGCGGCGCAGCGGAGGATCAGCACCGGATAACGCTTCTTTTCCTCGACCGCGTGCAAAACAACTGAATCGCGTTGCCTGTGCGGAGACACACAAACACAAAACAAACGCAAACAAGAAGAACGAAAGATGGCCTGGCTTGGCGACGCGGTGGATGCGCAGTACACTGTGGACACGGTGTCAAAGCAGCAGGCGCTGTTGCCGTCGTCCAACGCCTTCTCTATTTTTCCCAAGGACCACGTGCTGCGCGTCTTTCAGCTGGATGCGTTGGCCTCCCAGCAAGAGCTCGTGGAGGTGCTGCACATGGCCCTCTTTCAAATCTTCGACATCCCGCCTCTCCAGCACTTTCGGTTCGCGTATCAGGAGGAGTTAGTGCTCGTCCTGGATGCGTTGCTGTATCACATGTCGGTGTGGCGCATGGGCCAGTCCATCGGCGACCGTCTTCAAAATTTAGTCCTCCGTGATGAGGAGCGGGCGCGGCTGCTGGGCTTGCAGAGCACCAAGTCACTGCTGCCCAGTCTTGCCCCGTCCCGCCGTCTGCTCCTCGTACACGCCATTATGACGCTCATTATGCCTTACGTCACACGCAAGTTACAGCGGAGGATGCTGGAGGAGGGCTGGGAGCGCGAATCTCCGACGGGCACGCGGTGCCACGTGGCCAAGGCCTTCCGCTACGCCGTTATTTCGTGGTCCGTGCTGTCGCTGATCAATACCTTCAATTTCTTGATGACCGGGCAGTATCGCACGCTGACGGAGCGGCTGCTGTCCCTCCGCCTCGTCTACGGCAGTCAGCGGATGATGCGCTTCACCAACCTGCTGTATATGAACCAGCATGTCTGGTGGCGCACGTGGATGTCGTTGCTGAGCGTTCTCAGCGTCGGTCGCTATTTGAGCCGCCTCATGCAGGGTCTGCGCTCTGTCACCTCCTCCGCAGCGTCGACCTCGACAAACGAAAACTTGTGCTGTGCCTGCCACGAGCTGCCAACGGTGTGCCAACGGTCCAACTGCGGCCATCGCTACTGCTATTACTGCATCAAGAGTCGACTGCTCGATAGCCAAGCGTCGGGGTCGTTCCGCTGCATGAAGTGCGGCCAGGCGGTGCACAGCTGCGCGCCGGCGTGAGGACAGCAGTTTGAAGGGAAGGCAAGAAAGACAACGCAGTGGATGGAAAGGGTGAAGTGCGAAACTGGGATGCACGCTCACACACACCCACTCACACACACGGCTGTGGTGCCTGCGCGCGCGAGTATGTGTGCGTGTGCGTGTACTTGTGTCGCTGGTCATGCGCTTCCATTCGTGATTCTCAGTGCGCGTTACCGAAGTTGGCGGCACCGTATTCGACATACAGCTGTCTTTTATTTTTGCTAATAACAAGAACAACAAAAGGCAGAAAAGCTCACACACACAAAAAGCGAAAGAAATACAGCAAGTAAGGCTTTGCATCGTCTTCAAAAGAGTTGAATTCTATTGGTGTGGTGAGCAGCTATGCTGCCAACGCCTGGCATGTTCCGACGGCCGGGTGAGATGAGGGGGAAATGGAGGTAGTGTGGTCATGATGCGACTCTACCGCTCTACTCCTTGTCTGTGCACCACCGCTGTGAGGGAGAAGAGGCGCGATCCAGAAGGATGAGCCACCACGACATGGCACCTTTGTATGCTATGCATTTCCCTGCCCGTGTGCATTGCGTGTGTTGCCGCCCAGCAGCAGAGGCTGACGAGCGTGTGTGGGCGAGCCTCAACGTGGACGGCACTCTTTCTTTTTTTCTCCTCTCGACATCACCTTCTCACTTTTAAAAGAGCATTGCCCAATTCCACCGCGTTGGACGCCTACCGTGCAGCTTTCCCCACCTCCTTCGTTGTACCATCTCGAGTACCCAGACTAAAAATCTGCTATCGCCTCTGCGAATTCCAGGCCCGGCTACCGCTGCTTGCAGACTCCTTTCGTGTTGTTTTATTGCTGTCCGCTCCCACTGTTTTGAGAAGGGGTGGCAATGGATCCTGCGTTGGGCGTGATGTCGCCCTTCCAGCACGAGGCACGCGGCATCGATGGCATGCTGGAGGACACCGTCGAGGAGATCACCGGGCCCTCGCCGCTGACGGTGCACGCCAGCAACACCCTCCCCGAACACACATCAAGTAGTAACATCAACAGCGGCGCTGCGGCCGCCTCGGCGTCTCCGGTTGATGCGCAGACGGGCACGCTGTGCAGCTTCTGCTCGCAGTCCTACACGACTCGACGACTGCCAAAGGATGGTCTCTACGTGTGCACTGGCTGTGCTGCGAAGCAAGGCGATGTGCCGCGCAGCTTTCCTCTGGGCACCTTTAAATGCTGCCCCACATCAACAGAGGGCGTGGACGGCGACGTGGTACGCTGCGCCGGCTGCTTTCGGTGGTACCACGCTCACTGCGTCGGCATCACCGACAGCGCACTGCGCAGTTACGTGACACTGTCGACGACGTCGTGGTACTGCCCAGAACCGTCTTGCTGCGATCGCGTGCTGCAGAAGCATCTGAAGCGGTGAGGTGAAAACAGGAGACGGGCGGGAGGTGCGGCGCGGAAGGATCGACACTACGGTTATTACCTGTACGTGGTAGATCATGAATAATAAGAAAAGGGCTGCGAGTGCGTTGCAACGAAAAACGGCGGGCACCCGCATTACCGCCATAGACTTCTTCTTTGTCAGACTTTAGTTTTGTCCTTCTCAAGTGAATCAACAAGCAATAAGACAGGAGAGAGAGAGAATGAAGAGGAGGCAAGGGGCTGCGGAGGCGACGACGAAGACACCACCACCGCACGGCAGAGGCACGTTGCGTTGTCTTCCCTGGTGTCACTGCGAGAGGGGGGTTCAACCACTGGATGACTCTCTCCAACGAGTCACGCTATTTTTCTTTGTTTCTCTTCTCACCTTCTCTTATGCTGCCTTTTCTCCATTTCTATTCCGCGTGCCACAACACAACACTGCCGAACTTGACTTGTCTTCATGCGCGCTCCTTCCCTCCTTGATACACAAACATATATACAGACACACATACGCACAAGCTACGACGACTTCTCTTCTACCTCATGACGATGTCGGATGCCTCCTGCAGCTTCTTCTATGCCACGCCGTACGGTCAAGTATCTGAGGCTCCACTGAACCCAACTTCTGTCGACGTCACATGGATGCAGGGCTCCTCTGCCTCTCTGTATGACTGGATGATTCCCACAGGTCTATCAAACCGCAGTGATGTTGAGATGTGGCTCCACATCCACGCAGCACACAATGTCAGTGCTTCAGAAAACGAATACCCCACTGAATCTCCTCTCGTGCTTCTCTCCGAGTGCCGGCTTCGTCTTCCCTGTTCGCACTATGCGGGTGCGCTGGTGCATCGCAGCGCCACTGTCCTTGTGAAAAAAGGAGTAACAGATGAGGTGCGCGTCGTGTACGCGTGCGAGGGTGCAAGCATGTTGTCCCTCCACGAGCGTGTGTACCAGTGGGAGACACAGCGACTGGCCTACGCGAGGGATCGGGTGCTGCTTGGCGTCAGCGGCACTGCATCACCCCACATTATACACGTCGTCACGGAGGAAACCACCCACGCCGCTGCTGTCATCGCAGTGCAGTCGGTCCAGCACGCGCCGCTCGTGTTTCACGTGCGCACCGGACTTGCTGTGCGCGGTGGCCTTGCACCACCCGTCGCAGTACTGCACTTGCAATGGAAGCCTGCACGAGAGACGCAGCGGCAGCAGGTTTTTAAGGCAGGGTGTCTTACGGAGAGCCTCGTGGGGATGATCTCGTATGATGCGGACCGCCACGCATCCTCCTTCCACCTGGCGACGCTGCCCCTCCCTTACTTGTCGTCTGTGATGCCGTCCGAAACTCACGTGGTGCTGGAGATGACGACGCCCAGCCTTCACGACGCCGATGACGACCTCGTCGGTGCCTGTGGGCTGGCACAACGGCTGACTTACACCAGATGCGCATTCACGCGAAAAAGCCTGCAGCTCTGGCCTTCTCTCGTCGAGACGACAGCGACGTTTGAAGCGGCGGTGGAGGGCGCCGCGTCGCGCACGACAGTCGACTCCGGCACCAACGTGACGTGGCGGCTGTGCGGTAGGCAGCGGTACGAGGTTGTCGTGCGCGAACAGCACGAAGGCGGGGCTCCCTCGTGGTCAGTGGGGCCGGTAGTGAAGACACGAAGCTGGCCGGTGTCGGACACGACGGGCGCCGCTGTTTCACGAGGTGGCTCAAACGTGGCCGTGGCACCTGCGTCGTGTACGCGTGCGTTGGTGGGGGAGAACCACCGCGTTCACTGCAGGCCGCAGCTGCATGTGTCACACCGTTTTATCCCGGTGCTCGTGAGGGCAGAAGCTGCACGCAGGTGCTTCCTTGAGACGTCGACAACGCACACCGCGCACCCGCCTTGTGCAGCGTTACACACAACACTTCTATCTGCGCAGTGCCGTCGCATGATGTCGGCGTGGTGGCAATCGCCGCCTTTCCCGCCCTCGCGTTGGGTGTGTGTTGCAACACGCTGCAGCTTGTCGGAGTGGATACTCCTCTTCTTGATCAGCTCAGCATTTTCTCTTGTTATTCGTCTGCTGCTTCGTTGCGGCGTCGTGCGGCGACTGTGTCGGCACATGTCTTCGTGAGGGTGCTGATGCCAGGCTGATGTTCAGTTGGAGCTGTGCCTTTTTTTTTCTTTTCGCCATCCACCGCAACGGTGCGCACTCCAGAGTGGTTACCCACTTTTTTTTCTCTCCTTTCGCGTGCGGCGTGCCGGTGCTCCTCGCCTTCATCGACCACCGGTGCCGCTGCTGTCACTGCTGTTGTCTGCTTATTACCTGATTCTGCCCCTTAAAGACGCAACGAGTGTGTTCAACACTCTGCGAGGGGCATGCTAAGTGAAGGAGCAGAAAAACAGAACAATTAAAAGAAAAGAAGAGCGAGGACGAAGACAGCGATCCCATTGGCGCCACTACCTATGCTGATGCACTCACTTCCTTTTTTTTTGGTTGCACGTGTGGTGCTGCGACGTCATCTTCTCACGGAGACACGTGTGCATCGGCTGCTTAAGCTTCTTTGAACTGCACAGCGCGGGGCATGCGTTGCGTTGCTTCGGAGACTGGTGCCCAAGCTTCTTCCTCATTCCCACCTTATTACTTGCCTTCCTTCACATACACACTCTCACACACATACATCTACATATATCTACACAAGAAAAGCAAACATAGCAGCACAAAGGGATCCACATGGAGAACAAGGCACCAGGGACGACGCCGCGCGCGGAGGGGTACTCCTCGACCTCCAACGCACAAGGCCATGAGAACTTCTTTCACCCGAAGCAGAAGATGGGGGCACAGAACGTGCAGCGTGCCGGCCTGCGCACGGCAAAGCGAGTGAGCCTGTGGTTCACGCTGGGGTTGCTTTTCGTTGTCATCGGTCCCACCTACCTTGGCCCACTCTACGTGGAGTATGTGGTGGGGAGCGAGTGGCTCGAGCGGGCCTCGCGGTCGATCTGGCAGCGCCGTAACGAAAAGGATTACGAACTGTACATGACGCAGCGCAAGAACTCTTGGACAGAATGGCTTGGCTTGAAGCGTTACAACATCAGCGGCGAGGAGAACGAGGGTGAGATTACGCAGTACCGCCAACCACAGGAGCGTACAACAATTCATTAGTATGGTCGACAGCTATTATTATCTCTTGTGTGTATGTGTGCATGCCTGCTTTCTCTCCTTTGCTTGAATGGTGAAACAGCGCTGTGTACGGGCAGTGTTTTTGTGTGTGAGTCAATCATTCTGCGTTGTTGTATGTCATACGCGCTGATGCGCTCCTCTCCTCCATTCCGTTGCATCACAGCTTTTTTTTTTCTTTCCCGCTTGCCGCCGTTGTTGGTGTTGTTTCCGATGTTTGTTGAATGGTGACAGCTGAGGTGTCTCCTTCTTCTCTTCTTTCTGAGTTTTCCCTTTTGAATCCGCGTGGCCGTCGGCGCCGCTGTTTTGTTTATTTGTTTAGTGTTTTGAAGTACGTCGCTTGCCGTGTTGCCCTCGTTGACATTTCACCCTTCATCTCTCTCACACATGTGCCGTGCAACAAATAAGTAAACAAGCAAAAACATCAATGGAGTAACGAGTGAACCGAGGCGGCACGAAGCACCGTGACTGTGAACACGACGACTGTGAGATGATTGGGTACGATTAGCTGGCTGTGATGGCCCGAACCGTCGTTCTGCACGTAGACGGCAAATATGGGTGTGAGCAGAGAGAGCGGATTACCACAACGCTCACTCATCAGTAGCACAAGAAGTGCGCTAGCACCATTGGATGGGGATGAGTGGACGAACAGTAACGTTGCTTCACTTTGGCTTTACAGAGATGCCCGTGCATGCTTCTTTATTGTAAGATGTTCCATGGCACAATACTGATTCCTCCCCCCCCCCATAGAGATCCGCCTAGAGGCGCTTGGCTTCTACCGGGGAAAACAGTACAAACGAAGTGCAGAGGGCTTCGACTCTGGCGTCAGAGTGCGTGTTCGTGTTCCATAGTATCTCATTCTCAGCTTTCTTCCTTTTCCTTTCTTTCATCCTCATCTTTTGGATCGAAACGACTTTGCCTCTTGCTCAGACATGTCAAGGCGAACCCCTCACCGTGGCCAAGCGAGGCTGTAATGTCCACGTCTTTGCCTACTGTGTAGACACAGTCGGACAGCTTCGGATTTACTATCTGAACCTTGTTGCCAATACGCTCTCGCAACTCGCTCGTTATGTCGGATCCCGCACAAAACAGTCTCGGCAGCAGAAACTAACCCCAGTAAAGGGTTTATCTCAGCGTGTTAAGATGGGATTCCCCCCGCTTGAAGGCGGATGACATCTTCCATCCAATTCGCTCCAGTAGTTCCGCAGTAGTGTGACACAGCGAACGAGTTTCCACCCGCTCGCACTCACGAATGGAATCGACCTGTTCTTAAACGCTAGTGAGGTGAGAGAGCAGATGTAAGCAACATTCCTCCGAATACCCAAAAAACCCCAATATGCGGCTCACCGCGGTCTTTAAGGTCGTCAAGATCGATGCCTCGCGCCTCGCGTGACCGCAGAAAACACTCGCCAAGAGCTAAAGAGTGTCCCGCTGGCACGAGATACACCAAGTCAGACCGTCTTCGGCCCCACTCCCTATTCGCTTGAGGAATAATCCCAGGCGATAAAGAAGTGTGTGCCGTCGAATTATATTGCGAAGTAAGGTCTAGGGTACGCTGGCATCGGTGCCAACAACGAAAGGCTAATAAGAATAATAAATAGCACAAAAAGCCAGAATGACATTAAAAGAAAAGCCCAAAGTGTCCTGCCGGGTTGGTGGGCGGCACAAGAAGGCGTTTGCCGTCTTTTTAACCAAACGCTGTGGGCTTTTAGTCGCAGAACATTCGAAATAAGGCAGAAATTGGGGGCGGCGGCTGGAAAGTAACGCAACTTACCACTGTTGAGGAGCAACACGGCGGATGCTAGTGACTTTCGTGTGTGACATGCTGGGCAGCGTGTCACAGCGTAGCCATGGACGAGCAGGAAATTAACGTTCCCGCAGTGTGTCCAACTCTGTACTGCTCGTCGGACCATCCTGGAGGTTGCCTCCCACTAACAAGGACTCCACCTCGTTGTCTAGGACGTGGTGGAGGGGGTTTGCTTCTCCTGCATCAGCTTCTGGCTGATGGCGCGGCCCACGCTGCCTTTTTTTTTTGTTTGGGCACTGGGTGCCTACACGGATAGCCGCGAGGGTTTGATGAGGGGAGCACTCATGACACCCGAGTCCACGAGGTCCCTGCCCATCTTTTGTGTGACCTGCTGCATGCGATCAAACATCCCGTCTTCGCTGTATGGGCCATTGAAGGAATTGTCCTCTGCGAACAGCGAGAAAGGCTGTTGGGGAGGCGTCGTAACCCTCGTACGTGACTCCCCTGCAGTCTTCTCGGCCACAGTCCCCTCGAGAGTTTTCGAGTATAAGTCCAACAGCACCAGGGGTCGTGCATGGGCATAGGAATAGTGCCCTTGTGCTCAAGCGCGTCCACCTCCTCCAGGCCTATCTTCTCGTACAGGAGAAAGTTATAAAACAGGGCTTTGTTGGCTTTGAGAAAAGGGCGGAGCCGGTGATGCATCCCCTCATCTCCTCAGCGTTGACGGGTGTCGTCGGTGAGGACGGACATTATTATTGTCTGGTATGCTGTCACGATACAACAACGAACTCATCATTTGCATATCTTCTGCAGCTTCGGGACCCACTGGCTGTCGTCCCCACGCATTGCCGTATGCACCCCATTCCGGTGCTCTTTGAGAGCGTTGTATGCCCCCCTTCCCGTAATGCGCAGCTCGCTGGTCTGTTTCAGCTGCTTCATTATCGCCAAGGCGGTGTTGTCGGACGGGAGCGACCCCGAGCCGTCCATCGCTGCTGCCTGTTGTTTTGCTGATAGCATCCACGACGTTGCTCGAGGTGTAGATGAATGTTATCATCGACCTCGTAAGGCCCTCAAGCGTCGGAGCCCCTCTCTGCATTGCTGTGTATCTTGACGGCCGTTATGATGTGGCCAAACAAAAAAGAAAATGCGAGGGAGCGCGAAAGGGTGGGATCTGATGTTGTTGGGAGACATTAAGAAAAGGAGAGAGGCGGAGAGTGAGTTCCGTATGTCATACGGAGCATGAGGTTCACGAGCAGCAGGAAACTGAAGATGGTCTCGTGGAGACTACTACTACCGTGAGAACACCTGGTAGAAGGCCGTTGACACTTCTCAAACCTAGCTATTTACTTCCGCATCTCCTTTGTTACCACGGGCCACCAGGTGGCTGAGCCTTCTGTCCTCTGGGGTTAGACGTTTGAGTTTCTCCAAGGAAAACTAATACACAAGGGGAAAGCTCTTTAGCCCTAAAGCTATCTCGTAAAGTACTCGTGTCTCGACACGCTTGTGCTAATCTCTAGTAGCGCTTGCTACGCACACATTCCTTGATGTGTAACGCACTAACACGAGCAGTACTCAAATTGCTCGTGTGAGCACTTGTGTGTATGCGTGTCTAACAGTGGGTCGACGATGATGACGTTCAAAAGCTTTCTCTCCCGCTCTTTTCGTACTTGCGTTCGCACGTGTCACGACCATTTGCGTTGTGTGTGTTTGTGTGTGTGTGTGTGTGTTTGTTTGATTGTCTTCCACTTCACCCTCTGTGGGGTGTTGCATCACCGAAAGGCGGCTGACATCTTCCCCCTCAAAAACAAACAAACAAACAAACAAACAAAACAGAAAACAAAAACAGAATCCCCTTTATCCAGCCGCAGAAAAGGGGAGCAGCGAACGATAACAAAAGAGGATCATCGACAGTGCTGCGCGGCAAGATGGACTGGGAACGCAAACTGGCAGAGAAGGAGGTGCGCGAGGTCGTGGCGGATGCGGAGTCTTCTCTCGCACAGCGACATGTGCGGGAGGGACTGAAGAAGAACAAATTCGCAATTGTGATGTTCACTGTGGTCATCGCTGTCCCAGCTTTTTTTCTCATCACGTTCTACGCGGCAAAGGCACGTGAGATCCGCGCCAACTTTCGCGACCCCTACGAACTGCCAGCCGGCTTCGACCCCAAAACAGGCGAGTTTGTTGACAAGGATGCAGAGACGAAGTCGGCGCATGATCTGCCGATGCCGAGCCCGTTGCTGATTGGAGATGAGCCCGGTAACTACGGCCCTCGCTCACGTAAGCGCAGCATCATGTAATGCCTACCGTCTACGGGGGTACGAGTGGAGTGTGTACCTGTGCCGTGGATGCCAGCGAGAGGGGAGAGGAACGCCCTCCTTCCCAGTGCTGCAGTCCTCGCGGACTGCCCCCTCTTTTTCCTTCCATCACTCACCTGTGACGTTGAATCGTGCTTTCTGACGTGTGTGTGTCGGTGTGTGTGTGTGTGTGTGTGGGAAGTTCTGTGAAGGGCGACGTTTTTTTTTTTGAGGAAATCTGCGCGAATAGCAATACGAAGACAACCGTGTTGATTCGCGCTTTTCTGCTGTTGATGTGATGCCGTACTCAGGATTAAAAAAAAGGAAAGCAAAAGATAAGAACGAGCCCATGAGGCGATGGAGGGAGGAAGAACAGTGCCGCGACGGTGGCAGCTGCGGCTGCTGCACGCACAACGCTACACCATCTGCGCTGTAAAAGGACGCGTGCGGTACTCAGGGGCATGAGGCATGTTCGATTGTACATCTGTTGAATGGGATGGGCGCACTGGGTGGCGCTGCAGTGGGTGTAAAGAACACACTCTCCCCCCTGTTGGTGATCGCATTTTCGCCAGCTTCACACACAATCACGTACCCCCACACGTAAACACAACTTCACGACACCCTTATCCTCCGTCTTCTTTACATTCTTTTTTTGCTGCCATTGCCTCTGACCACAAACACTGACCACTTCGCTGTTTGTCTTCCTCTTCCTCTGCCGTGCACATCGTTAAATGAATGGGTGGTGGTGCTCAGCAGATCCATCTAGGTCCATCCATGAGCACGCTCCTCGATATATATCGGCACACATTCCCCAAGCGGCTGCGCTTTGACAAAGCGAGTCAAATACTGTACGCGCAGTGCTATTCCATTGCGAAGCAGTACAAGCACAAGAAGTATATCCCACAGAGTGAGATTCGCCATGTGCTGGACGGCTACGAACCGATGCCTGGAGCGCCGTGGCTGCAGCTGCCCATCGTGCGCCACGTGCTGCTGATACGCCTCATCAATGGTCTTCGCGGCCTCGCTGGCCGCAAGTCGTGGCTGTACAACCGCAGCGTGGAGGAGGAGTATCGCGCCATCAGCAGCTGGCTCGACAAGTCCGTGAAGGTGCCCGCCAACAGACGAGGCAGCGTTGGTGATGGCAGCAGCATCAGTGGTAGCGGAGCGAGGGCTGGCAGTAGTAGTAGCAGCCGCAGCGGCGGCAGCAGCAGTTCTTCGTTGGATCATGGCGCTGGCGCCAAGGCACGGGCGTCCGCCCAGAGTAAACTGAATGGCATGGTAGAGAGGGAGAAGTTTGAGAAGGAGGTGCTCATGAACTTCCACGTCGCCACCGTGTACCAGCGCATGTTTCGCATCGGTTTCGTCGTTGTGTTTTTCCTGTGCTTCCTCGTCTACGCCTCCTTGCATACAGACAACTTCGTCTACTGGTATCTCCACTACTACCGCCGCTATGGGCGTGAGGAGATTCTGCAGTTCTTTCGAGAGATCACGTCGCTGCACGCCGTGGCGGAGGTACCGCCGGCATACGCGAGCATTCTGCCCCCGCCGTGCGTGCGTCGCACCAGTCCGACCGGTGACGTCACCTACGCCGTCAACATGGTGGAGTTGGTGATGGCGGACCGCAACGTCACCGTCTTTGCGATTCCGTGTCCGCAGATGGGCCCACGAGTGTTCTTTGAGCGCGTGGGCGAGGTTGCTGCGGTGTGTGACGGCATCGTGCTGGAGGGGGTGACCTTCGACAAGGTGGACAAGCTGGCTCCGGCGGTGTTCTTCCCGCTAAAGGATGATACCTTCCCCGCACTCGGGGTGCATCATCGCTTTCTCGATATCTTGCGCTACTCCGCCGAGGAGCCGCCGATGCTATACCCGGCTGGGTCAGAGGTGAGTTGGAAGGCCTACGCGATGCAGGTGGTGATCCCGTACGAGCTGCGCTGCGTGTACAACCCAACGTACCTTTCAGCGACGAAGGGTGAGGCACGTGTAGGGTGGGGACGGCTCCGTCAGGTGCTAGAGGAGGTGGGGGAAGCCGTGACAGGGTCGACGGAGCAGGAGCGGCACGTGATCTGTATCCCATGGACGCTGAATCAAATGGTGAACCTGGAGGCCAGTCTTGTGAAGTACGGCTTTACGGTGCGCAATGTGTACCCGCTGCACTGGCAGCGTGAGGATCACATGGGAGAGCACTTCTGCAATCATTTCCATATCGACTAACGGTGCGGAGAATGAGAGAGGGGGAGAGAGTGTGTGTGGAAAGACGTTGTGTGAGTGTGGGTGTGGTTTCGTTGAGAGCGGCGCTGCGTCGCAGTGCAGGGAGGCGGCATTGTTTGTAGTCTTCCCCTTTCTCCCTCTCTTTCTCCGACTCACACACGCGGGAACGGCTCAGGCTGCCGTTGCATCAGGCTGCGTGTTCGTTGTTTCGCTCTTTCTTTCGTTCTCTCTACAAACGATCTTGATTTGGTCGCTTTCGCTCACATCTTTTGATTCTTTACATCTTCCCCCCTATTTGGCTTTGCTCCGGCACTGTGTTTTGTGTTGTACGCGTCTACAGACCTGCGGCGTGTCTGCAGGCGAGAAGGTCAAGCCGTGCTTTTTGTACGGACTTTTCCTGTGCCGCGTTGACTGCTAACGAATGCCGTGGACACATTTGCACACGAAAACTGTATGAACTGAGCCACCACGACAGAAAAAACCAGAGAAAACCCAAAATCAAAACAAAAGAGCCTTCAACGACACGACGGACGACGAAGATTGCGGCTGCCGCGGCTCAAAAGTTGCTTGGAAAGGCAAAAAGCTGTCATTGCCATCTAACGCGGATGTGGGAAGGAAGCGAAGAGACGCGTGCAAGCGTTTTTTCTACTTCGTGTACGTACCCCTGTGTTTCCCCTGCTCCATCCGTCTTTTTTTCGTTGCTGATTGTAGCACACACACATCTATGCTCACATCGGGAGGGATGGGCAAAGATATGTGCGCAGGAGGGCAAGCGCATTAGCGCGGACGCTGACTCGCGACAAGATTCTCTTTAGAAAGGCGTCGCGCCTGCTTTTCGCTGACTTTATAACCCTCCCCGTCCTCCCCCGGGTTGGGCCGGTGGGGGCTCACCCGGCTCCTTTCGTTCTCTCTTGTTCCCACCCCCATTTCCCTTGTGCTTTCTCTCCCATGCTCTATGATCTTCCTTTTGTTCTACTGGTATTTCGAGTGCGTGCCATCCCGCAGTTCGAGGCTACATCACAACTCGTCTGTTCAGCTGCCCCCCTCTTCTGTTGTTTTCCTCCCAGCTTGGATCGCTGGCCTCTCTCGAGCGCGCGTTAACGCAACTCAGCCTTTGAGAAGGTGCGCACGACGCGGGCGACGGCACACGGCTGGGAGCGCGCACAAACGCGCGTGTTCTCCTGCACCACCTTAGCAGGCGTGAGACGCGGTGCTCAGCGGGTCCGCTGCCGCTGTTCATCTGCCCTGCTCTTTTCACGTTTCTTGTTGTCTGCATCTCCGGCTTTTGCTCTTCTCTTGACACCCGCTCTGTTACCCGTGCAACGCAACTCTCTACTTCATCGTCTTCGCTTGTGTAAATCACATATTGTTTTTTTTTTCTCTGACATATATATCTGCTCCAAACTCTCTGCAACACCTTTGAATGTTGCCGCCGTACTTGACCACACGCGAGCGCCATGGAAAGTACTTTGTCTTTTGCAATGGCCGGATATTTGTGGGACCGGATTGGCGCATCATGGTGATGAGTGTGGTCCTCATCACGGTAGGCACGCTGCTGTTTGTCTTCTACACGAACGAAATCACAGCTGCACGTGTAATTGTTGGCTTGTCAGCGAGCGCCTCGGTGGTGTCGCTGCTCGTGTGCGGCTTGTCGGACCCTGGCATCAAGCCCCGTGGTGAGCCGCCATCGCTGGATGCCTCGCCGCACGACCCGCGCTGGCGTGAGCGGGTGTACATCGACAAAGACGGCACCCCACACCGCACCCGTGTGGAGGTGAAGTGGTGCTACAGCTGCAACAACTACCGCCCCTACCGCGGAGTGCATTGCCGGTACTGTGATGCGTGTGTGACACGACGTGATCACCACTGCCCGTGGACCGGCACTTGCATCGGTGCCAGAAACTACCGCTCCTACTTCGCACTTGTGTGGTTTCTTTCGATAATGCTGCTGACTGCGTTCATTGGGGGTATTCATAACCTGGTGCGGCGGTCGATTCGCTTCGGCAAGGCGAACGCATCGATCGAGGATGGGCCGAGTGGTTTTACTGCTGCCCTCATCGATACGTATGGGATTGAGCTGGCGCTGATTTTACTTTCCTTTGTCTTCGGCTTCTTGTCCGTCTCCTTAGCACTGCACCACACCTACCTCATTACACAGAACCTCACCTCTGGTGACGTGGCCAAGGAGCTGCCAGAGAACGTCTTCACCTATGGAAGTGTGCTGGCCAACATGTGGGTGGTGCTGACGGGCTGTAATGAGGAGGAGCGCGACAGCGTACAGGCGGAGGTGGTGATCGAAGCTGGCGACTCCGCGGCCGGCGATGAACCGTCCACCTCGCTGGCGCCTACGCCGTCCGGCCACGAGACGCTTTGCGACGACGGCGGAGCAGTTCCTGTTGGCTGCAGTGCAGACGTAGGCGGTGTGTAGTGTTACCACCTCCCCCTTCTCTCTGTGATGTTCTCCCCCTCATTACTTTTCCTTTCCTTTGTTGAATCTCGTTGATTTGCCTGGGCGAATATGCGGCCTTCTCCCTACGCCTTCTTCATCTCCACGATCGCTGCTGATGTGTGATTCCTTTTTTTTTCTTCTGCTACACGGCACGCCGTCGGCTTATTCGTTGTCGCATGATAGACACACAGGCACACGCGCACACTTATTTTGTTTTCTCTTGATATCTTATGAAAACACTAGAACATGCTGACATTCACCACCACCAGCAACAATATCAGCGTCTTCGTTTTTGTCATGCTGATGTTTCTTTTTATCATTTCTTTTTTTTTTTAAACACCCGTCCCTTCCCGATTTCTGACGCTGCCAAAAATACGAGTTGTTGCGCCTGGACGATAACATAAGCGGCTCCCTGTTTGTGGCCATCCTGATCTCTCTCTATTATTATTGTTATTGCCGCTGATATCATGATGGATAATTTTCTTTCCTTTTTTTTTCTGTTTTTAAACATGGCCTGGTAGGTGCGGTTGAATGGGCGGTGCGTGGCTGCACGCGCCGCTGTGGGTGGTGGTTGCTGCATGCTTTTCTTCTGTATACTTCAAATCGCTTCCGCATACGCGGCGCGAAGGTGCAAACAGTAACAACACAAACAAACAACGAAAAAGTCCTTCACTAAACAAAATTAAAAGAAAAAAGAGAAACACCAATCAAAAGTGACACGTTTCTCTCTCTCTCTTTTTTCTGTCCACGTGAAGGGCGGAGGGGGCTGTTTGTCGTCTACGTGTTTCCTGCATCTGCATGTCCCTCAAACACTCAGGAAAAGAAGGAAGGCGATGAGTAGAGAGAGAGAGAACATTTGAATTCACGTTGCTCCACGATGTGTTTGTTGCGTGTATCCAGGCATTTCACGCCGTGTTGTTGAGGAGGGCCGAAGTCACGCACCTAAGAGTGCAGCGCTGCCATCACAAGACTGGGTGGTGTTCATTGGCTTGCAACGGTTTCTTTCCCACCGACGACGACTTCTCTTCTGCTTATGTATGCGTGTTCTCTGCTGCAAAGCCTCCTTATTCTCATTTTCTGTTGTTGCTGTTGCTGTCCGCTCCGCCCCTAGGAGCTCGTTACTACCGCCACCACCAAAAAAGACAAAAGAAGATAATTAACTACAGCCCTGATCGGATAGCTGCCCAGGTGTTGTCCACCATCATATTCTTTTGCGTACGTCACGTGACGTCTTCCACAGCACTGAGGAGCAGAGGTGTGCAGACGTCTGTTTCCTAGAAAAAAAAAACACAGGTCAAAAAGCAGCTTTCCTCTGCTGCATTATTTGGTACACGCCCGCTGTAGAGTACATCCTTGCTGCGAAGCTGTTCGACAAGGATGCAGACTGCCACGGCGCCGTTTCTTCTGCGCTCCTGCTACAAGGATGAGTACATCACCGACACCCAGGTGGTGCGTCCCATCACCGAGCTCATGATTAACATCTTCGGCGCACAGGTGACAAATCGCTACGATACCCACATCCCTGCCGTCGCCCGCTCCCTGTACACGCTGTGCTCCATGTCTCGCGTGCAGACGCTGGGACAGGAGTTCTGCGACTTGCTGCCCGTTTCAAAGGCACACCCGTGGCAGACCGTCGGCCCTGCCCGCGTGTTTCTGCTCTCCATGCTGCAGCTATTCGAGCCGACGGCGATCTTCTTTGCAGCGCGACGTTTTTTTCCTGACATGCCCGCCCACGATGTCGAGGTGATCGTGAACAAGGTGGTTCTTTGTCTGCTGTTTCTCTTTGAGCGGTACGCGACGCTGCCACACCGTGCGGTGTGGATGCGCTTCTTGAGTCTAAAGCCGTCGCAGCAGCTGCAGGACAGCGACGGTGCCCCCGGCTCGTACCTGTCACTGGGCCTGGTGATCCTCGTTGAGCTCGTGGTGCGGCTGTGGCGATACAATAAGCAGCGGCACTCGCGGGAGGCGAAGCACACGGCAGAGACCGTCGCCCTCACCTCCAGCAGCGACGAGGATGCCCACGACGCCCAGTCGGGTAGGTGCATGTTGTGCCTCAGCAACCGCAAATGTCCGACGGCAACCAACTGCGGCCACATCTTCTGCTGGCGCTGCATCGCGGAGTGGATTCAATCTAACCCGCAGGAAGCGGTGTGCCCGTTTTGCCGTCAGCACATCACCACGCAGGCGCTCGTTCCGCTGTACTTCTACGTGGCGAAGGAGCCACCGCGTGTGGGCACCGCCGCTGACGAGGACGGCGACAACAACAGCGCACCCGCTCCGTCCTCTCCCACCCCCGACAACAACAATGCGGCGTCAAGTTGACTTGAGCATCGTTGAGAGAGAGAGAGAGAGGGACTGTGGACAGGGGTTGATGAATGTCGTTGGGTGCTTGCACGGACAAGGGAGCGCATCTGCAGTTCACTGCGGTGAGGCGGCGTCGTCTGTGTGAGTCTTGTTTTGTTTTATATGTGTATTTGTGTGTGTTTGTTTTTGGGCAACGCTGCCACAAGAAGCGCGAGTTGCACCGCTCATCGGGTCTTTCTGGCTCGTCTTCATTTGCTGAGGTGGTGACACGACCGTTGCAACAAAGACCATCGA
This sequence comes from Crithidia bombi, assembly GCA_900240985.1. NCBI lineage: Eukaryota > Euglenozoa > Kinetoplastea > Trypanosomatida > Trypanosomatidae > Crithidia > Crithidia bombi. The sequence goes on along the minus strand of OESO01000163.1, from coordinate 41,509 downwards.
TGCTGCTTGAGTGCTGCTTGCACAGACATCGACGCTTCAACTTTTCTGTTCTCATCCTGTGCGGGTGGTAACGGTTGCATCCGCTGCGTGGACAGTATCCAAAGGAAGTGCTGCGCCACCAAAATGAGGCGTACTCACCTTCCATCCCCAACCTTCGCGTGTGTATGTGCGTGTGTGTGAGGGACTCTCACTGCTGGCGTTGTTTAATGCACACAACTCAGCGGGGTTGTTACCACGAAGAGAATCTTCAACTATTGTGCTATAGGGAAGGGGGAGGGAGGGAAAGTGCTCCACCACGTGCGTTCACTTGACTCTGCCGCTAGCAGTGGAAGTCTGCGTGCGACTGGATCGCCGCACAACGGTGTTGCAAAGGATGCCGTTTTCTTCACATTTGCAGGGAAGTGTTCCTGTGCTGCAATTCTCTTTTCGTGCGCCACACTTCACTACTCCTTCCTGGTCCCTCTTTTTTTTTGTGTGTTTTACAGCAGTGAAAGCGTGATGATCGTTGCGTCTCTTCTCCATATTCATTTCCCCCTCCCTTAGCAAACACACACGCACACACACACACACACACACACACACACACACACACACACACACAACACACACACACACACACACACACACACACACACACAACAGCTTTATCGTTGCAACCGAGCATTGCTCCCAACACCCCTCCTCCTATCTCCGGTTCCCCTTCCTCTCTGCGGCAGGTTTGAACTTCTCCGTGTGTTCCTCCGCACCCCAACCGCTGCCATCATGTCGTCGTTCAAGGCAGAGAACATCATTCGCGACCACCTCGACGCCGAGGCGCTGTCGCTGGCCGGCATGCATCTTACCTCCCTCGAGGGCCTGCTGCCGCTTCTGGCGCAGATGCCCTCGCTGCGCAGCCTTGACGTGTCTCATAACGAGCTGCGGGTACTGCCCACGGACCTCGCTGTGCTGGAGACGCTAGAAGAGCTGAACCTCGCCTTCAACCCTATCTGGGGTCTTCACCACATCATCGACGGCCTTCAGACCCTGAAGAGCCTGAAGCGTCTCACCGTCACCCTTCCCATAGCCGCGGAGGAGGAACAACTGATTATGAGGCTGCCTACGTTGACAATGCTGAATGGAACGGCCCTGACGGAGATGACAGAAAACGACACGAGCGCTGTCACCGGCACGGAGGCACAAAAGCAGCAGCAACAGCAGTGCGGATCTTCGGAAAGGCAGGAGAAGGACGCCGACTTTGCGTACTGGAACTCGCGGGACTCCGAAGGCATCGAAGACTTGTTCGCCGATGTCAGCCACCATGACACCCTTTCCACACAGGAGTTCTTTGACTACATGAGCCGCGTTGTGCAGCACGTCACGTGTCTCACGGCCGCAGAGGACGACGTCTTCGCGCAAGAGGGGGAGGTGCTCAAGGCACGCCGGCTCCTCTACGAGTTTTGCTTCGGCAATGTCATCCGGAACACCTTCAAAGACGGTCAGGATGCCCTCGGCCGACAGCTGCAGGCGCTCCTGCGCTACGAGTCTGCGATGATGGATCAGTACGACATGCATTGGCGTCGTGCGCTGCGGGACCGTGACACCCGTCTCGCACACATGAAACGCGACATGCAAGACGCGATGGCCGACATTCAATCCCTCATGGAGCACCTCCCCACTGCCGAGGAGGAAAGGCAGCAACAGCAGCAGCCGCGGCAGGGCAGTACAACCTCCGGGGGAGGTGCTGCGGAGGCCAGTCAGTTTCGCAATTCTTCGATGCCGGCGCAGTCCGCGGCTGCCAGCGCCACCCCTCTCAATCGCAGTGCTGCAGAGGCGGCCTTCGGTGCCTCTCCGCAGCCTCTCCCACCCGCCCCTGTCGTGGCCGCGACGGCCAGCGGGTCCCGGCGCACGCAGCGACCGCCGTCGGAGTCGCACGGTCGCAAGACAGGTTACAAGAAAGTGCTATCCTTGAAACAGCTTAAGGAGATCATCGAAAGCATTTACACCTCCAAGACGAAGTACGATGAGCGGTGCAAGCAGAACCAGCTGCCGCGTGAGACGATGGAGCAACACATGTACACCTACCTGAATCAGAAATACGGGTTGCGGGAGATCATTCTAGAGTGGGCCACCGCGATTGTGCAGGCGGTGCGGCGCTACGCGGCAGGGGATAACGACGTGGCTGTCTTTGGCAAAATCCTGCGCAACGAGATCGACGAGGAGTTTCGCTTCGTGCAGCAGCACGTGCGGGAGACGGTGAAGGAGCTGCTGCGACTGCAGATCAAAACAAAGCGGCCACTCGGTGGGGTGGCAGAGATGAACCGTGCGCTGCAGGAGTCGATGAGCGGCACCGTCGCGGAGGATGAGTGGAAGGAGGTGGTGAAGTACATGTACAACGCCGCCGACGCCGCCCTCATCACGAGCATCATTCATCAATATCTCTATCGCCAGTCTTTGCCAAAGCTGCAACGACACCGCGAGGAGGAAGTCAAGCTGTCGCCGACGGCGGTGTACTCGCAACTGCTGTATAAAGACTTTGTACGTCTTCTTTTAGATTTCCAGCTGGACGGGCATGAACGTTTTTTGGAGCGGTACGTCGGAATCTTCCGTCGGCACGACGGCGATCGCAATGGCATCGTCAACAACGTGGAGTTCGCTGCCATCGTGCATGAACTCGACCCCACCAAGCCGGAGGAGGAGGTGGAGGCGATGGTGCATCAGATCGATCCGTACGGCAGTCAGCTGATTACCTTTTCAGAGAGCATCTCCTTCTTGAATGATGAGCTGCTCAAGCTGACGTACTCTCAGCACGATGCGCAGGAGTAGAAGAAGGAGTCTTCCGCGTGGCGAGGATGGCGGGGGGAGAGCCACGTGGGAGCCTCTCTTTCTCTTCCCCTCTCTCGCTTCACGTGTGTCTTTAACTCTTTCGATGTGTTGATGTCGTGATTTTTGTTGCTGTTGTTGTGCTGTTGTGTTAGTGCTGTGCGTCGTTGTTAATTTCACCTTTTTCTTGTACATTTTCAAAGCCCCCCCCCCTGTCGTTTGCGTGGGAGGGAGCATAATTGGGGAATGTTGATGCTGCTGTTGCCTGCTTCAAGCCCAACATCCGAGCTGCCCATCGGTCAGCGTGCCATTCTCCTCCATGCACGTATTCACTTAAACGCCCAGCAAGCAGCAAAACAGATAAAGAAACGAACCACATGTTCTTTTTTGTTTTTTCTGCCCACGCCCTCCTCCACCACCACCTCTGCCTCGTGCATGTTGTTGCTGTGTCATCGACAAGGTTTATGCTGACGTACGACCTAGAGGTCGAGGCTGGGGAGGGCACATGAAACAGCGCAGCAGGCAATATCTGGTGCACTGCCAACACGCAAGCCCAGCATCGCACTCTCGATGGTGCACAGATGCACTGTTTCCTGAGCCCATGTGGTAGCTACACAGCTGCACTCATGTGTGAGGCGAATCGCCCACCTCGGGCTTTCAAATAAAGGAGCAGCAACGGCGACCTGCAGTGCTCTCGCTGCGATGATCATCACCGTGTGCCACCTCAAACAACTCATCCACTTCTGTGATTTATCTTTTCTTTATCGCAGCGACGCTTCTTCAGCGTAGAAAACGAAGTGACGGTGGCGGCGGTGCCTTCGTCTTTTCTCTCTCTTCGTGCTCCTTGACGTCAACGGTTGATCTTTGCTGGACGCGTAGTTATTGCCATCTCGTGGGATCTCGCGGTGCACAGCGCTGATTTTCTTTTTTGTGTGGGAGTCTGGCGTGGTTGGCATTTGGTGTTTTCTTTTTTTTTAGCTCTTTGCTGCCTCACTCACCTTTGCTTTGGTGCTTGCGGTGTGTGTGCGTTTTGCTCGTTATCGATGTTCTGTCGCTTGTAACAGCGGGCATCAGCGACCAAAAACAAAAAGAAAAGAAAAGCGACGGCAGCCAGAGCAGCGAAGCACGAAGAAACAAGTAACGGCAGCATGAAGGCCGCCATCGACTTCAGCGCTCTTCCGCCGGTGGTGGGGGTGAGCACCAACGTGGCCACGATGGTCCCTCCCGCCTCCACCTTCGCCCTCACTAGCGGGGAACTCGCCGAGTGCTTTCTCAATGCACGGCGCAGCAGCATCCACACGCAGCCCCCGCCTTCGGATACTAAGACAATCAAGAAAGCGCAGGAGAGGCTCGACAGCTTTCACTCCTCTCAAATAAACCCCTTCCTGTACGGGTACATGTACCCTGACCAAGACATCCCAGAGAATGTGCTGAACGCCATCCGCAACCTGTGCGTCAATGCGAGCTCCGACTGGGCAGCGAAGTGCCAGCGACTTGCATTTGATGTCTTGACGGCGGAGCTGCAGGCGAAGTCGTCGAATGTAATTCCACGTGCCAACCACGACGATCCGATCGGGCTGGCGCAGCTGCGCCGGGTACTGCCGGCACTGAAGTACGTGCCGAAGGTGTCCGTGTCCAACCCGCATTGCCGCTTTGTTGGTAACTACACAGACGAGGCGGCGGACAACGGAAGTGTGTTCTCTGCGAAGGTGAGCGTGCAGAACACAGGATCGCAGACCTTCACGGTCGAGATTGTGCAGACGCAGACCGTCATTGACGGCGTGAAGGTGGAGGACAAATTCATGGAGGCAACGCTGGAGAAGGCCGAGCTGCACCGTGGAGAGTCGGTCGACATGTGCCTTACGATGCAGAACCCACCCCGTGCGGTGCTGTGGGAGTACGAGCAGGTCGTTGTCTTAGCAGTGAACGGCGTTCTCAAGTACTTTGTGACCTTCGCGGTGATCTCGCCGAAGCAGAATCTGTTTAAGCAGCGTCTGCCCGGGTGCTTGCCGCTGACGGTGCAGAACTCACCACTGGGCGACTACACTGCACCGCTGATGCTGCAGGTGCTGAAGCACGCCTTCATTCGGCAGGAGGGCTACACGAGCTCTGCCGTCACCCACTTGTTGCTTGGCAAGGCAGTGAACTACCGCCCACACAACGAGGTAGTCATGGCGGAGACAATGCGGCTGAAGGAAGCACTGTCGGAGCAGCTGGACCTGGCGGAGATGATTTCCAGCTACTGGGCCTCGCTGCCCGACGCACGAAAGGCACCTTTATCACGGCAGTACCGCGCACCGCAGTCATCGGCACAGCCGGCCCGCTACGCCCCCGGCTCCGACAAGGTCGGCTCATCGACCAGCGCAGCCGCCGACGCCTTCTTTCCCAATAGCTCCACGCGGCTGCCCGACGTGCTGCTGCGGTCGCCGCCAGCGGTTATTTTTGGTGTAATGATGATTTGGCTTGCAGAGATGGACATCGCCATTTTCGACTCGTCCTTCTTTAACTCCGACGCGGTCGGTTACCTGCAGACGATGCCGCCCTACCTGCGCGGAGTCATTCTGTGGATTGTGGACCTCTGCTGCGGGCTGCTGGCAAACCAGGCGGCGAACGGTGTCAACGAGCGCGTCCTGGCGCTGACCTTCGCAGCGCTGCTGATGCGGCGCAGCACGCAGAGGTTCAGCGCTGAGGAGACGGAGGCCTTCTCCGACGCGCAGGACACAGATCTCGTCCACTCTGCCGGCAACACCGTCACCGCCGTGTCCTTTTCAACGGAGGTGTCGTTCCATCAAAACGCGGTGACAGCAATGCTACATTGGATCAGCATTTACCGAGTGAAGTACATGAAACGAACTAAGTAGCCTGGGATGCGGTGCAATGAACGTATGTACTGTCTTTCCGTGCGTTTGCTGGTAGGAGGATGCTGCTTCACGTGAATGGACCGTGCGGCAGCACAGAAGGTGGTACATGGGAGGCAAGTGTGCGACTTGTGTGCGTGTGCGTAGCGCTGCGCCTGGAACGAGCTGCCGTGCTAGCTGTTCTTTGTCTTCTTCCCTGTGCAAGCCCATGAGGCCCTTCGAGACGATGAAGCGTGTTTTACCCTGTCGTACGGCAATTTGCTCAGAGCTCTCCTTCCAAAGGGAAAGAGAAATAAGCAAAAAGCGGGTGTTTTGTGCGTTGTTGATGTGCAGAGAGGCTGTGAGGTGACGCGAGCGATCAGATGGCTTCGGCGAAGCTTCGTAGTCTTTTCATTCGAGGTGTGCAACGCAATGTGAGAATACGTTGCCGCTAACGCACTCGTCGTCGCTGCCTCCTGCTTCAGGCGGCTGTTCCACACCGTCTTATCCCTTAACTCCGCTTTTTTCAAAATCCGGATTTGCTTTCTGCGCATCACTAAATGCTGAAGTATACTGAGCGAGCCGCTGTCACACCGGAAGACGCTGTCGTTGCCTCACCTCCCTCCCTCTTCACGTTCCCTCTCCTCTGCGCATTCCTTCAGCACACTTCTTCACCCTCTCCCCCAGTTTCCTGTCCGTTCTCGTCTCTGCTTCGATGGGGTCCGCAACACCAGCGGCCACACCGGCAGCCCCGTCTGCGCCAACCACGCGCGCTGTGCATCCGGCTGCACGGTGGGTGGCCCGCCTCTTCTCCCCCATGTCTCTCAAAGACCAGGAGTACTGCACTGACCGCTTTCAGCGTCTGCTGTGGGGGACCCTCCTCGTCTCTTTCCCAATCGCCTACTGGATCGGTAACGTCCTCATCACAGTGGGGGCTGTGTGTGGAGCCACGGTGGTGTCCCTTGTGCTGTTCGTGCCGAATTGGTATCAGCATCCTGACCCCCTCCTGAAGTACGCCGATGACACAGATGTCTACAACTACTATCAGCAATACGAGGCAGCGAAGAAGGCCGCCCGGGGGGCGGCGGCTGCACCATCTGCCACCACCGCTGACGACGGTGCCACGCCAGCCAGTCGCAAGGCTGCCTGAGGAGCCGGAGGATACTCAAAAGACTGCAAATGAACGGGGCAGACGAGAAGGGACGGCAACAAACAAAAGCAGCCGTTGCCTGTGGGAACACTCGAATCATGATGCGTATGTGTGTGCGTGAGTGTGTGTACGCGTATGGTGTGGTGTGGTGTGTCGTTGGGCTGCTCCAAGCTGACCTTGCAGGTTGCTGTCTTTATGTGCATTGTTCATCCTTCCGTCGCCGTCCTTGTGGGGCAGATGAGGGTCTTCTTCCTTTTTGAGCGCACTGTTATGCATTGCGTGTCAATGCAGAGTTTATACAACGATGAAAAAAAAAACAAAGGACTCTCTCTCTCTCAATAGCTGATGTGTTTTAGTGCACAAAACAACAGAGCATAAACTCCTTCACCTTTCCACTTCTCGGCGAGAGGCTTCAAATATTGAGAAGAAAGGACGTTGTGGAGCGGCGTTGCTGCCGTGACACTCACGACAGCTGACAACGTTTGATCAAGGCTTCTGTGCCTGACCTACACACACACACACACACACACATACACACACACCGCAAGCCCCACTGTGTCTTTGCTCCACTCTTTCTCTCTCTTTGTGCATGTTGCGCGTGCGCCATCCTCTTTTCGCATTTCAGTTACACTTATCAAGGAGCTACTTGAGAGCCTGCAGCGACACCCACCGTTGTGAAAGACGGGTTTTGGCTTTGTACTCTTGTCTCGTAACAACGTACACCACAACCCATTTCAAAAAAAAAAAAACAACAACACAAGAAAACGAGACGAAAAACGCCTCTCAGGGAAGCGTCCCCGCAATGCAGATAATATCAACACAGGCAGCCACAATCGTATCAACCTCGTAAATTCGTTGTCCAGCTGCAACATCTCAGGAAAAGAGAGTGTATACACTCTTTTCGTTTTTTTTCCCTGCTGCTGCACGCTTGTCCATCAGAGATGCACGTGGCATACGGCACAGATGCCAGCGCTGCCGGTGGGGGTACCGCTGGACCGTCTCCCCTCGTCGCCACCCTTGCGACAGCTCGCACCTTGGCCCTCGACGACGGCGACACCTACGAAGGTGCAGTGCACGCGAAACACGGCGTCGTACTTCCGCACGGGCAAGGTGTGTGGCGATCCGCCGACAATACCCTGAGCTACGAAGGCCACTTTGTACAGCGCTGGCGGGACGGCTACGGGCGGCTCTGCACGCCAGCGTTTACGCTGTGGGCCCGCTGGCGGATGGACCGGCCTGACCTCTCCTCTGCCACCCGCGTCGACTACGCCAACGGGGATCGCTACTGCGGGTTTATCGAATGGAAGGTGAAGCCGGTCGGCTCATCATCGCCCAAGCTGCGGTCGAAGTTCAGCGCGTGGGCTGCCTCTGTGCAGCCCATGCGTCAGCGCTGGGGGGAGGTCGTGATGCGGGACGGGGACACCTACGTGGGCGAATGGAAAGATGATGAGCGGGAGGGGTTTGGGTGTTACGTGTGGGCCTCTGGCAGCCGTTACACCGGCCGCTTCCGTCGCGGCCAGTGCAGCGACATCGGCACCCTCTTCATCGCTGCATCCGACATGGACGGCTGCTTCACCCGACTTGGCAGTGGGGGGTGGCGGTGCGGTGCTGGTAGCGGCGTCGGCAGTCGTGACCATCGTCAAGACGCGGGTTACGGTGACGGTGTGTGTGGAGTGGCCCGCTGGCCTCCGCTGAAGCGGCCGTCGTGGGACGGCATCATTGTTGATGTCGTCTGGGCTGATGGGCGCTGCTGTGGCGAGGGCCATGTGACGCTGCCCGGTGGCGTTCGCATTTCTGCTGACTGGCGCACCGGGTCTTCGCCCCTCGACGGGGAGCTGGTGCTGCCGGTGCTGAGCCCGCAGGCTCGCGTAGAACCAGATGTGTACGAGTGGCACCAGAGCTTTCAGTGGGAAGCGCTCTTCAGTCGCAACAGCAGCAACGGCAGTCCCCGCGGCACGGCAGAGGTAGTGTCCCGCGCACGCGCCACCATCCGGCAGTCCAACTCCGCCGAGCTCGTGCGGAGCTGCCTGGTGGAATTGCTCAACACACACGAGCTGATCACGACAACACTGCATATCTTTCGCCGGTGCTTTTACGCGTTATACGGGACGTGCGGCAGCGAGACGGAGATCGGCGCCGGTGGCAGCACGCGCGGCCTCGGCTGGTGCTCGCTGCGCAACCAATACGGCCGCTGCATTCACCGTGCGCGTGGACGGCCGATACAGGCGGGGGACCTCGACTTGGCCTTGCGCGACGTCGCGTCTCTGGCGAAGTCGACGGTGCGGTTTGCACTGGAGCAACTCGAATCGGAGCTGCAGGCAAAGGTGCTGGACTGCGGTGGTGAGGCGGTGATTGGGCGTTGGGTGGCGGACCGCGTCTTCCAGTACTGCTACCCGGTGCTGCTGAACCTGTATCGCCAGGTGTATCTCACAGAGGAGGCGACGCTCGCGGCCTCGATGGCCCGCATGCGGGACGCCGTTTCCCTCGACGACATGGGCGTGCTGTTCGCACGTCAGAGTGAGAGCCAGGCGCGACTCTTCGACCCCTACACTGATGCCGTGCACTGCATCGAACAGCTAAACGGCGAGACGCAGACGCTGACGACGTTGTTGAAAGTGCTGGTGCAGTGGTCTCGCGAGATCGACCTTTCCACCCGTCTCACACAGGCCTCGCAGGAGCCACATGCTGCTGGGCGTGGGCGGCCCCCGCACAAAGCAGGTAGTAAGGCAGTTACCGCTGCCGGCTCCGCTGATGATCTCCTGCCGATCCATCAGTACGTCCTCAGCCAGTCTCGCTGCACCCCCCTTTACGCCGTTACAAAACTACTCTCCGACTTTGCGAATGAGACGCTCTTTATGGAGGCAACCTCGCAAGAGGCATTTGGCGTGACAACACTGCAGGTGTGCGTGCTGACGCTCCTGGACCTGCATCCGTGGGAGCGTGACGAAGCGAACATCGTCGTGCCCTTCTCCGTTACTCTGAACCGCGTAGGCGAGGTGGTGCAGCGCTGCTCGTCAGTGGCTGAATGGACGTGCGCTGCACTGCATATTCCCGTGGAAGGAAAGGAGGAAGAGGAAGAAAACGTTGCGCAGATGGCGGCGTTCATGACGCACTACGCGAGGCTGTGGGTGCCGCGTGTGGTCGGGTGGGTCGGTGAACACGTCGGCGAGGCTGCAGCCTCCTTCGCCGTGTGCGACTGCGATGCTGCCATGGCAGACATCGCTCTTCTGCACCTGCGCCCGTCCCTCTGTGGGGAGGCTGTGTGTCTGGGCTGCTGGCTGTACGCGAGTGCCTTGCTAGGGTCCGTGCATCTACGACTTTACCTGGATGACGTACTGCTGCCACAGCGCCTGCAGAGCGCTGACGACGTGAAGCACGCGTGTGAGTTCCTGCAAGGGTACTTGCAGGACAGTAGCGTTGCTCTGGAGCTGCGTGTTGATGTGGAAGAGTCCGTGCGGCTGCTTCCAAGCCGCCTGCTGCGCGTGGAGGTGCACCTGTGCGACCTGCTGAGTACCGTGTGAGCAGCGCAAGCCAACTTAACGGGGAAAGGGCAGAGATGTCTGCAACTTGTTATCGCCGGGCACTGCTACAGAAGAAAGGCCGACTCGACCTATTCCGAGTGTTTTCATTGAACTGCTGTCTGTAACATCGCTTCAGCGAGGGTTCTTCTGCTTGGGTTTAAGGGTCACCGACTTCTGCGAGACGCGAGATGGCGGGCGGAAGTGGTGGAGGGGAAGTGCAAGCGGCCGAGTGCGTATTTGATTTCCCCTGGGTATCGCACCACGTTTGCCGTTGCCACGCCAAGCTTGTTGGGTCTTGCAGACTGGGCTCTGCAATGGTTCGTTGACATTAAACAGGCAGCGACTGACGTTTAGACAGCAGTCGATGACATCACCACCAACACACACACAAAAAAAATAAAAAAAACACTATCGTTTTTTTTCGAGGCAGCACAAGGTGCGTGTGGGTATTTCCACAAGCAATAGCGATTTAGGTGGTTACACCCGCCTTGTGGTCCTTTCTCTTGGTGGCAGTCAAGAGAGAACCTTTCTCTCTCCCTTGCGTGTCGTGCTGACTCTTCTTCCAATTGAACATGCACGCTCAGTGGTAGTTCTCGAAAGGAAGGGGAGAGCGATAGCCGACTGACATGTCTACGCATCTGCGCACTGTCGCCCGGTTTCACTGGTGCTTTCACTTTACCCAGCACAACACATGCACTCACACAACAACAACGACAGCAACACCGCATATCTTCACCCGTTCTTTCCTTTGTATAGCAAGCAAAGCCTGCTCTTGATTATCTTCTTCTGCACTCTCACCCACTCACCCACCCACACCCACACCCACACACACACACACACACAATAACAACAACTCTTTCTATCTACAAGTGCTTTTTTTTTTTTGCCTGTTCGTCAACATAAATACGCGTGCACGTACTTCTTCGCTTGCAAACTCCAGAGGTGTAAAACCAACACACAGCGCACGATCACTTCCGGCACGAGTCAGGGCAACCTCCATCGACATCCACGTATCACCCCCTCTCTCCCTCGCTTCGGCGCTTCTTTCTTCAACTGAAAATGTTCATGAAACTCTTCAAGAAGAAGGACAAGAAGGACAAGGAGGAGGAGAAGAAGCCGGACGCTCGTGTCGCAGCCGAGGAGAAGCCATCAGGGGAGCCGGAGCCACAGCAGGAGAAGTTGACGAAGGACGACTTCGAGACACTCGATGTGCTCGGCAAGGGCTCCTTCGCCTACGTGGTGCTGTGCCGTCGCCTGTCCACCAACAAGTACTACGCCATGAAGGTGGTGAACAAGCAGGGCCTCTTGGACCACAAGCGTGTGCAGGATGTCTTCACGGAGCGTAACGTGCTCACCCGCCTCTCCCACCCGTACCTGCTGAAGCTCCACTGGACCTTCCAGTCGGAGCACAAGCTGTTCTTTGTGATGGACTACATGCCGGGTGGCGACCTCGACAAGTACATGAACTCCGTCCCGAAGAAACAGCTCGACCCTGCGACGGCGCAGCTTTACGGGGCGGAGATTCTGCTCGCCATCACGTGCCTGCATGAGCACAGTGTTATCTATCGTGATCTGAAGCCGGAGAACATTCTGTTGGACGGCGAGGGCCACTGTGCGCTGGCCGACTTTGGCCTATCAAAGGACTTTCACAAGGATGGACAGGATGTGTCGGACAAGGACCTGCGTGCCAACTCCTTCGTGGGTTCGCCCTTCTACGTTGCGCCGGATGTGCTGCGTCAGCGCGAGTACACGAACGCTGTGGACTTCTGGTCTTTCGGCATTCTGCTGTACCGCATGCTGTGCGGACGCACCCCCTTCAACGGCCGCAGCATGACGGAGGTCTTTGACAACATCCTCTACTCCGACCTCTCCTTCCCCAGTGGCGTGACGGTGTCGCCCGAGGCGAAGGACCTCATCAGCCGACTCTTGATGAAGGACCCCACGCGGCGCATCAAGGGGCCGGAGGTGAAGGCGCACCCGTACTGGAACGGCATCAGCTTTGATGACGTGATGCAGCGCAAAATTGCCCCGCCGCGCTGGACTCCGCTGCCGTCCGTCGAGGAGATGCTCGCAGCCCGCAAGAACAACGGCGGTGCGGCCGCGACGTCGAAGAACCCGCATCAGGTGGTGAACACACCCGCGCAGAGCTCCCAGCTAAACGCAGGTCAGCAGCAGCTGTTCGGTGGCTTCTCCTGCACAGCTGACTCTCATCTTAACAGCGGTGGCAACTAAAGCAGCCGTGAGGCGCGCAAGAAGACGTGGGAGGGTTAGAGTGAAAAAGAGAGGGGGAGGTGAAGCGCTGGGGGCCACATATGCGCACACGCAAAGGCACCGCCTCACACACAGCAGTAAACAGACGAAAGAAGGGACTGCAGGGAGAAACCAACAAAAGGAAAACGGCTTAGGAGAAAGTGGGCACGGCGGGCTGCAATTCTCGCACTGCAATTATCGGCATTGTCGACCTTCCCCACACTCCACCACCCAATAGCCTTTCGCCTGCCAGAGGTGATTTGCGCCAGGCTCCCCAGCTATCTGCTGTCTCGTAGATTATATCCCCTGATGGATGCGACGAGGAGGGGCTGTTTCGCTAAACAGCTCTAGCTGCCTCGGTTGCTTTGCATATCTTTTCGGTTGCATCTTGTTGGCGGTTGTGCTTTGATCCGAACTGCGTTTTTTTGAATTTTACTGGCCCCGCGAAAGGACATCTGGATACGTGCGTGATGCAGCGCCCGTACTCACGCACAGATGCGCGGCCATGGGGAGGGGGAACAGCAGCATTTTCTCATTCAAGAATAGCGCCTTTAATCTTGTCGCGTGCTGTGTAGCGGTAAAAAACAAGCATGGGTGCGCGTGCGCACCGCATTCCACGCTTCGGCTTTTCTCTCTCCCTCTCTCTTTTAAAGACACGATAACAGTGCATCGACTCATTTTTTCTGCCTCTTTTCTCTTTCACTTCTGTTATTGTCGGGGTTGGATAATGCGTCTCGGTGGTTTCTCGGTGAGGGACGCGGCTTGCTGCCGCGCCTCTTTTTTTTTGGATCTGACTCAATGCGTTTTGCTTTTTGTACCTAGAGCATCTTCTTTTTTTTCGGGTGTTCTGTGACGCGTGTGCGCGGCGGGGTGGAACTGCCTCACCACGGAACGTTGGGTGCAGACGTGATGCTGGCGGCTCTCCTGCTTTTACACCCCCTTCTTCCCGCTTTGGACGCTGGCGCCTTGCAGTTCATTTTCAGGAAGCGTGGCGGGGGATGCGAGTAGACAAACACTTTTTTTTTCTTTCGTTACTGCGATTATTGCCTATATGTCTTTATGCTTAGCTGCTGAACCACCACGAGGTACGGGCGGGCGGTGTGCTAGGGAGGAGCGGTGAGCGCGACCATTTCTTTTTGTACCAGCAGTGTTGCGCCTCTTGCCGCTGACTGCTTTCCGTGCTACCCAAGGAGGTTCACAGCTCATGACGTCACAATGACGCATGCCTCCCTTCTCACCCGTGACACTTCCTGCTATGTGCCTTTCTTCGGGTTTCTTTCCTCGCTTTACCGCTTGTTTTCAGTGCACCTGTATTTACTTTTCCCATTGACGTTTGCCGGTGGTGAATGTCTTTTTTTTGCTGGCGTGTGTGTCATCACGTACTTCATTGCCTCGCGCTTCTTTTCTTTTCTTTTTTCCATAGCTGGTGCTTCTCGCAGCAGCAGCGTCTCCCACACTGTTTGTGCGCCGGGGAAATGAGAGAGGAGGTGATTGTGGTGTGGTGGGGTGCTCGGCGCCGTCCTGAGCAGCTACTCACACGCAGACACACTGCGAGGCAGAGAGATGCGCTTGGTTAAGGGAGGCTGGGCGTGAAACACGAGACCGATATATCTCCCGTGATGCTCTGCTGCAATCGCACAGGGAGGCTTCATGGTGCCTCCATTTTCATTTTATTTCTCAAGCTCCCCCTTTCAGTCTTTGTGCGCTAAAAATCAACAACATCAGCAAAGCCGCATTCACGCCGGTGCTCAGGCAAAAGAAAGGCAGAAGAGGGGGAAAGTGTGGTGCGCGCTGCAGTAAAGAGAGGGAGAGGGACAAAGAAAGAAACAGAAGTCTACTGAGCCTGTGCGGCTCTTTTTTTTTTTCTGCGTTTATATCCTTGGCGACGTGTTTCGAGGGGGCAAACGCGTGTGTACGTGAGTGTGTTATTGTCGAACTTTGTGTTGCCGTCCTTTTCTATTTTAGGTGTCTTGAATTACGGAAAAACAGGGGTTTTACATCTGAAGCGAACAAGAGAGAGTGTGAAAGAAAAAAAGAAGCCCAGCCAGCACAACGTATTAGCGAGGGAGGCAGGCGCGGCACACCTGTTAGTTGTTCACCGTCGTGAATGGAAAGCGTGCGTACAAAGTGGCCGGCTTCTATTGTGAGACACCACAGCAACGCCGTTCTTTGAATCCCAGTGAAACTCCCCAATGACGCGCGTACGCCGACAACTGTCCATATGATCTTACATGGTCGGTGACGCTGCACTTTGTCGACGGAGGCATAGAGCAAAACAAGGAGGTTTTCTGACTGCGGCTTTGTGATGCTGAGGGGTTGATGTGCGGGTGCCTGGTGCTTCCTTCGTACGCCAGCGTCTTTTATTACTTGCGCTATACCATAGTCATAGGAGAAAATGAAAATAGAATGCTCTCCTCACAACTATTTCTTTCTACCACGGTGCTTCTCTGCTTCACTGATCGTCCTCCATAATGCGTATTAGCGCAGGCTTGTAGCGTTGTACTCCACAGCCGTCCGCCTGTGAGTGACGCCCACACCTGCTCTCTCACTATTGCCTGCACACACGCGGAGGCACATCAGCGGGTGCCTAACATTTTTTTTTTCACTCGCTTTCCCTTCCACAGTGATGTCACAGCGAGGAGACGACGCTGCCTTCCGCTACGGTGCACCTGCAGCTGTCGTCGATCCTATCCTGTCCTTTCTCTACGACCTACGACGCATGGAGGACACTCTCTTGTCGGCGTTGACGCACCTCGGCGTAGACCGCCGTAGCCTCCCTCCACCCTTCAAGGACAGTCAGCACGACGCTGAGATGACTGACAACGCAGAGGGCATCGTGTCTGCGTGCAGCAGCGGTGCAGCCGAGGACACTACCGAATCGTCGTGCCCTCCGCTGAGTTCTTTCGACGCTTATCTTCGACGCGGCTCAACGCACGGGGCGGATCCCACGCCTGCTGACGCGTATGAGGCGGTGCTGCAGGTGCTAAAGTGGCTGGATGAACAACAGCAACAGGAACAGCAACGACGACAGGAGTCAGTGCCGGCGTCGACGGCCATCTCGTTGCCTCCTTCGTCTCCGTCGAAGGCGCAGTGTCTCATTGCAGCCTTTGTGGCTGCAGGGGATGTGCGGGATGCCTTCCTCGTTGAAGCCGCCACGGAGGCCGAAGCGCACGTCCAGCGTCCGTCGAAGCTCCGCAAGATGGACAGAGAGCAGAGCAGCTCTCAGGGTGAAGGGACGTTGGTGGGCTGTGACGTACAAGGCGCCAATGGGGCTACAAAAAGAAACACAGATGCGTGCCACATCCTCTCTCTGTCAGCAGCGGAGGTGCGACAGGCGGCTGACGTGAGCAGGCGTTACGAGAGGCTCCTGCGAAGCTGCACGGCGGAGCTGAATGCGACAATCCGTGCTGTCACGACCTCCGACCTCGCGGCATCGTACAGCTGTCACGCGAAGTGGGTGGAGGTGGCAGCGGAGGACGCCAAGGTGAAGTGCGTCTTGCCGTCTAGCAGCGTCTTGCAAAGGAACTACGAGCAACTCATCCGCTTCAACGACGCTCTCGCCACTTGCCAGGCAGCTGTGCACAGCGCCTATGTTGCCTTGGAGGAGCACGTCGATGTGTTTGTAGAGGAGGCACAAGTTGTAGAAAAGGCCGAGCGTGTCTTTCAAGAGTGCGTCGTACAGGCGCGCGTGGAGAGCCAGGGACTGCGAGAAGTACGACGGCGGCTGAAGCGCACACGAGAGGCACTGGAGAAGGCAGCCGCATTAAACACGCAGTGATGACCCTGACTTCATCTGTGTCCCTTCGGGGGGTCTTTATCCCACACAGACAGCTGTAACGTGTACAGTATTCAAAACAGCGACCAACAACAACAAAAATAAGATGAACACCAAAAATTCAAGTAGGAAAAAAACCAGCTGCTTTTGTCTCGTCGCGTGCCCTGTCTCACGTTTTGGTTGTGCGTGAAGCTGCGCGATACAGAAGAAACACAGAAGTAAAAGGGTGCTCGTCGGCACCACGACCTGCGGTCCCGCTTTGTTACACACACACACACACCTTTCCCTCTCTGTGTGAGGGTGTGCGGTAGTTTTTGTGCTTTCGATGTTGCTGCAGTTTTGCCAGAGCCCGTCTCCTCTTCTGCTTTATCGTCAACTCCTCCTCATTCTCTCATTACGAAAAAAAAAAAACTCATCAATTGTTTCAGCCATCGCAGAACCGCTGAAATCCAACGCAAAAAGAACGAGAAAAGGACATCCGTGCCTTTCAGCATGGGCCGCACCAACGCAAAGAGGCAGGAGGCGCGAGCAGAGCGTCTGGGCAAGCTGCCGCAGTCAGAGCGTCTCGTAAAAAGCGCCCTTATCAAAAAGAAGGAAGGCCGTGTACTCGACGCAGCCGAGAAGCACGCTCTGAAGATGTCGTCCGAGCATGGCGAGATGCTCCGCTTGTGGGAGAAGCTGCGGACACTGGAGGACCGCAGCGATGAGGCATCTGCCGCTGCCGCCCCTGCTGTCAGCAAAAAAACAGCCTACGAGCACAAGTACCCGGTGGTGGACAAGTTGATGCATCTGATTGAGCCGAAATTTGCCTCCCTCGTGCGCACCCCCAGTGCGAGCCGCGTAATCCAGTCCATGATTAAGTACGGCTCCCCTGAACAGGTCGGAAAGGTAATGAAACTGATCTCAAAAGACTTCGTCACCAACGCGACTGACGCGTACGCACACTTCGTGGTCAGCGCGCTGATTCGTCACGTACCGCACGAGTCCTACAACAAGCTTCTCGCGAGCATCATCCCGTCCGTGCCGCAGCTTGTGGGGCACAAATTCGGTATCGAGGTCATCCACGCTGCGTACAGCAGCCGCTGGTGCAGTCCGGCAGATCGCAGTTTGCTGCTGCTGGCTGTGTTCAAGGACAACGTTGCGGTTATGAAGCGCTGGCCTGGCTACCCGGATGTGGAGGAGGTGCTGCGGCAAAACCCGACCTTGCAGAAACGTCTGCTGACGCGCCTCTTCGACCTCAGCGACAAGCTAGTCTCGCAGAAGGAGGCGATCGGCTTCCCGTTTGTGCAGCGCCTCGTCGGTGCCTACGTGAAGTGTGGCACCCGCGATGAGGTGAGTGAGTTGTGCGACACGCTGCGGCCGCACATCGCCACCATCGCCAGCACGCGCGAGGGTGCGCCGCTCGCTTCTCTCGCCTTCTCCCTGACGGAGCCAAAGAAGCGAAAGGAGGTGCTGAACAACATCAACGCACAGCTCGGCGAGCTGAGCACGAGTAAGTACGCTGCTCCCCTCGTCGCACGCCTCTTCGACTTGCTCTACGACGCACAGATGCTGAACAAATATGTTGCGAAGGACATGGCGGAACACATTGGACAAGTGGTGAACAGCCCCTACGGCTACCAGATCCTCATGCATCTGCTGACCCCGCACGAGGAGCGCAAGTGGAAGTTTCTGCTGCCCAACTGGCAGGAGCACAACCTCTTCTCGATGGAGAATACGGAATGGAATCACCACACTTGGCTCACGGCTGACTATGCGAAGGAGACGGTCGAGATTTGCAGCAAACCCGCCGTCACGTCGCATCTCTCAGCCCTGCCGCTGCTCGTGAAGGCCTTCTTGGCCTACGCGACGGACGAGGCAAACGCTGCGAAGCTCAACCGCCACCACGCCGCCCTCCTCGCGCGTGAAGTGCTCCACGTCGTACAGCACGAGCCGCTCTACGCGGCCGCCCTGCAGCTGTCCCAGGATGAGACGAAAGTGCTGGCCAAACTGGCGCCTGCACAGGGGAAGCGCGAGCGTGAAGAGACGGAGGAGGCGAATGGAGAACAGAAAGCTGCTGCCGCAGCCGCTCCTGCTTCCTCCGCCAAGCGTGCGAAACACGACAAGGCCACGGCTTCGTCATCTCCGTCCGCCACAGTGGCTGGTGCGGGGGCAGAGAAAAAGAAGTTGAAGGCGAAGGCCCCTCCGACCGCGAAGCTAGCGGCGGCGAAGTCCATCGCGAAGAAGGGCAAGAAAATGTAATGTGGGATAGGATTACAACAACAGCAGCAGCAGCGGGCGCCACTAACGTACATAATTGAATACGATGGTTAAATACGCAGGACGAGATGCACGATAACGTCTCTGATGTGACGCAGTGCGAAAGTGTATCTTGCTGTTTTGTTTCCGTTCTTCTGTTGTCACGGTCTGCCGTGTGCTTTGCTGGTTGGCACGCTCTGTCTCTTTTCGCTTTGTTGTTTCCCTGAGTCGATTAACACTAATGAGTAGGAACGACGCGGTACATAAAAACTCACAAGGTACAATGAGCACGTCTCACTGCCTCAACACATAGCCTGGATACGGCCGTGCGGACGGCAGTTTCTTCTCTTTTTCTTCGGTGAGCTGGAAACAGCCTGATCGTCGTGAGGGAATGTCCCCCTCTCTTCTCTTGTTTGACGCGTCCTCCCGCTCCCGAAGGTAACCGCTAAGAACGGCTAAGGTGCTACCCAGAGTGGGCATACAAATGAGACATCAGTCTACGTTCCTCCACCGCGAGGGTCCACGTACCACAGCATCAGCTTTCTGTGTTCCACGTCGCCCATTCTCTCCACACACACGTACTTGCCTTTGTTGTTTTTGCGTCTTTTTTTTTCGTCTCCCGTGCACCATCGCTGAGTGGCGCGGGCAACAGCGGTACCTCTTTGTATGCTGATCAACACACACACACACACATACACACACACACACGCACACATACATTGTCTCATCGAAGGATACAGAGTCCTCCTTCTCTTGTTTGACGAGCGATTCAGTGGTTGAGTTCCTTCCTCCCCCCAAACGTTGTATCGCACCCCATTCCTTACAAAGATACAAGAAAAAGAACATGACAAAGCACTTCCTACGTTTGCTGTTTGTGGGTGCCCCTGGTGTTGGCAAAGGCACCTACTCCGGCCGCGCTGCCGCCGCACTGGGCTGCCACGCAATCTCCAGTGGTGACCTGCTCCGGAAGGAGGTGGCTGACGGCACGGATATCGGCCGACAGGTGAAGGGACTGATCGAGAAGGGCGTCTTCGTGCCGGACGAGCTCATCACCCGAATGGTGGTGCAGCATCTGGAGACACTGCAGTCTGATACGACCCGGCCAAACGGCTACATTTTAGACGGTTACCCGCGCAACTTGAATCAGGCAACGGAGCTTTGGAACTCGGGTGACATTAAAATCGAGCACGTGATAAACCTGACGCAGCCCCGCAGCGTCATCATTAAAAAGATGTCGTCGCGCCGCTCCTGCCCAGACTGTGGGTTCGTCTACAACTCGGCCTCCATTGACGAAGGCGGTATCAAGATGGATCCGCTGATGCCGAAGGTGGCGGGTGTGTGCGACAAGTGTGGCAGCACCAAACCCCTTGTCACCCGCAAGGATGACGAGATCGAAGTTGTGACTAAGCGACAAAACGAGTACTTTGCGGTAGCGGAGCCACTTCTGAAGTTCTACAAGGAGAAAGGGGTGCTGCACGAGTTTGCAGTGCTTGGTGGCACCAAGACGTACTTACCGAAGCTACTGGAACTTATCAGGCGGCTGGAGTAGAACCTTACACTGCTTTTTTTTACTCTTCAGTTCTCATCGACGCTGCTTCGATCTCATCTTTTTCTGCGTTTTGCTTTGTGGGTTCTCTGCTTGCCCCCTCGCCGTCGCGGAATTCGGCAGCAGCTAACCTCTTTTGTTGTTGTTCATTTTTTCGTACCCTCCTTCTCCGGAGCTGCCAGCGATACACATTGTACGTCCTCAACAAACGCTGTTTGGTGTTTTCTGTTGACAGAGCCGCAGCCGTGGCTGCAACAGAGCCTGCGTCTCTGCCCTCTTCGAGCTCGTCGTCTATCGGTGTTTGTGCAACTACAAGTGGGGATGGAAGGGTTTCCATTTCCTCCTTTTCTCTTCTACAAGTTTCTCTGTGGATTGCGGTGCAGCTTTTTTTTTTTTCTTTGCGCAGCATTGATCATGGCATTTGCGTCTCCTTCGCCCTTCCTGCGCTGTGGCACGGACTTTCTCGCCTTCCCCCCTTTCTTTGTTTCTCCTGTCACGATACCAACACAACAACAAATAAAAAACAACGTTGCTGCACCACTAATCACTCACTCCCCCCCACACACACATTAATTGGAAGGTATTCCCTTCGCTCAAAGACAGAGGAGATCCTTCTTACGTTGTGGGCATACCCCAACCAGTCTTTTCTTCCCTCCATATCCACACACTATCCCTCTCCCCTCTCATGCCACCGCGTCGCCCATCCTCCAAATCGCGGTCGCGGTCCGCCTCGCAGACGCCACGCAAGTCATCATCGCCGCGTGTGTCAGCCCGACCCTCCGCCCAAGTCGCACCGGTGTCGAAGAGTCCATCGCTGCCCCCTCCCGACCCGGTGGCGGTGCAGCGCCTCATCGACGAGGCCATCGCTCGTGCGCAGCGCAACCGCGCAGCCAACAACACGGACGCGATGTCCACTGCTGCCGCTCCGCCTGCTGCTGCGGCTGCCAACGCGAAGGTGGCTCGCACTGGTGGCGTGCGTGCAGCCATTAGCCTCCTCTTTGGCTCCCGCAACTGCACCTACTCTCCGCGAACCACGGCGGTGCTGACGGATGTGGTTGGTGCCTTCCTAGTTACGTGCATCACCGTGTACTTCACCGTAGCGGGCTACCTCTTCTACCGTGAACTGGCTACCGGCGAGTGAAGCGGCGTTACTCTCCACTCCAAGGAGAAATCGCCGTCGTAGAGGCCTGCAAATTGAGCTTCCTGGCCGTCGGGGCAGCAAGTTCCCGTAGTAAAACAACACCGCCTGTGCTGCTTTGCTTTTCAGGGGATCCCGTTTGTTTCGTCTGAGAGATAACGACCTTTCTGTACAACTTTTTCGAGCTTTATAGAACACTTTTTTTTTAAATGGTGTGGGTTTGTGTGTATGTGTGCGTGTGTGTGTTCGTGTGCATTCAGAAATCAAAGCCATCTTGTACGTCGGGTGTCTTCACTTCCACGCCCGCAGATGTTGCAAAGCCGCATTTTGCGACTGTGCTGAAAGCGGAGCTAATGAACTAATTTTAGAACGGAGTGCCAAACGCTGGAGGCAAACCTAGCTAGCCTGCCACACATGCGTGCGCTCTCCTCTCTCTTGCTTTGTGGGGTGACAAACCAGTACAAGACGGCGTAAATCAGTGTCGACTTACCTTGTATCACGAGTCTCTATAAACCTATAAATCTCTATGCACATATACATGTATATCGAAAATGGGCAAGAGTGTCTTCAAGCGCCTAAGGGAAGCTCAACGCCGCCTTCGGGGATTGCGAACAGCTCCCCTCCCCTCCCGTGGCTCGCTTTTTTCTTTCCTGCTATGAAGGGCAAAGGGAAGGAAAGAGAGACGTCGACGCGCCTTCTCTGTCTTCTCAAGGGTGGCGTTTGGGTTTGCGCTAGTGAAAACAGCGGTGGCGCCTTTCTTTCTGTCATAACCTGTGGAGAGGATGTGCATCGTGGCTCCGTGCACGCGTGGCAATCTCGCTGCCTCCTTTTTTTCCCCGGTGATGAGGTTGGTGGCTTCCTAACGAGCGCAGGACGCTTCGCTTTTTTCTTCTGCTTCACATTTTCAGAGACTCGTCGTCTTCTCCCTTTTTTTCTTTTGTGGTCTTTACTTCTTCTCATGCGATCCTTCGATGCACCAACACCACACCCAACTGCCTGCGTAGCTACCAGCACATCAACATTTGTTTTGTCATTACGTTCTTCGACTTCCCACTCTCTTTTGGTGAGAAAAGAAGAGAAGGAAAATAAAATAAACTGCCACAGAGCCGCTTTCGTCTCCTTCGGCGGCTTGTCATCCACGGACGCACCAACCTGCTTTCCCTTTATACCTCCTCTCCTCCGCGTTACAATTTCTTTATCTCCTTTCTTTCGGCGATGAAGGGAACTGCTGCCGACACACAGACCTGCAAGCAGCAGGAGCCCGGTCTGCTTGCCAAGTGCATCGGCGATGCCGCCGTGCTGTACACAAAGGGTACCACGGATCGTCTCACCGACCTCGCCGGCACGTTCTTGGTGATGTGCATCTCGATCTACTTCACCGTCGGCGGATACCTGCTGTACCGCGAGCTCGCGCTGAGCAGCTAGAAGAAGCTGTTTTCTTTGTTTGTGTTTTTCTTTGAGTGCTTCGTATCATCAAAAGTAAGCCACGCAAAAAAGCAAACTTCGTCTCTTTTTATCTCTCTCTTTAAAAATATAAATACACAAATATATATACATATATATATATATATATAGTTGTCTGTTCTATTTCCTTTATGCGTTGTTCTGTTTCTTGACAGGCTTAGTGATGCGTCCACTTTGGTGCTCTCCTCACTACCCCGATGTGCTTTCGTTTATTTTTCTTGTGTGTTCACGTTTTTTTTTGGTTCTTTTTTCCCCACCCGTCTGAATAAGAGGATGGAGAAAAGAGGGGGGGGGGACGCCACTCCGTGCACGCAAACACGCACACATGCACGCACGCCAGTGCAGAGTGAGTTTACTGCGACGACTTCATTCGCAGTGTTTATGCTGGTCGTATCACGACGTTGCGCCGTTGACGGTGATCGATGTTGCGTTCCCCCTCCCCATTGTGCGGTCACTGCGTGCACACACAAACTTCAAATGCTAAAATAATGAAAGATGAAGGAGGCGGTTGATCTGGAAACAGCACAGCGTTGCACTCGCAGCTGCAGCTGCTGCCACGAGGAAAGCACACATGAATAAGACGTCTGTGTGGGCGTGTGTAGAAAGAGAGAGAAAAAGAAAAGCCCATTCATTTTTTAGGGGGGGGGGTTTTCGCCTTGCAGGCGAGGTGCGGGTAAACTCACCGCCATCAACCCCCCCCCCCATCCCATCCCATCCCCTCCCCTCCCCGATTCCCCCGGGCATGCCCTCTGCCCAACGCACTCCTTCTCTCTTTCTCTCTCTGCCGTCCACGGACGTTCTTCTTCACCTCCTTGCGTCTCCTTTTTTGTGTCGTTTTTGTCTGCATCCACCCACACCCTTCCTCAGTTCGCCCTTCCGTCCTCCTTGCCGTTAATTTGTTTCTGCGCGCCGCCCCTTCTATTCTGAGAGCTCTCTTTTGCTCTTTAGCTGCTCCATTTGGCCCCCCTTTTTCAAGTGAATTGACTGCCTCGTGTCCACCGCCTCACGTGTTCGTGCCTCCTCCTCTTCTCTCCCCTATTAACGCTCTAGCTACTCGCACAGCTCCCTCTTTTGTCTTTTTTTCTTCTGGTTCTTCTGGCCTCGCCGTCACCACCAGGACAACAAAATTAGGCGCATCTCCCTGCGTCTCGCGGCCTTGATTGGCGTTACGGGTCTCGCGTCACAGGGTTTTTTCTCTCTACGAGACCGCAACTTGCCACGTTCCGGAGATCTATCGCCGACTTTTAGCCGGCCACGCATGTCGTCGTTGCCCCACAGCCATCACTACGAGACACACCACCGCGGGACGGAGGTGGTGCGTTTGATGAGGTGATCGGCATCACCGCCCCGCGGCGTCCCTGTCCTGTCAAACGGGACGAATCCCATTTTAGCAACCTGGAGTCCATCGCGGGCGTCGTGTCAGCCGCTGAGCTCCCTTCGAGCGAGCGGCGGTGCTAAAACAAACATATCGCAAGATGGGCGTGAGGTGGCAGTGTGTGGAGTTGGTGCGTCGCTACTTGGCCTCACGTAAGGCGGTGTGGATGGCGTCCCTGTGCACAGCAGAGGAGGCCTGGGAGAGAACCAAACCTCTTCGTAGACATCCGCGATGGCAGCCCGGTGGAATTCACGCGAATACCCAACAAATCAAAAGTCTGCCGCTGCTTGGGCGACATTATTGTGTGGGGCGAAAGCAACGAGACCCCATTTCGGGCACGTCGCGATTGTCACGGAGGTTCGCGCGGAGGGCGTGCGGGTTGCAGAGCAAAACCAGGGCTTTGAGCGCTGGCCGGAAGCACATGCCCTTCAGCCGTGAAATCCCACTGCACAAGACAAGCGACGGGCGCTGTGAGACTGGTAGACGAGATCCCGGTGCTGGCTGGATTACGGGTACAATGGTCCCTTCTACGACTTCAGTGAGGGTGACGTGCAGACAATTTCCGCCTCGTCGGTCGGCGCCGGCAGATCCTGAGACAAACCCTTCCCGAAGCACGTGGAGGTGCCAAGTGGCTGAACACCGCGAGGAGTGCGACACGATTCTCAAGCATTCACTCACGATTGATGGCAACATGGGGGAAGGGGCCAAGGCGGCGGGAGGGCGACGTGCCAGGTTGGGGCCTTCTACACTTTCTCGACTACGACATGTGGTAGTCGCGCTCGGCCGGGCTGCAAATTCGCTGCACCGCATTGCTAATGGCTGCGACGGCGAAGGTGGGGCTTGATCGACCCGGATCGGCACACCTGTTTAGAGCACATACTTTGTGTGTGCCGGGCGGAGATTCCAGCCGCGCTGCTTGCGGCGGTTCGTGCAGAGTTGAACAGCTCGAGCCGATGGGTGGCCGCCTTTGACCTCGGCTATGACGGCAGAGAAGTGTGCGATCCATGCTGGAGGTACAAACTGCGAACCGCCTCCGGCGCCGTTACTGGGAGTGCTGCCAACACACCAAAAGAGAAGATGGCGCAGTTTTACGGCGTGACACAGGGCACCTCGATTCGACCTGGTCCTTCCTCGCTGCAAGTGCGTGACGGTACTCAGCTTGTCGAACGACAGGCATGCGCAGCACCGACTTGATCTCAGTCGACGAGGTCATGAACGACAGCGAAGTGCATGATCTTCGCAGCAGGCTCCGTGTGCGCTGGATTGTGAATTTCCGGTTTCGCGAACGTCGACGCGGCGCGCTCGCCGTGCTCATGTGGACCACCCAACATCGGCGACGATGAGGAGGTGTTGATGGTGAGGAGACGTCGCTACGCGGGACAGGGTAGCGCAATACCAACACACAGCGATCTCTCTGACATGCACATGCAGCTTCGCTGCCGAGAAAGCCGTGTGCTTGAGCCGCGTGTGGAAGGCTGTGCGTGAAGCTTGTGACTTTTCCTCGGTGTTCGGCGAAGGCCCAGCCTGCCGGCGAACTGCGGCGCCCGCGCGCCGGCCGTGTGACCAGCAAGCCATCGTCAGACGCAGTTCGTCGACGGAGCGACGGATGAGAGGTGATTCTGTATGGTGTGGAGATAGAAAGCGTGCGTGGGACAACGGTGTTGCGCCAATACAACACACAGCGCTCTGCTCTCTGACCGGTTCTAAGCTACACCCCACAGCGGCGAGTTATTACATGTCGTCTGCAGCAGCATGACGCCTGCCACAACGACATCCGTGTCTAGAAGAGGGTCGCTGCTGGAGGCTCGGTCTGTGGAGAAGTACGGTGAGTGCGTGATAGCATTAGCAAATCGTAGTACCCCTGTATTATGGGCAGCACGAGAGCCCTGCGGCGCGCATGGGACGCCACGGATGGACAACTGATTGCGTTGTCCTGCCGCCAGCTGCGGCAGCCCACGTCAGGCAACATCCATGCGTCGAGCCGCCGTGCAGACGGTGACGATCTGCAATTGTCCCCGTCATCACTGCGGTCGTGCGGGCAGCACGAGACAATGATTTGCCCGCAGTTTAGCCGGCACCCCTGTGCACAGATCATCCGTCGCAGCGACTTAATCGCCAGGCCTGTCAGTACGAGGGGCCGACGTCGCATGAAGCGACTAATCGCAGAACCTGACGCACGAGACCCCTCGGGTTCCTCAATGGCAGCCTCGCAGCTGACGTCATGTTGTGCGCATCCGAACCTGCCGGCCCGCTTGTATGGAAGCCCTCTCCCGTATGAGCCAGTTCGATAGACCGAGACGACGAGATGCTCAAGTCCGGCAGAGTTCTCGACCTCTGTGCTGGTGTACCAGCAACGACACTTTCTCAAGAAGTTCGGATGGTAAGTACTTCCCCATCTTCTGCGCTTGGATGATCGGCGACGAGTTCGGTGGCGTCGTCGTGCGCGAAGACACGTCAAAGATCACAAAGCTCGCGAGTATGGTGGTACCTGCGCGCGTGTGGTGCGCGCGATAATGTCCCGCTGGGCCAGTCCTACTTGGACGAGGGCGAAACTTAGATGTGCGAAGGAAGACTCGTCGGCTTTTTTTCACCTTTCCCCCACACCTATATTAATTATATATACTATTATATATATATATATATATATATTTACGGCGATGACATCAACTCGTGACGGTAGACGCGCCGACCTCTTCTCGTTCTCGTTCCCTCTCCAGCGTTAGACCGCCTTTTTTTTTTCTTCTGTTCTGGCTGATGCAGTGCTGTGAGGGGTGAAGTCACTTGTGCTTCTCTTTTCGCACCTCCTGCAAAGGACTTTGACGTCACCCTATTCCTCAGTGCTCTTCAAAAAACCCGCACACACCGTCTGCGTACTTCTCTCTCTATTTCGTTCCGGTTAGGGGAAGGTGACTACTCCTACCGTAAAGACGTGCGTTCAGTTGACTTCCCTTCTTTTGTCTACACGCGCCGTGGTGAAGCAGGCAGATATGTCGTGCAGCATCTCCTCATCCGGCGGCTGCGTTCGCGTCCGCTCAGTTTTATTTAACCCACGTTTTGCACGCTGCGTGTTATTTTAATCGTGTGCTCTTGTGTTTGCGGTGACACAAGGATGCCGCTTCTCTCACCTTTTCTGTTATCTTCTTTTTTTTTCTTATTGGCTTTGATCACTGCTGTCCATCTCTTGTCGTTAGTGGACCCGAACTCAGCGTCGGTGCGTTGGCGAGTCGTGATGTTGGCGTGTGTCTTCTCCAATTTGAAATAAGAGGAAAGCAAAAGGGAGGGCGTTTTGTTTTTTTCTTACTCCTCTTTAGTTGATGGGCGTTACTGCAGTGCGCATAAGTGTATTGCGGACACGCAGATGAATTGCAGCACGCGCTCATGCACACGTGCACACGCCAACGCTCGATGAGAAAGAGAGGTGCACAAGTAAAAAAAAAAACAGACAAACGCATGACTGTCTTTTTCTTTTCTCTTCATACACACTGTTTCTTTCTTCAGTACCAAAGACGCGGTGCGCGGGTGTGAGCTCGCATTTGCGTTTTGATGTTCTATTTTGCTGCTGTCAACGCTGCGGCTCTCAACAATGGGGTTCTCCAAAGAAGAGCAATCCACATACACTCCTTCTTCTTCCCCTTCCCCTCCTCATTGATGTTGGGCGGTGGACACTTCTTTGCGATGATGAGATTATCCCATGTTCCAAATCACGTGTGCGTATCAGCAACAACAAACAACCCCCTCTTCCACGGAAAAGAACCCAATCGTTTAAACAGTGAGAACAGAAAAATCTCAAGGAGTTGCAGGTGTGCGTGCGTCTCCCTCCCTCCTTCGAAAGACATACGTCCCGTACACAGTCTTCGGGTCTCAATTGTGCACACTGCAGAGACACACCCACCCACCTGTGTTTTTTATTCCTGGCAAAAAGTCCTCAATGTGAAGGCTACTGTGAGCGCCGCGTCTGCGTGTCACCGAGTCCAGCAACTCTTTTTTTTATTATGACTACGCTCATTGCTGACTTTGTAGAGCACGGTTGCTGTAATTTCTCACAACTGTTTTCTCTGCCCTTTCTGCTTTTTGCTGTACGTGCACACCCACCCACCCACCACACACACACACCTACACACACACAGTTCATTCACACAAAGAGCTGCGTGCTCAGTGAGTATGCCAGTGTGCATTGAGTGCGGGTACGCCGTCCCGCGCATCATCAAGCCGGACACCGAGACAGTGGAACGTTGTGGGGAATGTGGCTGCGTCTGTGACTCCTACCTCGAGTTTGGTGACGTTCAGGTGTGGATTGACGTTGTCCTGCTGCGCCGCAAGGCGTGGGCACACGTCCTATTCAATCAAGCTGAACATTACACCATGCACATTATGCTCGTGTTGTGCTGCGTGGTTGAGGTGGTCGTCGTGCACAGCCTGACGGTGCTTGAGGCGATCCCACACCTCACCGACAACCTGCAGAACAGCTCCCTTTACACGGCGGACCACCAAATACGCTCCCTGCAGCTTGTGCGCATCCTGCAAAGCCCTTTTCTGCCGCTGATGAACTACCCCTATGCCATCCCACATTTACTCATCTTCGCGATCACAGAAAACGCGCTTGTCGCGTCAGTGGCTACGTGGCTCGGACGCTTCTTTTATCGAAATTACGAATACACTGCACGCCCGTGGTTTATTGAAGCTGCATTGGCGGCGTACGCAAAGCTGAGCTACGCTCTCTTCCTCATATGGGCTATGCCGCCCTCGCTGCTGCCGATGGTAGATTTTGTCTACGTGCTGTGGCTAGGTTGCGCCTTCACTGTGCTAGGGTTTGAAAGACACTGGCTGTATCCGCTGATCGCCGTCGTTGCGTGTGTGTTTGCGAGGTTCTTGTTTCGTTACCTCACAAAGTGGTGTCCGCAGTTGCTGTCTTGAGTTTTTTTTTCAATAGGTGTGCTTGTTTTTAGGTTCACCAGCGCGTGTGTCTCCCTCCATGCCAGATTGCGACACACGGTGGAGATGCGCTGCGCACTCTACACTGCTGCAAATACACGTATATCTGTTTTCGTGTTGCTGTGATGCTGTGATACTGTAATCCTCCTATTCTTCTCTGCAGCTTCCTGGCCGGTGTTCTCGTCGTCTGCACCGTCTAGTGCTTCGATCAATGCGACGCAGCTGCTATCTTCCTTTGCCCTCCACGCTGTTAATATCGGGGGTGGGGCGGGGGAGGAGGAGGGAGATGTTGTTTATTTCAGAATGATGGTAGTGGACATGCAAACCCAACTCTTGCGGACTGCCGACATTCCCTTTCGTCCTCAAGGGCCGAATGGTGCTGTCCGTTGCGTGGAAGCTGTCCGTTGCGTGGAAGCTGTGCGTTGATGCCCTCCCTCGTCTTCACCCGCACCCCGCCTCTTTTGCCTCTCTCTCTTGGTTTTTGTCTGCATCGCTACTCACTTGTGTCTGCTTCTCCCCTCTCCAAACACCCAAACACACACACACACACACACACGTATCGGGACTGCGCAGTTGGAGCAGAAGAACCCACTGACTCCGAGCTGTGCTTCCCTGTGTGTTTACATCTCTTCTTTTATTTCCATCGTTTGTACTTCATTTTTCATTGTTTCATTTCCATCTACACCCCTCTTACCCTTACAATAAACATGGAAGCCAAGATTGCGGTTTGCCTTCATGACATGAAGGAATCACGCCAGCCCACCGCCCTCCGTCCCTCGGGCAACGGCGTGTCCTTCACGTGCCCGCCGGCACTGAAGGAGGCGAGTTTCCCAGCCAACGATACCACCTTCAACGTGGAACAGCTCCTGGAGCGGCCGACGGCCAGCAACATCCAACAGCGCGCCATGTCCAACTTCGCGTCGGATTTCGTGAAGAACCGGCAGAACCTCGTTGCCTTCAGCTACGGTGTTCGCTCGACGCCGAAGCGACAGCTCATGCTCGGCTCCCGTTCCGAGGAGGGCTACGCGTCGAAGGTGGTGAGCGACGCTGTCAGTGGCGGCCAAGGCATCTTCACCATCTCGTGCTTCGTGATTGGGATGGATGAGCATCTGCCCGATCTGATCAAGGCGGACAACGAGCTGGGCTGCATCGTGGAGTCGGTGAAGGAGGGACCGCGCGTGCGCATGGTGGAACGTGTGAAAGTGTCTTCGGCTGCTGATGTGCGCAATGTCTTCACGAAGATAATACAAAACTACGAGAAGTATTTTGAGGCGGTGCTGCCGGAGAAGCAGCCGACAGCGGAGTTGCAGGCTCTGCCGCCCTACAAGGGCGAATCCATCATGCTTCAACTCTTTCGGTACGAGTCGGAGGAGAAGTTCGCCAACTACGATGAAGCCAACTCGATGACGTTCGTTGCTCTCGGCGATGCGGAGCGTCCCGTGCTGTGCGGTCTCGACCCTGCTCAGCAGGAGGTGTTCGAGAAGACGCACCGCGTGCTGGTGTCGGCGGCCGGCATCGTGTCCAGCATCAAGTGCAGCCGCCTTCGCATCCCCTTTGGCAAGTCAAAGATGAGTCAGCTGATGCGGCGGTGCTACAACGCCGAGAAGGGCAACCCAAACAACACAGTCAACGGTCCTACCAACACGATCATGCTGATTCACTGCTTCACGGATGGCGAGTGGGCGGAGGAGAGCTACCACAACCTGTCGATGATTCGCCGTATCTGCAATACGCTGGGCTCGTCCGGCATCGGTTCGATGCTGCGCGACCTGCCGGTGGAAAAGTGGCGCCTCGACCAGGACATCTTTGAGCTGCGCGATGAGCTCGTGGTGGCCCGTACGGTGTACGACTACAAGCCCTGCATTTATGAATCCACCAAGAACATCACGAACATCAAAGAAGAGGAGATGAAGCGCATCACCGTCATTCAGTCGAAGCGCGAGGAGGCACGTGAGAAACAGCTCAACGCCATCCGCGACCGCGCTAAGGAGGAGGCGGCGAAGACCATCAAGGAGCAGGAGATCAAATGTGGTACTACACTGGCAGCACTCGAGAAGACGCTGGAGGCGAAGAAGCGCGAGAACAGCTCCCTGCAAGCCGAGCGCGACAACCTCACCCGCGACTACGAGCAGGCGCTGGAGAAGATCCGTCGTAAGAAGGAGGAGGAGGAGGCCGCCGTGACCCGCCTGCGGGAGGAGATGACGCAGCTCGAGGAGGACCTTGTCATGCGCCAGTCAACCATCGCGGCGAAGCAGAAGCAGCTGGAGATGGCCAAGCTGGACAAGGCGAAGGGCCGCGAGGCCATCTTGCGCGAGCGCGGCAACGTGGAGGCGATTCGCAAGTCTGTCCTGGCGGAGCGCCGTCACCAGCGGGAGCAGTGGATCAAGCAGATTAAGGAAATCAACGAGAAGGTGCTGGAGCAGCTGAAGTCGATTGCAGAGGAGCGCAAGCAGAACGGTGAAACCGTCTCCGCGAAAGAAGAAGCTTCGGAGAAGGCGGTTGTCGAGGACATCAAGACGATCGAGGACTACCTGCCGAAGCTGATCTCGCTGGAGGACATCCCTGTCAACCCCGAGGAGACGGAGAACATTCGTCGCCAGTTCGACGAGGTCTTTGCTCAGGAGAAGCAGACGTACCTCACGAAGATCGAGGAGGAGAAGGCACGCAAGGAGAAACTAGAGAAGGGTTTGGAGGCGTACCGCAACCGCGTGCTGGAGGTGGCGCAGGCGAAGAAGAAGGAGAACCTGCAAGACGCCGTCAAGAAGGAGCAGCACCTCGGCTCATTGGTGGAGCAGGTGCTTACCTACCTTCGCCACGGCGTGAAGATGACGAAGGTGTCCAGCAAGGGCCACCTGCGCCGTCGCTTCTACTTCATCTCCGAAGATGGCAAGCGCATTCACTCGTGTGAGCTGGACAACCAGGGAGCCCCAATCAACCGCCGCAAGCCACCAGTGACGATTCAGCTTCGCGACATTCGTAAGGTGGTGCTTGGCGTGTACAGCGAATCCTTCGTCGCCTTCAGCTCGGAGGCGCAGCTGGTGAAGGCGCGCGCGGAGGCCGTCACCGACAACGGCACATACCGCCACGACCCCACGCAAAACATCACGCCCGGCAACATCGGCCTCAACAACTACCGCGCCTTCGCCCTCATCCTGCGCGGCGGCAAGACGCTTGAGGTCATCTGCGACTCCGACACGGACTGTGAGGCGTGGCTTGTTGGCCTTCGTCGTCTGCTGGGCATCAAGACGCCGACGGAGCGGCTGCTCGAGCAGCGCACAGAGGTGAACCGTGCTCAGGATCCGCCCGTGGGCGACCAGGATGTAGAGATGAAGTGGGGAGGTCTGCTGGATGTGCGCAACATGCGCGGTTTTATCTCGCTGTCGGCTGAGGAGGCGATTGTGTGCAGCGAGAATCACATTCCCCCGGTGCTGTTCCTGCGCGTGAAACAGGAGATGGTGGACAAGTCTCACACCACCTCTATCACTGTGTACGACGTCCGTGTCTCTTCCGGTCTGGATCTCGTGCGCTCCGGCTGCATCTACAACTACCTTGTGCAGCGTCGTCTTATCCCCCTGCCGTTTTAAGTCTGTACGAAACAGGCAGCGTAACGGACAGTGAGTTGCATCCTTGGCCTGGATCGGTAGAAGACCAGCGTGTCCCCCCCTCTGCGGTGTCTCCCCTTTTTTGTGTGTTTCTCTCACCCTTCTTTTTTACCGGATCTCTTCTCCCTCTTTTTTTTTTTTGCCGTGCTCAAATGCGTGCCATGTGGCAAACTCTGTTGAGGAGATGCAACAACGCTCACTCGGTTCCCGTTAAAGTCGCAATGACGAGTGTCGTCGCGTCTTGTCTTAGTTCATCGTCTACCATCCTCCTCTATCTCCTCTCTGACCTCTTTTTTTTTCTTTGTTGTGGTCCAACGTCCTCGTTAGAACATTTGGTTCTCTGTTTTGTTTTTGTGCTCTCGTGTTGGTGTGTGGACGCAGCGTCACACCATCATCGAGGTAGTGTGGACGATTTTCTCTTCTTCTCGTTTTGGTTTTGCTTTCTCCATTAGTTTATTATTGCAAAAAAAAAAGGTGGGGATGCTCGGACAGTGAGTGTGATCCCCTAAAGTGCATTGGCAGGTCACAACTTCTTTTTGCTTGTGCTTTATCGAAGGACATCACGTCCACACGTCGCCGTTCTCTTGTCGCTGATGCGTTCTCGAATTTTATGGCTGTATTTTTCTCGTTTTTTTTTTCTCCCTTACATTGAGCTGGCGGCACCGGTCTGAGGAGAATGCTCGACAAACACAATGAAGTCCCTCAGATTGGGAAGCCACGCAGGACGTCGCAGGAGTTTTCTATCGCTCTGTTCGTTTCTGCTGCGATTATCGTACAGCTGGCTACTGCGGTGTGTTGCCGTGAGGTGGCGAAAAGGGGCTGAGAGGGCCGCACAGCATGAAAAGCGTTTTCTTTTCTTTTTATGTGTTGTTGGTAAAGTACATATATATACACGACTACCTGGGCGAAACACCAGCGATTTGATATGTTATACGGAAAACAAAAGAGACAACAGAACAAAAGCCAACGGCAGACAAGCAGCACCTGCTGCGTCGCCGACCCTCGAACTAACCAAGCCGAGGGACTTCATAAAGAGAGGAGGGGAGGCAACAACAACTGAAAAAAGCGGACACGAAAAAGTGATGGGCGGCACAGCGTGAGGTAGAGGGTGTGACTCCGCCTTTCGCTCCTTCGTCTTGTCACATTACTATTCTGACCACTTGTGGAAAGTACGATGGACGCGTCAATCAAAAACACCGATACAGGCTTTTGCAGCCCTGCTTCTCGGCTGCCACGGCTTCTTCCTTCCCGCTGGTGCGACTGCGTTGTGTTGAACTTGATGTACAAACTAACGCTTTTGTTTCCACTTCCAACTCGTCTCTCCGTTCTCTGTGAACGCGTGTATCTGAGCTTGCTTGCAGTTTCTGTGTCTCCATTTCACGGACGAAGGGCAACGTGTGACTGGTATTTCACCCCTCACGATACGTTGAACTGCATGACAAGGTCCGTTGTGTCATGTCCGAACTCATTAGTAAGAAGTCGTGGCGCCTGAAAGACGTCCTTTTCAACGACGGGGCGGAGAGTGTCGTGCGGGTCTTGAAGGTCGACCATCCATTCCGTCGGCAGCGCATCACCATTGTCCCGGCTCCGCGCTACGCGAAGGAGGGGTATCTGACAGAGTGGGTATACCAGCCCTACGTCAAGGAGCACATCATGTACGTGAGCAACGATATCTACAACCCCTTCTACGTATTTTTCTGTCGGGCGCTGCTGCGCAAAGGCAGGTTTCCCGAGTACGCCTACTTCCATCCTATGGGTCTACCGGATTGCGTCGATGTGAATTTAAGTCGGCGCAAGTTTATAAAGAAGGAGCAGCCCTTCAAGACACCAATGAGCACCATCCTGCTCACCACGAATCGCTTCCGCGACGCGCACCACCCCTGGGTGTCGCGGCGAGTAGTGAAGATCGTCGGGGAGCAGTACGTCGTGCACCCGAAGGAGGACAAACAGTCACTCGTGTTTATCCTGCCGCCGGCCTACATCCCAGACGCTGTGAACGCGCTGCAAGGCCTCGGCTTCACCGTGTCTGACACGACGACCGCCTCCATTGGGGAGACCGAAACGATCAAAAAGTTGAACAGCTGGAGCAACAAATCGCAGCTGCTTGTGCTGGGCTACCTCTGGTTTCTCATCGTGCTCTTCATCATTGGAGAGGGACGCCACCTGGACCGACTCTTTCAAGACTACAAGCGTGAACTCATCGAGAAGGCCGGCAAAGACCCTTCCAAGATGGGGCTGTAACGCCCGCGCCCTCCGCACGTCTTCGAGACTGACATTGCCATCCACTCAAAAAACAGACAAGCAAACAAAGCTGTCTTCTCCCCGCTTGTGGCACGTTGTTCTTGTCGGCTTCTCTTCCTTTTGCGCATCACAGCTTTTATTTGTTGAATTACGTTGTAAGTGTATCGTGACGCCGCGCGCACGCAGACGAGAAAAAGGGGGCGGAATCAAACAAACAAACAAACACGCAAAGACAATTTCACGACGCATATCTGCGATGGACAAAGCGGCAGGGCGTAGCGAGATTAGTGGTTTGATTCTGCACCTCCGCTCTTCTGAGAAGCGTGTCCATTCTACTACCAGTGGTTTTCTCCCTTGATGATACTCTCTGCTGGCGTGAGAAGGAAGCAGCATCTCTTTCTTTTTTTTTTCAAGTGCTTTGTGATTCCCAAGGTGCGGCTTCGAAGTAGTCAAGGTGTGTGACCCGTGATGCATATGCTGATGAGTGTTCGTTTGTGTTCGCGCTTGCACCCCATCCCTTTTGATGATCTCTGCTCACTTCACGACCTTCGCTTTTCTCTCTTACTACCCTTTTCTCTCCTGTGGGTGTTGCGGTGTACGTGGCGTGGAACCCTTGCAGACAAGTTGTTTTTTTAGCTTGCTTTCAACGGTGAACAGTGCTTCGCACAGCGCAGTGTTATCCCACCTTTATCGTCGCTTACACCAGCGTTTTTGTGTCTGCGGGCTGGATCATCACATCAACGTGGCGCCGTCCCGTACACAACAATCAAGCAAATAAGCAGACGGAATAAAGGTACACTGCTTTCACAAGTGACGTGGTCCTCTCCTCAATACATCATTTTGTCTGCTAAACGATCTCAATCGTGGAGCAATGAAAGTTTCCGGGGCCGCTCTGCTGGAGAGGGTGCGAGAGAAGATGCGGGAGAGCAGGGTAGATGCCCTCATCGTGCCCAGCAGCGATGCCCACAACAGCGAGTACACTGCCAGCCACTTGCAGGCACGTGCTTTCATCTCGAATTTTAC
The DNA here is from genome assembly GCA_900240985.1 of Crithidia bombi. Taxonomy (NCBI): domain Eukaryota; phylum Euglenozoa; class Kinetoplastea; order Trypanosomatida; family Trypanosomatidae; genus Crithidia; species Crithidia bombi. The sequence goes on along the minus strand of OESO01000163.1, from coordinate 5,618 downwards.
CGGCAGTGCGGGTACGGCGCTGATCACGTTGGAGAAGGCGTTGGTGTGGGCTGACGGCCGCTACTGGATTGCGGCAGCCGAGCAGCTGTACCCAGAGTTCGAGTTGATGAAGCTGGGAAAGCTGGAAGTGCCATCCATCGAGGATTGGATCACTGACAACCTCGGCACAGCGGCGAAGATTGGCCTTTGCCCTTACCTCGCCACTGTTGCAGAGTGGGAACGCATGAGCAAGAAGATCAATTTACATCCCGTGGACAACATCGTGCAGAACATGATGCCACCAGAGACGAATGTGCAGAAGATGTACGTGCGGCCCGCCGAGTTTTGTGGGGCGACGTGCCAGGAGCGCCGCGCCGCGATTGTGCAAGAGGTCAAGAAGCAACACTGCGATTTGATGATTCTCTCCGCGCTGGATGAGGTTGCGTGGCTCACGAACCTCCGCGGTGCCGACGTGGACTACAACCCGGTGTTCTACTCCTACGTAATTATCGACGAGGCAGAGGAGAAGGTGCGATTGTACGTGAACCTGGAGAAAGTGACAGAGGAGGTGCGCAACACCTGTACCGAGTACATCACCTTCCTTCCCTACGAGCAATTCGAGGCGGATTTGAAGAGTCTGCCGAAGGGACGCAAGGCACTCGTGGACGAGCGACAGACGAGCGAGGCGGTGTTCAAAATACTGAAGGAGGTCGGTGTCGAGACAGTACGTGTACCATGCGGACCCGCGCAAAAGCTGAAAGGAGTGAAGAACGAGGTGGAGCTGAAGGGATTTCGCGAATGTCACGTGCGCGATGGTGCTGCGCTGACACGCTACCTCGCCTGGCTGCACAACGAAATCGCCGTGAAGGGTGTCACGGACCTGAACGAGTTTGATGCCGCCACGAAGCTCGAGTCTTTTCGCTCTGCAGGAGAGCACTTTGTTCAGTTGAGCTTTGGGTCGATTTCCTCCACGGGGCCTAATGCAGCGATGTGCCACTACAGCCCCTCCGCAACGAACTCCGCCATCATTCGCAAAGATGAGATCTACCTCATCGACAGCGGTGCTCAGTACTGGGACGGCACGACGGACGTGACACGCACTGTCTGCTTCGCGCCGCAACCTGAGGAGGTGCGTGAGGCCTACACGCTCGTGCTGAAGGGTCACATCGCGTTGAACAGCATTGTTTTTCCGAAGGGCACGAATGGTGCTCGCCTTGACACGCTGGCTCGTATGGCGCTGTGGAGGGTGGGCCTTGACTACGCCCACGGCACGGGCCACGGCGTGGGCTCATTTCTGAACGTGCACGAGGGTCCTTTTGGTATTGGCATTCGCCCCTATCCCACCGAGGCGAACATGGAGCTGCATGGCGTTGTGTCGAACGAGCCCGGCTACTACAAGGACGGCCACTACGGCATACGCATCGAAAACTTGGAGGAGGTGGTGGAGTGCCCAACCAAATACAGCCCCACTGGATTCTACACGCTGGCCCACCTCACGATGGTTCCTCTGTGCCGCGATCTGATTGACGTCGGTGCGTTGACGGATGCAGAGCGCCAGTGGGTGAACGACTACCACGCGAAGGTTGTGGCTGCCCTCATGCCACGTCTGCAAAAGGCGGAAGATCAAATTGCCATAGATTACCTTACGTACCACACCCAGCCAGTTTAGTCGGTTGCGGCGTTGTGTGGAGGGTTGTTTTCATTTTCCCTTGTTGTTTCAGCCATCACTCTTGTTTTCTGTGTGTTTTGGTTGTCATACGGGATGCCTTGGCAAGCGGACATTGTGTGAGAAGCAGTCTGCGTGTCGAAGTGAAGGTGCGCGCATCTTCTCATCACCGTACAATGCGCTGTCCCTCTTTCTACTGTTTGCGCGAGCTGTTCGCCATCACGTGTATCTGTATGTGAGGAAGTTAATGAGAGGAGGGCAGTGCCGACACTCCTTCGTGCCAGGAACAGAGACGATGCAAAGTGTTCTTTTCTTTTTATTTGACAATGTTGTACACACCTGTCACGTTTCATCTTATAGGTGATTAGAAGTACACTAAAGTCGGGTGAAGAGCGATCCACGATGACACAGATGCCGTGGAGAACGGTCTCGGCACGAGTTGCGCAGTGTTACCCGTCGCAAGCAACTGTTTGCACACACTGGTAGCTGCTGCATTGATGACGCGGCTGCGAACGATGAAGCATCCCTACTTATGTGTTTCTGTGTGTGTCTGTGAGCGTAGCAGACGTTAAAAAAAAAAAAAGCTGCGGGGCCGATCATAAACCTGGCGCTTGCGCTATACATTACTATCGCAGACACATGGCTTCACGCACCTTGGTGCCTGAGGACATGAATGGTCGGCAATCTCTCCCTGTTTCACCACAGCGGATTCTTGGACTCTCTCTCTTGACCCTTCTCTCCCTCCTCCTTACTCCACGTACACACGCACAACATCATAACAACCTTCACCCCCCTTTTTTTTTCTGCGTCATGAGTTCGTCGCATTCACGGCTCCTCGCCGAACTGCATCCTGCATACGGGCAAAAAAGGGAAGGAAAAATAATAAGTGCATGTGCTTGTGCAGAACAACGTCTTCTCCTTAACCAGAGCAGACAAAGGCAACTTTGAGGATGAGCTCCACTGACATTTTGGTGGTCGGCCCCAACCCAGCACTTCAAAAGACGTTAACGTTTGCGGAGCTGCGCCTCGACGCAGTGAACCGCGCCGGCTCGATGCGGGAGTACACAGGGGGGAAAGGCACCAACTTTTGCCGCGCCTCGGCGTGCTTCAAGGCGAACCCACACTTCTGCAACACAACCCTCTTCACCTTTGTGGGCGGTGAAACAGGCAAGCGTGTGGTGGATCTCTTCAAGGAGGAGGGCATCGTGGTGCACCCCATCTCCGTACCTGCAGAGACACGCACCTGCATCACCTGCCTGGATGAGAAGCACGGTACCATGACAGAAATCATCGAGCCATCCTACCCCGTGCCGGCGGAGTCGGCAGATGAAATGGATCGCGTGCTACGGGAAAAGCTACAGCATGCCGGTGGCATTGCCATCATGGGCAGTCTGCCCGATCAGACCTCACCGGAGCTGTACACGCGGTGGACACAGATGGCAGCAGAGGCGCAGAAGCCGGTGCTTCTCGACGCCATCAAAGGCATCGAAGACTCTCTCAAGGTGCCGCACGCCACTTCCATCCTGAAAGTGAATATGGAGGAGCTGTACAAACTTACTGGGCAGTCCACGCCGGAGAAGGCCTTTGAACGCGCGATGGAGGAGTGGACAGTGCACATTCTGGCGGTGACTGACGGTCCACGCACCGCGTACATCCAAGAGCGGGGAAAGGCACTGAAGAAGCTTCACCTGCCGAAGCTGGATGGCGTCGTGAGTCCGCTTGGCGCCGGCGACACAGCCGACGCGGTCTTCTTTGCACAGTACATTCACGGCGTCCCAGCTGATGAGGCTTTTCGTTTTGCCTTGGCAGCTGCCTCTGCGAATTGCCTTCACAAGGATGCCGGCCGCTTCGCACACCACGACATGGAGGAAATTGCGAAGGGCATCACCATCGCGTAGAAACACGTGCTAAAAAGAAAGAAAGAAAAACGTTGGGCGGGAAGAGAGTGCGAAAGAGAAAACACGTACGCACGTGACTACACCCACACTCATCAAAACGTCGCCTTCAAAGGTTCAAACTAAAAATCGCAATTTAACCAGCGTGTCATCTCCTACCCTTGCGATGGCGCGCATCTCCCTTTCCATTTGGCCTTATCCGTCTTTTTTTTTTATATCACAGTTTGCATTTGCAAGCTGTCGTTCTTTTACTTTTTTTTTATGGGTTGTCTCTGACAGCGCACATACACGAAAGCTGTCTCTTAACGGTTGGACGTCATGTTTCAAGTGATTCAGCCACGCGCATGAATAGGAAAGATCAGGCTCCTTTTTTTTTGGTGACGTTGCAACGAATCGATGAAGAGGGATCCCGAGCATCAGCAAAGGCGAGCATGATGCAGTGCAAGCTTGTCTTCTCCCGCAAGAATTTCTGCGTGAAAAAAAAAACACTAAAGCCGCGTTGGACACGAAAGAAGACTTGCGCGTGTCGAAGAGGTGCTGCCATACTTCCCACACGCATCACCGTGCTCCTCTTCGATGCTCCGCTCCCATCTTACCTGCCTTTCTACATGACATAGTTTACTTTTTCTGTTTTTGCTCGCACCCTCTTTTTTCCTACAACTTCACATAACTAACTTCGCAGTTGTAACGCGTGCATGCGGCGTATTACGTTACGTGTGGCAGCCGCCTTCTCTGGTGCTGCGGTAGCTGCCGCGCTTTGTGGGACTCACGCGTCTCCCCGCCTTGTGTGTACGACACTCACCACGCTTCAGAGCGCTCCCGCTCTGGGCCAAGACTTCCTCCGGCAGCGACTGCTACGCTTCAACCGCGGGAACAAAGACCTGCAGATGGTGGCGTAGTGCACGCACACCTCCGAGATCGAGGGTCGCAGATCACGCACTCTGCTCTGAACCTCCGAAGACTGTTACCAAGGGCGTCCCGACGATAAGTTTGCTATTATTGTTATGGCTGATCTCGGCTTCGTCGTGGATATCGGACCGGCCAGGCAGTCGTCAGAGCAGATCGCACGGCGGGCGGTGGAAGCCGACATCCACGGCATCCATTTAGGCGTTCTTAGCGACTCTAGTGCTGCCCCCCTTTCCCGCCTCTGGAGTGTCTGAGGCAGGAGGGTGCGAAGGATGTGTTCGTGACTGTGGCTGCTGACCCCGCACCAAAAGGCTTCCTGACAGTATCGTGTGCTTCAAGCGCGATGACTTTGCTGGTGAAGCGGAAACCATAAAACCACTGCTGCAATTTGCTGACCAAGCCGCACAGCACTAGCTCGTGAAGCAAAGCTGGTGGCTATCATTTTGCGGCACGGCTATTGTTATTGCTGGGTACGAACCACAAGCGCGCTGTTGTAACTTCTTTCTTTTTCAACTCTGTTATGTGCAGCACTTCCCCGAGCGTTTCGCCTTCTCTGCTCTCTTCCCTTCGTTCCGTCCGTGGACATCAAAGAACAGGACCTCCCTCAAGAATTAAAAAATAATGTAGGTCGAGGGCTTTCGAGACGTTCTGCTACGACAACTCACACCTGCGATATCTTGCAAACTCTCAAGAAATAAGTCCCTCTTTCTGATCTCCAGTCCTTTTGTTATTAAAAAAAAAACAAGATAAGAACAACACCGCAACGCGACGACATTTGCCATCAGATTATTCATTGAGTGCATGACAGTAAGTTCGTTTTCCTTCCCATCTCATCCCTCCTCCTCCTCCTCCTTCCTTGCTCGTCTCCACCTTCACAACGCACAGACTTCACAAGCTGTCATCTATCCATCTTCACACGACTCAGTTTCGCAACTCCTAACCCTCACCCCCACTTCCATTTTTTCAACACAATGGCCAAGGGTAAGCGTTCCGCTGACGCCAAGGGCAGCCAGAAGCGCCAGAAGAAGGTGCTGCGCGACAACATCCGCGGCATCACCCGTGGCTCCATCCGCCGCATGGCCCGCCGTGGTGGTGTGAAGCGCATCTCGAGCGAGATCTACGAGGAGGTGCGCCGTGTGCTGAAGGCCTACGTCGAGGACGTTGTGCGCTCC
>OESO01000160.1:9137-55970 GCA_900240985.1 Crithidia bombi | reverse complement strand
GCAGCGTGTGGAGGAGCTCGGTGGGAGTGACGTTGGTGAGGATCTCGCTGAGGACTGGAATGAGGAGGGCGACCGTCATACCGTCCCCAATGTCAACCGGTGCGATGGGGAGGGATACTTCTTGGGGGCGGCGTACCGGCACCTCCGGCAAGATCATCGTGTAGAAGAAGGCCACCATTTCGTCTGCCAATTCTGGGTAGTAGATGAAGGAGAGGAGGATGGAGAGCGTCAAGGCGGGCACAAGCACAACAAAGACAGCGACGAAGATGGCGGCCAACTCCATCACGCGTGAAGCGAGCGGCCGCCGCTTCAGGTGACGGGCGGGGGAAGAGGAGAACACGACGGGGGGCAGCCGCAACGCTGACGATGAGGCCCGCCGCAGGTGAGGGTCGCCGTTGCGCGATGCGGCTTGGGTACGCCGCTTAAGCGTGAAGCCCATCATGCAGGGCGAACACGCAAGAGTACGAGGTGAGATGAAGAAGTGCGTGCAGAGGCCGCGCACCAGCGTTGAACGACGCCGCACCAACGCGAATTACGCAGCAGGGGGGAAAACTAAGCCGGCGTCGCGCCTTCACCGGAAGGGGGTGTAAAGAGAGAAAGAAAATGAGAGGGAGGTGCCTCTCAACACAGTGCGGTCAACACCACACTCTACGAGTGGCAAAGCCACAAACGCAGTGCTCTAAAAAAGCAGCGAAGTGGAGGAGGAAGAACAGCGGCGACGACGACGGCCTTGACGTTGAGAAAATAGAGCAAGAACCACGCGCGGTGCACCCGAGAGGTGAAGTCAAAGCAAGACAAAAACCGAGGAAGCAGAAAAGAAGCGCAGCTCAAAGACGCAGTAGCACAAAATGAGCTTTTCAAAGGAAACAATGTGGGAAAGAAACTACCGAAATGAGCGTCGGGTGTTTCAAGGAGGCGTCCACCACGACTGAACACCGCCACAGCAAAGAAAATACACAGTTGGGTTCTTTAATATAGGTAAGCAAGATGAAACAACAACACCAATCAGCTGGAGGCCAGAGTCGCAGCTTACCCTCTAACGCAACGGAACTTAGCTACACAGTAGCGAAAGCGCGACGCTGGGCACACACAGACAGACACACACACACACTCACTCCCTCGCATCAACGCGACACCGGCAGCTTTTATTTTCTATCTTATTGTTGATCGCTCTGCTTTACGAAGCTGAAGAGGCGGAGACGAGCAAACCCGCTGTTGTGGCAGCGGCCAATCGCTTGAGTCGAACGAAGAGCTCTACAGAAGACGGCGGGGCTGCTACCGCGCTTTGTCGTGCACACCACTCTCCTTCTCCGTCTTAGTAGTAGTCTTGGAGTTCTTTTTTCTTGACGGAGGTGATGTGTGCTGTGCGATGATCGGCGAAACAGTTGGACACAACGCAGTGAACCACAACAACAATAATAACACCCCGCACGATGGCAGGTGAGAGACGATGAAAGCGAAGGAGAGAAGGAGCAGAAGACGCACGTGAGAAGTGACGACGGCAGGAAAGCAGCACACGGAGCCGCCTCGTCGCCCGTTGTGGAGACCCGACGGCCTCCAACGCACAACGCCCTCGTTGTGGCAATGAAAAAGGAGGGGGAGGAAGGAGGAGGCGCTGCATATACGCACGCAAGTGCCTGTCGAGGGTTGTTACTGAAAGGAGAGACGAAGCAACCTTCCGTCACACTACTGACGTCATCATCGGAAGCAGCAGGACAGAGAGGGACTGGAATGGTTCGGTTGCGTCGCACCTCCATGGCCCTCGCCCCCCCCCCACCCTCTCTTCGCTGTATCACTGGCCGGTGACTCGGCAATGCTACTCGTGCTCTTTCTGTAGGACGAACTTCTTAGAAGGCACCGCACAAAACACGATCCCTGGTGGCATTTTGGGGTCACGCGCAGGCGGTGCCGCGTACGTGACGAGCAAAACAAAAGAAGAGGAGAGCAGAACAAAATAAGTAAACTAATTAACCAGTAAGGAGAGACCCAGCGCGTCGCCGGGTGCACAAGAGTGAGCGCCTACCAGTGAGTCTCCCTCTCCGCCCACCAGCCCCACCACCATCACGCAAGTCCTACGAGAAGAGGCGGGTGGCAACCCAGCACACTTGGGGAGAGGGGAGGGGTTTGAAAAATGGAGGCGGGAGACAGAAGAAATGAAGATCGAATGCACCAAAGACGCGACAAAAACACAACCAAAAGCGCATAGCAGCCCCTTAAGAAAAAAAAAGCCGCCTGTGTTGAGCGCAGCTCCATGGCTGAAAAGGACGCGCGACATCGACGCTTCGACTGCGGTCTGCGCGGCGCCGGCGCCTGGCTCGTCAGCCCGAGGGTGGCACCGCCGTCGACGCTGATCTCCGCACCGACCATGTAAGAAGAGCGGTCAGAAGCGAGGAAAGCAACTGCCTCCGCGATTTCCCGCGGCGAGGCCAGTCGCCCGATCGGTGAGACTTTCCCCATGCTTTCCGGATCCTGGTGGGTCTGGGCGGCGAGACGATCCCCCATAGGTGTACGGCAGGTGCCGGGGTGCACCATGTTCACACGGATGTGGAAGGGAATGAGCTCGAGGGCGAGGGACTTGCACAGCAGCCGCACCGCACCCTTGCTCGCACAGTAGGCACTCTGCACAACGGTGCCGCGCAGAGCACCCATCGACGCGTTGCACACGATGCTGCCGCCACCCTGCGCCTTCATCAGCGGGGCAACCGTGCGGATGCCGAGGAAGGTGCCACGTGCATTGATGTTCATAGTTTTGTCCCACGTCTCCAGCGTCGTGCTCTCCAAATTAGCCATGATGTTAATGCCGGCGTTGTTCACGAGCACATCGATACGGCCGAAGGCGTCTTTGCATCGCGCCACCACAGAGATCCACTGCTGCTCATCCGACACGTCGAGGGCAGCGGCCACCGCACGTTGCCCCGCCACAACGGGCGTGGCGGTGTTCAGCTCAGCCGCCAGCGCTTCCACGGAGCCGGCGTTGATGTCCGTCACAAAGACGCTGCAGCCGCGCGCGTAGAAGAGCTCGGCGATGCCGCGGCCGAGGCCGGCGCCGGCGCCCGTGATGAAGGCGACTTTGTTGGCGAGCTCCAGAGACATTTCCTTGAATGGAAGGGGGCACACTCGGTGTAGTGAATTAGTGTCGCAGGAGCCTGATACGGTTGATGTGAAGTAGGGGGTGCGAAGGGGTAGTTTTGAGGGAGAGAGTATGTTTGTGTTTATGTGAGACGCCTAGAGAGCAAGGCGGGACTCTGCGAGGTCAGAATGAAGTTACTTCGAGAAGTGGGCATTAATGTACATGTATATGCACACACATAAATACATATACACAGAGAGAGAGAGAGGGAATTAAAAAAAAAGGGGGTGAGTGATGATGACGATGATGATGTCGAAACAGAAAATATCAACAGCTGCAGGGCAATGACGCCACAGTCGCTCCTCACTCTCTCGAATGGACGGAAGGGTCGAAGAGACGCACGGCAACCGCCTCTGCGTTTTCTCCCACTCGTGTGCCGTAGCAGCGCTGCGCTGCGCATCACAGCACCACACAACGCAGGTGACTCCACCGTGTTATTTTACATCCTTAATTCCTCTCTGCGGTGACATCTCCGCAGCCTTTCCTGTTGTGTTTTTCGTTGGGTTGTTGTTGTTGGCCAAACAGAGCTTAAGAGAGCAGGTAACGAAGACGGGATGAATAGAGAGAGGAGGAGGGAAGGGGAAGGGACAACGTACGTGTGTGTGTGTGTGCGTGTGTGTATGTGGATGTGTTACGCGCCATCAAAGAGGGTCGAGTGGCTCCACGCGTGCTGCAGTTGAGCACGCAGCACCACCTCCTGTGTACTGCGGAGTGCCTGCGTTGTCTCTGACTTCATTTTCAACAATGGGACAAGAAGAGCATCAATACGGGCGGCTAGGTGGCACCACTCCGCAATGTCGGGGGGGACAGACGGCGATGTCGATTCATCGTTGACGGAGACTGCCACGGTGCTGTGCGGCGTCTTTTGTGGTGCGGGCACGGCTGTCATGGCTGCTGTGCAATTGCAGCGGCTTCCCCACGCTGGGTAGGCGATCTCTGCGCAGGTGCTCTCCTACCACACCGCAGCGTGAAAATGCGCAGCGCAATTGCTCAAAAACTAATAATAAGAACAGCAGAGAAGACTGTCGAGAGAGAGAAGGGTTGAGGAGACTAGCGGTGTCGTGAGACGTACGACAGTCGTCGCTCCGAAACAGCCATGCAGAGGTGCAACATGTAACGACACGCATCAGCGACATCGTCACCGCACTCTGGTAAGGCACACACGTCACAGCCGTAAAAAGGGAGAGCAACCGCTTCCCGCAATTCGGTTTACCTCGCCAACGCACACACACACACGCGCACACCGTCCATCGTGCCTGACTGATCCCGTGTCTGTCTATCTGTGTGCGTCTGTGGAACTCTGAGTGTGTGTGTGTGGTGGGTGGGTGGGTGGGCAGGTAGGTAGCCCATGGAGGAAGAAGGGAGGAGGAAGGGTCGATTTCACGTATCCTGAATTTATCACGTAGGTTCACAGTCGGACACCAACGAAACAACAAAACACATAGAAGAAACAAAAAAAGAGAGAAAAGGCATCGAGTGCAGTGACACACACACACACACACACACACATGCATACACACACGTACAAATAGGTGCGTCGTGCACAAAAGCAAATATAGATAAGGAGCGCAAGAGAGAAGGGAAAGAGGGACGTTCGTGCGTCACCACCGGTGCGGCTGTTGACCTCGTGTCACCCCTCGGCGCGGCACCGTCACACACGTGAGATGAATCTGTGAGGCCCTCCCACCCCCCCCCCTTTCTCCTGCGGATGCGATCATCCCTACTCGCCAATAAAAAAGATCACCCGTCACACTCTTCACGAGAGTAGGAGAGAGACAAAAAACTAATATAAACACAGAGAACACTGCGCGAAGATAACAAAGGGTGCACACCACGAGTTTTGTTTACTTGGTGAGCAGCTGTTCATCGCTGAGGCCCTTCTCCGGCGACAGCTGGTGGTTTGCAACGACGACCACCTGGTTGTCCTGCACTTTCAGCTTCACATCCTCGCCCTCACGGATGCGGCCGTCCAGCAGCATCAGCGCCAGCTGATTAAGCAGTTCGCTCTGCACCAGCCGCTTCAACGGACGCGCGCCGTAGACGGGGCTGTAGCCATTCACGCCAAACCAGTCGTACACCTGTGTTGGGACATGCAGACGGATATTCTGCTCCGTGAGCATCGTCTGCACCTGCACAAAAAGAATCTCCACAATCTGGCGGATGTTCTCGCGGCTGAGACGGTTGAACATGATGATGTCGTCGAGACGGTTGATGAACTCCGGCGTCATGCGCTGCCGCACCTGCTCCATCACGGACGGCATCGCCATGCCGCTTGGCTCCCCCTCTGGCAGGCGGGCGATGATGTCCGCACCGATGTTGGACGTGAGGATGATGATGGTGTTCTTGAAGTCCACGCGGCGGCCGTGGCTGTCGGTCAGGTGCCCCTCGTCCAGCACCTGCAGCAGAATGTTTGACACGCTCGGGTGGGCCTTCTCAAACTCATCAAAAAGGACAATCTGATACGGCCGGCGGCGTACCGACTCCGTCAGCTCGCCGCCTTCCTCGTAGCCCACATAGCCCGGCGGGGCACCAATGAGACGGTGGACGGAGTGCCGCTCCATGTACTCACTCATGTCGATGCGGCAGATGAAGGAGTCGTCGTCGAAGAGAAACCGTGCGAGACTCTTGCACACCTCTGTCTTACCCACACCGGTCGGGCCGAGGAAGAGGAAGGAGCCCAGCGGTCGCTTGTGCGAGTGCAGGCCAGCGCGAGAGATACGAACAACATTGGTGATGGACTCGATGGCGGCGTCCTGGCCCATGATGGTCTTCTTCAGCTCGGTGTCCATGTGAATCAGCTTTTCTCGCTCACCTGTCATGAGCTGCGCGACGGGGATACCCGTGGCACGCGCGATGACCTCTGCGATATCCTTCGACGTCACGCTATCGTGCACCATGAAGTTCTTTGAGCTGGCCAGCTGCTTGTCCTTCTCTATTTGCTTGCGTAGATTAGGGATCTGGCTGTGTTGGATCTCACCCGCTTTGGCGAAGTCACCTGCGCTCATCGCCTGCTCGAGGTGGTGCCGCAGCACGTCGAGGTCTTCGGTGCTCTGCTTGATCTTCTGAAAAAGCGACTTCTCCTTCTTCCAGCGTTCCTCGAGCTCGTCGTACTCCTTCTGCTTCTGTGCGATGTGCTCGTAAAGGTGGTTCAGCTTCTCCTTGCCCACCTCATCCTTGTCTTTCTTTACGGCCTCCGCCTCGATCTTCAGACGAATCAGCTCTCGCTCGATCAAGTCGAGCGCCTCTGGCTTCGACTCCTGCTGCAGCCGCAGCCGACTGGCCGCCTCGTCGATCAAGTCGATGGCCTTGTCGGGCAGACGACGGTCCGACAAGTAGCGGTGCGAGTTGACCGCAGCGTAGACGAGGGCCTCGTCCTTGATGAGACAGCCGTGGTGGGCTTCGTACTTCTCCTTAATGCCGCGAAGAATGGAGATGGTCTCCTCCACCGTGGGCTCCGTCACAAGCACCGACTGAAAGCGTCGTGCCAGCGCAGCGTCCTTCTCGATGTGCTGGCGGTACTCATCCAGCGTCGTCGCACCAACGCAGTGCAGCTCGCCACGTGCCAACGACGGCTTCAGCAGGTTGGCCGCGTCCATAGAACCATCCCCAGAGGAGCCGGCACCAACAAGGGTGTGCAGCTCGTCAATGAAGAGGATGACTTTGCCGCGCGACTCGATCGTGTCCTTCAGGACACCCTTCAGCCGCTCCTCGAACTCGCCGCGAAACTTCGCGCCGGCGACCAGCGTACCCATGTCCAGCGCGTACACCTGACGGTCCTTGATGCTCTCCGGCACCTCGCCCTTCACGATGCGCTGTGCCAGACCCTCCACGATGGCCGTCTTGCCCACACCGGGCTCACCGATCAGCACAGGGTTGTTTTTGGTGCGTCGCGATAACACTTGGATGGTGCGTCGGATGACCTCCTCACGGCCGACGATGGGGTCGAGTCGACCCATCTTCGCCTCCTCCGTCAAGTCACGCGCGTACTTCTTCAGAAACTCACCTGGGGGGACAGCGTTGGGGTTCACCCACGTGCGGCCCTGCTGCGCACTACCACCGTTGTTGTTGTTGTTGTTGTTTCCGCTGTTCCACGGAGTGACGTTATTCGACTGCCAGCGGCGACTCGTCATCAGCGAGGCGGTACACGACATGGTGGCCGCTGCACCGCCCAGCAGCGACGGCGCATGCAGCCAAAACGATGAGGTGAGGGGGGCGGCGACGCAGGCGGCCGGCACCGTGTTGGCAGCGCGTGCCGCCTTCAGCTGAAAACGACGCATCATTGCTTTCCCTTCCAACGATGAAGATGGTGGTTGTGGTGGTAGTGCAGGGGAGGAGGGGGATAGGAGAGGGAGCGGAGGGACGACCTGCTCGCTAGGGAAGTCAAGAAACAAAAGAAGAAAAACACCAGCAATAACAATAGTAAGAGTGTTGATAAACCGAAAGGAGAGCGCGACGGTGTGTCGGTCTGTCAGTCTGTCTGCGTGTGTGAAGAAAAGAGCGAGTGAGAGGGAGGCAGAGATGATCAGCAACACAGTCGCTGCGGAGCAGCTCGAAGGGGGATGCGGTGGAGAGGAAGGAGGAAGTATAAAAGTCTGGTGTGTGTGACAGAGGGAGAGACGTCGGTGCCAGTCGTTGTCTGAATAACGAATAATAATAATAATAATAACAGGGGACAGAAAAACAAACGAGAAGAGCGAATGTGGTTTTGGGGTACTTCAAGGGAGTTTTTTTAGTGGTGTGTTTAGGTTAGCGTATGTATGCTGCACAGACGGTGGGTGGGTATGTGCACGTGAGACAGCGATGAGGTACAAAACGAGGAGGGGAGAGAGAAAAGCCCAGCACGATGAAATTGAAAGGGAGGCGTGTAGCAGAGTTCGTTGCACTTAATGCGGCTGCCTATTAACACGGCTCCCACTGCGCTGTCTGGACAAGAGACATGAGAGAAGGTCGCTTCGTGTGTCTGTGAGGTGGCCCCATATAATTTCACCCTCTCAACCCACCCCATACCCTTTCCCTCTCAGCAAACCGCGTCGCCGTCTTTACGACGTTGGGAGCGTCGTGTGGCCGCCCAGCAGAGCACCGCTACATCGAGTTGTTGCTATCAGCGCTTCTTGTGTTTTCGTTTTATGATTCTTGTTTCTTTTTGGTTGGTACTTACATCGTGTGCAACAGCAAGAAGATGCAGTGGAAGAGTGCTGTGGGGCATGCAGCCGATGTGTGGGAGCCCCCGCGTCGTCATCGTGCCTCCCACCGTCCTCACATGGAAAAAAAAAGAGAGAAAAGAAGAACATACATTACCACAGCAACATACATGTCTACGTACATCACACAAAACGTGGCGACGCAGGCGGTGCAGCAGCGAGGAACGCGACAGAAAAGCGAATGCACCCACCGTACAGTTGCGTGTGTGTGTGTGTGTGTGTGTATGGCGTTGCAACTGCGCACCAGCTGGCAGGAGCAATATAGGGACCGCAGCGCCGGTAGCAACGAGAGAGCAGCAAAAAAAGAGCCGGCACGCAACCCTGTCGCATCAGCGGAGGTGAATACCATGTTTCCTCTCTCTCTCTCACATACACACTCCATCGCTGGAGCTCACACAGCTGCATCGGACGCTGGGGGAGGGCGGGTTGGGGCTACAAAGCCACGATACACAGGCACCTCCACGGCAGACGCCGCTCCTCCATCTCCCTGACCAACGAAGGACTCACCGCCCCCTCCCCCACCGGCCTCCCGCAGCCGTGCCTGCCGCTCCTCCTCTGCCCGCTGCGTCGCGTACTCCTTACCCATATCTGCCAGACGCTCTCGCAGCACGTCGTGCCGCGCCTTAAACTGGTCCGTTTGGGCCCTGAAGAAGCTCAGCGTCTCCTGCATCTGGCGCATCTGTTGATGCTTCTTCACTAGATTCTGCTGATAGGCACTGAGCTGCTCCGCGATCTCTGGGCCTGGCTGGTGGGCCACCGCTGCTTTCGATTTCATGTAGCTCTGTTCCACCTCCTGAATGGTCGCCTCCTTCGTCTCCAGCTCTTGGCGGCGCTGCAGCAGGACACGTTGCAGCTTCTGCACCCGCTGCACCAGTGCGTACGTCTCCGGCTCGGCTGAGGCCAATTCGTGATACGGGTGGACGTTCAGAGGTCGCTCTGCTTCCTCCAGCAGAGACCGCACCCGCACCTTCTCCCGCTGCAGCTCCCGCGTCGCGTTGTTCAGCGCCACCTGTAGCTCCGGCAGTCGACCGAGAAACTCCCTCATCTGCGCGAGCTGCTGCGCAAACTGGGTCGTCTGATACTGCAGGTGCTCCAGCTCGCGTGCCTGGTCGGCGTAGACGACCTCGTTGCGCTGCAGCATCGACTGCTGCGTGTGGGCCTTCTCGTACAGCATGTTGAGCTCCGTCGAGCGGTCTGTCACCTGCCGGTTGAGCACGTCTCGCTCGTGTTGCACATCGCGGCACCGCCGCTGCTGCCGGGCCGTCTCCTCCTCCGCATCGCTCAGGACGGAGCGAAGTTGTCGCAGCTCCTGAACGAGCATGTCTGCGGTGCGGTGCTTCTTGCCGGTGAGACGCTGATAATCTGTCAGCTGGCCATCTAGATTCTTCTGCTGCTGCTTCAGTAGCTGGATGTGCGCAGTCTCCACCTTCACGTCGTGCTCGCGCTTCTGCACGGCGCTCTTCATTGTCTTGATCTGCGCCAGCAGCAGGCCAAAGTGCTGTTGCTGCTCGCTCAGCCCATGTTTCAGCTGATCGTAGTGGGAGGTGTACGTGTTGCGCTCCACCACCATCGATTCCAGTAGCTGCTGCTGCTGCTTGATCTGCGCCTCTGTCTCACTCAGCTGCGATTCTTGCTGCGCCAACTCGGCTTGAACGCTCTCCATGTCACTTAGCAGGTGCGCGCACTGATACGCGTAGCGCTTGGCGTCCGCCTCGTGCGTCTCTGCCTCTTGCACCACAACATACAGCTCCTGGCGCGTGTGCTGGTTGTGCTCCTCAGATGCCGTCAGCGTCTGCTCCATCATATGCAGCTGCCCGCGCTTCTCCGCGAGCCACGCAGCGTTGCGTCGCTGCTGCTCCGCCTCGCCGGCGATGTTCTGCTGCAGCAGGTTCACCTCCTTTTTGATCGACATCAGCGTCTGCTCCTCGGAAGAGAAGCCTTGACGGGCTAACGCCAAAGCCGCCTCCTTCTCCTTCAACTGCAAGAGCGTCTCCCGCTGCTTCTCGTGCTGCTCCGCCTTCTGCTGCTCCACGACGGCGTTACGCTTCTGTAGTGCCTCGACCACCTTCTGGCCCTTGACGTAACGGGCGTGAGCGGCGGCGACGTGTGCCTGCTGCGCCTGCAGCTCCGCCGTCCGCTCTTGCGCCCGACGCTGCCACATGTCGTTTTCCTCGTTGCACTCCTGCAGGGCGGTGTTTACGTGCTGCAGCTGACGGCACAGCCCCTGGTACTCCTCCGCCAGCCGCGCCTCCTCGCGCTTCGTCTCCCGCAGCTCCTGCCCATGGCGCTCGTGATCCTCGGCCAGTGTGGCGAGGGTGTTCTGTTGCTGGGTGAAGTACGTGACACGGCTCGCCACTGTCGCCCGCATTGCTCGCAGCTCCTCCTCCTTGGCAGCCTTAGTGGACAGGATCAGCTGCGTCTCCTCCTCCTTTGCAGCGATGCTGTCCTTCACGGCCTTCAGCTCCAACTCATTCGCCGTGTTGCTCTCGAGAAGGGCGGCGATGCGGCGCTGTGTGGCATCCACGTCGAAAGAGGTGCTGCGCAGCTGCTGCACCAGCTTTTCCTCCTCCCGCTGGACAGTCTCATGAAGGTGGCGCAGGCTCTGGAAGGCGGCCTCCTGCACTGGCAGCTCCACCGGCTCCTGCGCCTTTGCCTGCTGAGCCGCGATCTCCCGCTTTAGCGTCGCGACCGCCTCCTTCAGCTGCGACTCCTTCTCCTTCACCCGCACCAGCCTGTTTGACGTCCGCTCCGTCTCCTGGCGGAGGTGGGCGATGGTGCTTCGGTCACCCGCTGACAGCTCCGCCGCTGCCATCACCTTGCCGGCACACGCCTGAATGTCGCTCTGCAGGTCCGCGCACTTACGCAGCAGTCGCCCCTCACCCTCGTGGCTGTGCAGCAGCGAGTTGTGGAGGCCCTCGTACTCGGCCCGAAACACGTCCAGCACCTCGTCGCTCTCCAGCGTCATCAGCACCTCCTGATGCTGTCGCTCGTACTCCGGGAAGGCGTTGCAATCATCCACGATGGTCTGGAAGAACTTCGTCTCCTCCGCCGTGAAGAGCGGCGCACTCGGCTCAGCGGCGGCCGACGGTGGCACGGGCGTGTCTGCCGGTGCGGCACCGTCGACGTCCTTCGCCGCGTTGGTGGCCTGCATCCAGTGCTGACAAGCTGCGTGTGTAAATTAGTATATATGTAGATTTGTGTGTATGAAGGCCAGCAGCAGCAGCAGCACCGCCGGATCTTGCGGAGCCCCTTGCAAGAGAGAAGAGAGAGGCGATGGAAGGTGATGGGCGGCAGCAAAGCCCCGCACTAAAGAGAGCAGTGGAGTGGAGAAGGGGGGAGTCCACCTGAGCAGAGCTTACCCCGTCCCAATGGTGTTCACACTGGTCGACTGGCCTTCCCTTCTCAGGTCCAGCTGCAGGAGCCCTGCGCAGTGGAAGGACAGTCGCATTAAGTACGGGCCATGGAGCCACAAAGGGGAGGAGGGTGGAGGAGGGGCCACCCCACGTGGGTCCCTACTGGACTCCACAAGCCCGTCATTACGTGCACGACCACGTTGATTCCTCCGTCACCTAAGAAGCTTTGCAACGCGTGAGATACCGCACCATCAAAAACACCACGAAGCAGAAAGAGGGTAAGGAAGGAGGGAGACATCTGTACATCATCGTTGAAACAAGAAAAGCACCGTACACCTCACGTAACGTCAGCACCGATGCCCACACGCATACATACATGCATATATATATATATATATATATATATATCAGCGACAGCACGAGCAGCCGCACTGCGGTCTACTCCAGTGGGGTGGAGACGGATTGCAGCCACGCCAGCACCGTCTGTGCATCCCGTTGCAGTGACCGCGAGGGCCACCCCCGCTCCGTCAGCAGCAGCGCCAGCTCTGCCTTGAGGTGGTTCGTCTCTGCGGCGTCGACGACACCGGTGGCATGCGCGTATTGCAGCAGCTCCTCCTGCAATTGGACACGGTGTCTCGCCTCCTCCTGGGCCTGCGCCTGCCACAGCGCGATGGACGTTTGTGCCTGCGCCACCGCCTGCTGGCCGTCCTTCAGCCGGGTCTGAAACTCCTGCCAGTGATGTTGCTGCTGCAGGAGCTGTGAGTGGGTGGAGGCGGCGACGGTGTTGAGGTGTGCCACTTGCAGCAGCAGCTGCTCCCGAGCTCGGTAGGACCACCCGAGTGCAGCATGGGCGTGGTAGTCCAGCCGGGCTGCTGCCGCCTTCATGCCGCGCAGTCGCAGTGCGGACGACCACCACGGTGCAGCCGAGGTGGTGGGGGCCAGCTCTTCGATCTCCGCCATGACCAGCGCAGAGGCCTTTGCCTTGGCAAAGTGTGCCGCCACAGCAGCCACCACGTCCTCCAGACGACTCTCCCCCGTCAGCGGCGGGATCTCGCAGTCCACGCCGTAGTCCTCGACGGATTGGTCGTCAGAGGCGCCCTCGTCAGCCGCGGCGGCACGTGCGCGGTGAATGCGTAGCTTCTCCACCCTCGCCTCCTCCGCCGCTAAGCGACGCTGCACAGCGCCGGTGGTCTTCGATGGGCCGTAGAAGCCACCCTCGCTGTTCTGTGACGAGCCCGACGGGCTCACGGGATCACCGCCGCTGTCGTGGCGGTGACTGCGGAGGTTGGCACGGGTGCTTTTGCTGTGCCCGCGGCTGTGCACGGCGAGATCGCGATGCAGCTCCTGGAGAGTGCGCTGCACCTCAGTGGTGGTCGCCCCCACGCTGCCCAGCACCTGAGCCTGCTCGTAAAACACGGGTGGCAGGCGGCGGCTGCGGGGTGACAGCGCCACCGTACGTCCGTTGCGCAGCAGCACAGAGGCGTTGAGCGGCCGTGGCGAGGACGAAGGGGCAGCCGCCGTCAAAGAGTATTGGGGGGATGACACGGCGTACTTCACAGGGTGGACGGACGCTGCGGGGCCGCGCCGGTTGTGTCCACCACCACGGCCACGTGTCTGCTGCGGCAGCGAGGGACAAGCTGCGTAGCTGCCACTGCCATCGACGCTGTCGAGACTGGAACGACGCCACGCCCGTGCATCGGCCGAAGACAGCCGGTCGAAGAGGTCGATGAGGGCGGCGCTGCGCGAGGCGGCCTCCGCACGCTGCCGTGTGGATGTCGCAGCGCCACCGGATCGATGGGACGACATGCTTGTGGCGCTGCAGTACAGACAGACACACACACGTACGCGTAAACGGGCCCGTAGAGGGGAGAGCAGCGTGGAAGGGGTGAACCTTCGACTGACAAAGCGAAAGAAATGGAGGGGGGCAGTCACACGTCGCTCAACTGCCTCGTGTGTGTGTGTGTGTGTGTGTGTGTGTGTGTGTGTGTGTGTGAGGGGGGGAGGGAGACAAGCAGAGGACCCGGCGTCGTCGTGCCGACACTGAGTCGTGTGCGCACCGGCAGAGAAGAGAGAAGGGGAGTGGGAGGGAGCAGATCAGAGGAAAGTCCGTTCAAGACGCTTAAAGAAACCAAGGAAGGAGAATACACGCCGGTGTGTCACGCGTGGTGTGGCGCATCATTCGGAGCGTCACCCGCGGTCCTCACGGCAGCTCTCCAGCTGGGCGACTACGCCACTCGACCAGAAGAAGTCGAAAGAAAGAAAAACAAGATGAGGAGAAGGCGCCAGCAGCGCCACGGCACATGTCGGATACACACACAAACACACATACACATACACACACACAGAGAGACAGACATTTGCGCCAACGACGGTGTCACGCACATATATGTGGTGGCTCCCACATCCTCGACCTCCTCCTTCAGCAATGCGTTCATGTTTCACTGCAAAACAAACCAGGTTTTTCCTGTAGGTGGATACTTACGCCACTTAAATCTCTCTCGCCCGCAACTCAACAAAAAAAAAGCACAAACACGGTCCTGCCTTGCTGCAACACACATCACAAGTCGACGCTCGCAGAGCACCCACGTCACACCAGCCCATCATCTCTGTACACCTGTGCAACACACTGCCTACGCTGACACCGCGGTGCCTTGTGATTGTTGACGCTGCTGATCTTCTTGTTATTTTTGTCAGCGGGTTGCGCTCCGTGAGTACACTAAAAGAAATCCACAATGAGGAGGAGTCGGAGGAGAGACATCACGCAGCTCTGCAACCCCGTCACGGTGCGCTGCATCTGCAATGCCTGCTGCACGTTACGTGCCAGTCCGTGCTTCCACGATGCTTCTGCGTCCTCAGCATCGACAGCGGCTGCGGAGCGGCTAGCGGCATCGCCGCTCGACGCCGACGCTGACGAACGCAGCCGCGCGGCATCGTTGGCGACGGCGGCGGCCTGCTGCTGCTGCTGCTGTTGCAGCTGGGCGTCTCGGAGCTTCACCCACGCTAGCAACAGCGTCTTCGCCAGTCGCTCCCGCACTGTAGGCAACAGAGTTGCGGTCCAGCTGAGGCCCCACAAAAAAATGCTGCCCTTTGCGGTGCGCTCTGCCAAGGCTCCGCTGCGGGGCACCTCCTGCTGCTGCAGGAAGCCGTCTTTGAACATGCGGTGCAGCACGTCTCGTGTTTTGGTGTACGTCGCAACGGCTTGCTCAGCCAGCGTGCGCTCCTCCAAGTAGTGGTGCTGCAGCAGCAGCTTCATTATTCGCACGCCGAGCACGCCGTAGCCAGCGAAGACAACCCTCTCGCACACGGCCTCCTGCAGGAGATGCGCCGCCGTCACACCGTCGAGTGCGTAGAATCCGTGTTGGTTTGGCGGCTGCATCAGCAGCGCACGAGTGGCCGGCAGCGCAGCAGCAGCCCCCGCACCAGCGGTAGCACAAGAGGCGAGAGGCACCGTCGACGTCACCGAAGCGGACGCGTCGCAGCTGAGCAGCACGATGGGCTGACACAGCCGTTGCAAACACCGCTGCACTGCCTCTGCAGAGCGTGTGTTCTCTGGCAGCTGCGGTGGCAGCATCGGCTGCCCACTGCGGTCACGCCGCACACCGACTGACGTCGGCAACTCTGCCGCCAATTCCTGCCACGAAGCAACGCCCTCACCGCACGAAGCGCTCGGTGCGGCACGGCGACGCAGCGCACGCACAAGGGTCAGCGCGAGTCCACCATCGGCGTAGCGCTCCGCCACGGCCTGCTCGAGAGCGTCACTCATGAGAAAGAACAGAGCGCTCTCCAAACCAATACGGTAGGCTGTGGTGGGGTCCCACACATCTTCATCACGCCTGCTGCCGCCGTCAGCGCCATCTCTACTGATGTGGACGGGCACCAGCCAACCGTCGGCGACGAGCTGCGTAACGGCGTAGTCGAGGGCGTCGCGGCCAATGCTGGGGGTGCGGCTCAGTGCCACTCGCACCGCAGCCACTGGCGGCACCGCCCCCAGCTGATACACCGCCAGCAACACGCACTTCGCTGCCTCGCCGTACTGCTGGCGTACGCAGTGGACGAGCAGAGGAAAGAAAACACGCAACAGCAGCGCAGAACCGAGGCGCAGGCCGTAAAGCTGCGTGGCGGGGTCGGCGTACACGAGGCGGTGCAGCACGAGCCGCGTCATCACCTCCTTCACTGCCACCTCATGAATCAGCTCGTTCGCCGACGACAGCTCGGCCAGGTCAACACGCAGATTGGTGCCGATGTGGTGGGTGGCGGGAATCGCCGTGGCCTTCTCACCCGTCGCTGAGGCCCGGTTGGCTGCCGCGGCTGCCACGCTGCCAACGTCCTCGTCACGTCGCACAGCCTCGCTGATGTCCGTCAGCGACATCGGCCCAGCGTGGGTGAGGACACGACACACGGCACCGGCGAGAGGGCCGAGCTGATGGGCAACGGTGGACACGAGAAGTTCGTAGTGCGCCTCCAGCGGCTTGGCGGTGACGTCCTCGCACAGCTCCGACGGCTGCGTGGCTGCGTTGCCCACGCAGCAGAGAGGCATTTGCGCAGAGAGCAGGGGAGCGGGGATGGACAGGGGGGCGAAGGAAGGAACATCAAAAAAGAGGAGGCCCCCTAAAAAGTGTCGGTGTGGAAACTTCAGTGGAATAGCCTCTGCTGTGCTGGCGCTCGCTATTTGAGGCTTGCAGCGGATAGCAGAGAAGAGGGGAGAGTAAGACAGAAGAGAAAATGTGACGGTGGTGGAGCGGCGCAGACAAAACAACAAAAGGAGGGGGCAGAGACACGGGGCGGAGAGAAGTCAGCGCAGAGGAGCGAACAGGGGATGAGACACCGCCACCAGCCCTCACGCACTCACTCCCTTCTACACGATGTTCTCTCGCAAGCTGAGCCGGCGTCGTCGAATGAAGACACAAAAGGGGGGTGAGGTGGAGGGAGATAAGCAGCCTTGCGCTCAAGTCTAAGGCGGTGAGTACCGGCAACGCAAACGCAGCGCAACGAGCAGGTACACGCGCAGTAGTTGGGGCTTGCCGTTTCTCGGGAAAGGGCAGGATGCGTTAACTCCCGTCGCGAACGCAGCGTGTGCACAGAAAAAGAAAGAAGCTATTCCTGCTGCAACAGCCATCCCACATGGGTTTAGCGCTCACACGAGCACACACACATTCCGATATGGCGTGGAAGAGGCTTCGCTGCTGTCAACGGCGTCGTGGACACTGCTGCCACAATGACACGCTCGTGCAAGCCTCAACACCTCTCTCTCTCGTTATGCATCTCTGAGTTTCTTTTAGATACTTTACGTGACGACACAGGGAGCAAAAAAAGGGAAAAACGCTATCAGTACGCTGCCCAAAGCCGCGACTCTGCCAGCGTCCACGCACGAGGCACAGACTGGAGGCGCGGGCATCGCAGCCTTCTATTACTTTCGCTTCACGGGAGCCTCAATAACCGGCAACAAACTTTAGCGGCTACCCACTCACTTTCTCTCTCTCTCACGCGACCGTGCCTAGTGCTTCTTTGACGGGTTCATCAGCTTGAAGAAGTACTCCGTCATGGTGTAGGCGAAGATCAGCTTCGGTGCTGAGGCAACGATCTTCGGTGTGAGGCCCTTGAAGAAAGACGTCACGCCCTCCTCCCGAAGCATCGCGGTGGCCGTCGCCACGGCGTTGCGGCGCTCCCCTTCTGTCTGGTGCTGCACACGCGTCTTCACGACGTCCATCGGGTTGGAGATGGCGATGGACAAACACGCACCCACCGTCGAGGCGCACATGTTCTGGAAGAGGGTTGCGTTGCGGTAGTCGGAGAGGCCGAAGATGTAACCCTTTGTGAAGGCCGTACCACCAAAGAGGCAGAAGGAGCCCGGAGCGTTGCGGCACATCGTCACAACGGTGCCGGCGTACATGCCACGTACGCCTTCCTGGCGCAGCAACGGCAGCAGGCCGTTACGCATCGCGTGCTCGTTGGTCTGACTCAGAACCTTCAGTCGGTCCAGCGGGAGCAAGAAAACCTCACCGAGGCCGATGAGGCAGCCCGCCGTGGCATCCTCCATCACCTTGTTTGCGCTGCCAAACCACCGCGTGAAGCTCTGACGGTAGTTGGAGCTCAAGAAGTCGCGCACGAGGGGCTGCCCAGCAAACTTGTACACACGCTGGAACACCTTGTACACAACAGCGTAGAGGGAACCTGGATAGAGGTACAAGATCTTGCGCAGGACACCGTCATGGGCGTGCTTCTTGAAGACGATCTGGTTGAGGTTGGTGGCCGTCTCGCCGAGGGAGCCGCGCATGATGGATCCCTTGTTCGCCATCAGCCGCTTCGCCGTCGTGTCAAAAGGATGGAAGAAGCCGATCTCCAGCACACCTGCCGCGGTGGCGGCCCCGGCATGACTGCGAATAAAGCGGTCAGAGAAACTGCGCCCCGTCTTGGTGGCGGTGGTGGTGTCGGACATTGTGTGAGGGATTTTGTGCGTGTCTGCGTGTTCTTGTCGCACGGGGGTGACAGTGTGTCGGTGTCTGTGTGTGCTGCACTGGTGGGAGTCTCTTTGTGGCACACGGTGGTGTCGATGCAGTGTGGCGAGTCCAGAAAAAAAAAGGGGGGCGTAGCTGCGGAGCGACGTCGGTGTTCTTCGACGGAGAGAGGGGCAAGGGGAAGAGGGGTTTGAAAGAGAAGCGGTGACGGAGGCGGTAACACAGCCACAGCCAGAAGCAGCAAATCATCGCTGCCGAAGGCAAACAAACAGACGAAATTCCCAGCTCGGAGGAGGCGGTAGTGGAGGAGGAAGAGGAGGACGTCGTATCATCATCCGCTTCTGTTCTTCGCAGGCCACGCCAAGGTGCAAAACGCAGGGACGATGTCGCTTTGATATGCGTTGTTCGCCGCTGCAGTAAAGAAGAAGAAACGGGTCCCCGTCCCTCCTCCCTGATCTCTCTGGGAAGCAGGGGTGGCCGCCTTGCCGATGGTGGCGAGCAAGCAGCGTCGTGTGCTGCACGCGTCACGCACGTTCCGCCTGCAGGAGACGAAGCGGAGGGCAGGGGAGGAATGCCCACCGTGGCGCTCGTAACACACACACACACACACACACACACACACACACACGCACACACGCACACACGCACACGCCAGGTTTAATTGCAACACTGTTGTGCAACTGTTGCTGTTAACTTGTTTCTTTGTTGGTCTTCCTTTAACTTATGGACTTTAATCGTTGGCACGCACGGACACACACACGGGGGTGGGAGAGGAAGTACCCCCACGTTACACGTCATCCTTCGCCTCCCTTGTGGGGTTGTGACTGATCACCGTCGGAGACACACACCTGTCTAGATGGCCCTCACACACGCACACAAACACACAATCTCTCCTCCGCACTCCTGCCTGGGTTACCACTCTTATGGAGTCTCCGTTGTTGCTCGTTCAGTCCGTAGCGCCACTGTCCGCCGGCTTCGCGTGAGACTCTCCGCTGATCCCCTTCCGCTTCGCCGTCTTCGCACGCGACTTGAGCGACTCGACGGTGTTCATCGAGTGCTGCTGCTGCTGTAGCTGGTGCATGACGTTGTGGTAGCGCTGCTCCCGCACCGCATCGTCGATGGCGGCCCTCTTCTCCTGTGCCCGCCGCTGCACCGCTGCCTCCGCTGCTAGGTGACGCATCAGCCGCTTCTTGTCTTCCCGGATGTCGCGCTTCATGAGGCGCACTTCATTCTTCACTGCGTTCTCCTCCCTCTCCGCCAGCAGCGGGTCGAACTGCCGGATGGGTCGTGGGCGGAAGGTGCGCATGGCGAGTGGAGTGCGGTGGTTTTTCACGGCTGCAGCGATGTCGCACACCTTCACCGCGAGGGCCTCGTGCGCGAGACGGACCGCTGTCGAGGGCTGCCACGTCACCGCTGCCTGGGCGGGCGTGGTCTTGGTGCTCTGCAGCTTCAAGAGCAGCGCATCAAGACGCAGGAAGGGCGTGGCGCACATCACCGGGAAGGCGGGGGTGGTGCGATACAAATCGCACAACTCGCTGTAGATGTGGTAGGCGCACAGCAGCAGCCGCTGTGGGTCGTGGGTGGAGTCGAGGATGCCTACCTGATAGGCAGGTCGGTCCTCTGCGGTCACGGCCGGGGAGGACGGCGGCGTCAGCGCCGCGGCAGAGTCCAGCAGCACCGCGTCGGAACGGTCCATGAGTGGGATGGACAGTGTTGCTCCCTGGTAGCGGGCCGGCTCCAGCACTGCACGTGGCAGCTGCAACGCTAGAACATTCAGCACCGCCACCACCACCTCCGCACAGTACCGTCCACCACCCGCCTTCAGGCAGTGGAGGAGGAGCGTGGTGAGGACGAGGTAGCTGTGCACGGCGTCGAGCGAGTCCAGCGTCATCTGCATCAGTGCCGAGCACACAAAGAGAAGAAGCGGCGTCATGACTTCGTGGCGGTAATCAGAAGTGGGGAAAACTTTGGTGATGGCGTACAGGTACAGCAGCAAGGTACGACGTACACCACCGCGGCGTGTGCCACGCAGGAAGCAGCGCTCCGCCTCTACAAGGATGAGACGAAAGGCCTTGGTCGCCTCGACGACGTGATGAGACGCGTAGCGGTGCAGCTGCACTAACAAAGCGTGCAGCCGCTGCTGCTGCTGCTGCCTCTTCACTCCACTCGTGCTGGCGACATCGTCTACGTTGGCTTCGGTGGTGCTAGTGGCCAGCTTCTCCAGCTCCTCCAGCAGGTGATCCAGCGTCTTCGACCCACTCACGCGATCTGACGACGCTGCAGCCTCTGCCGCGCGCACCCCTTCCGCCTCCTCCTCCTCCTCCTCCTCCCCTTCTTCCTCCTCGTTGATGTCGTCCGCCTCGCTGTCTCCCTCGAAGGAGGAGGGGATGTCGACGTTGTCGTCACCTCCGTCGCCGCCGTCGTCGTCGCCGTCGTCCATTTGGAAGGCCACATCGCCGCCCTGCTCCACCCACTCCCCGCGTGTCAGCTGCGTCTGATCACGCTCCTGCAGCTTCAGTGATGGCACCTGTTGACGGTCCTCCTGCAGCAGTGCCTGCTGAGCTGCCCGCGCTGCTTCTTCCTCGTCTGTCAGCGTGCGGGCCACGGCGTGTGCACGGCGGGGGTCCATTTGAAAGGAGTGCATCATCGCATCGAAGTCATCGCTGGCTGGGGCCGTTGCACGACGCGACAGGGCCACACGCGCCTCCGCCGCGTCGGCCGCCGCCTGTCGTGAGAGGCCAGGCGTCACAAAGCGTGAGGGGCTCGACGCTGCGGTTGGGTCCGCGTTGGACGTCTGCACCCCCAACGTCTCCTCCTCCTCAGCCGAGCGGGCGGCCCCGCTGCGAATTCGTGCGAGCAACGCCCGATCAGCCGCGTCGAGGAAAACCGGGCCCGCCTGCGATGCCGCCGTGGCCGCCGGGGCTCGCCTCTCCATGTCGTCCCTCTTACTTGTGTGAGCGGGGGCCCGGGCAGCCTCGGCGAGGGTGCGCACTTCAAAGTCGCCGGAGGACTTCAGGGTGAGACACTTCGCTTCGTGCCCACGGCGGTACGATGCGAGCAGCGCCCGCACCTCCGGCGTGCCGGACCGGGCAAACGCTTCCTGCTCCTCCTCTGTTTTATTTCGCCTCGGCAGCAGGTGTAGCAGCTCGTTGATCTCCGCATCGAGCTGCAGCGTGGCGGCGTCGCGCTCGGCTCGCTCGCGCTGCAGCTGTGCCCGCTGCCCTTTGCTGTTGGAGATCATTTCACGAAATCGCTCTGCCCGCGACATCTTCGCTGCGGGGGCGGCGCCGTCATCACCGCCGGTGAGGCCGCTCGTCTCCTCCTCGCGCACGCGGCGCACGCCCATCAACGCAGAGACGCCGCCGGCAGCGTCGGTGGCACCACCGGAGGCCACGTCGGAGCCGCCGGAGAGGTTGAAGCGGTCAATGCGACGGGTGGTGCGTGTCGACCGCAGCGACTTATCGAGGTTCATGGTGGCACTGCGTGTCGAGGCGGGCATCGACGCCGCCCCGTCACGACCGCCGCCGCTGCTGAGGGACCCGCGAGGGCGTGCGAAGGGGTTTGGAGTGTCTCGCACCTCCTCCGACTCCGCCGCAGGTGCGTAGCGGCTGCCACCGCCGCGGGACAGCAAGCCATCGCCCACGTTTCGGCTGGTGCTGAAGTCGCTGCCGTGATTGCCACTGCCGCTTTGCTGTCGCACCTGCTCCTCCTCACGGCGCCGCTCGAAGTGACTCTGCTTGGCCGTGAACTTGTTGGCAGCGGACTTGGAGAGTGTGCTGGACTGCTGCCGCTGGTGCCGCTGCACGAGCTTGGCGTTGTGCGTCGCACGTGAGCCAGCCATGTGAATCCGATGTTTGGACGAGTGAGCGGCACTGTGTGGGGTGATATGTCTGCAGGAAGCCGCGAAGGCAACGGCGTGTGAAGCCGCCAAGATGGAGAGTGAAGTTGATGGGGTCCGTCAAGTAGCAAATTCTGCAAAGAGACCACCGCAAAAAAGAGAGTAGAGAATGAGTGGGGGAGTGAGAGCGTGGCAGAAGAACAGGCAGCGACGGAACACGGCAGAGAGGGACCACACAAAACACTCAACCGCGAGTCCGTGTGCCGTTAGTGGGCAGAGGGGAGAGGCAGAGGGTTTCGCGCGTACCACCACGGGAAAAGGCAGCACACCAGCCCTTCCCCTCCCCTACAAACAGACCGCACTGTGTGTGTGTGTGGCACTACAGCTCTGAGTGTCCACCACCGCTGCAGTCATGTGGCAGTTGAGTGTCTCACCCCTTTTTTTCTGCACGCGACACAAGTCGTCGTGGGTGCGACGGGCTCGATAGCCACCCGCCCTTGATTGCCCTCCCTCATACTCCCCTTCGCTCCCCCCCCCCCGGTGCATCTGCGTGAAGGAGAGGAGTGGGGGAGAGAGGGGTCTCACGCCGTGCTGATAACGACGATGTTCTGCTCTCGATGGCATGTGAAGCGATGCAATGTTGCGGAGAAGCCCGCCTCCGTTCATACGGCACCGCGAGTGCGATGAGCGAAGAACAAGAAAACACAGTGGAGGGGGAGGGGGGGCGCCGCTGCAGCCCGCCGCTGCCCCTCCCCTTCTCTTCCTTTTTTTTAACTACCTACTACGCTACCTCTCCGTCGTGGCTGTACGCCATGGCCATCGCCTCCGCGCACTTCTTTAATTGCTGCACACTCGGCCCGCACGCCAGCAAGTCCGATCGCACGACGGCGCCCTCTGCAGGAATCCCATCGACGCCACCCGCGGCAACGCCGTTCTTCGCCTTCAGCGCGGCGGCGGCCTGCTGCCGTTCCGCGTAGCACCGCACCACCGCCACCACCTCCGCCTCGCAGTGCAGGTCGCGCGAGGGGACGAGGTAGCGATACCGCGTGTCTTCAATATTCTGCAGCATTTTGTGAATGTGTTCTTCGGCCTTCAGCAGTTTCCCTCGGTCCTCCTGCACCGCCGGCGTCAGCACGGCCACCTCGTCGTCGGTCAGTGGTCGCATGTTCACCGTCGGAAGGCCGGCCTTCTTTCGCGGCTTCACGTGCGGCTCCGCGGCAGGAAGCGTCTCGACGTGGGCCGCGTTTGTCTGCGAAGCCCCCGTTGCGGTGGTGGTGGCAGCTCCGGTGGACGTGGACGACTGCCCTGCAGTGACGGTGGAGGCGGCAGAGGCGGGTACACGCAGAATGGGCGACACCTGCCGTCCGCTCGTCCACCACGTCCACGGCTTGTACCAACACAGCGGGTGTGCTGCGGCGTCGTCCTCGCTGCGGTTGATGACGAGGAGGTCACTCATGCGGTGGTCGCGGTACGTCTGCATCGCCGCTGAGTTCTTCACCCCAAACACCTTCTCTTCACTGGCAGCACCCACATTCACCAGCAGCACTCCCAGTTTGGTGAGCCGCTCCACATCATCGGCACTAGCGCCGCCGTTGTTGTTGTTGCTACTGCTGCTGATGCTGGTGCTACTGCTGTCGCCGTTGTTAGCGCCTACACTGCCAGTCGCTGCAGCCTTTTCTGCCTCACCGTTGGTACGGCTGCTGGGTTGTGCCCCGCCTTCTGCATTCGTCGTCGCTGCAGACGTACCCGCCATCGCTGATGTGCTGCCTCGCTGTGGGGTGGGAAGAGGGGAGGGAGGGGGGGGGAGATGCCGTCGTGCCCGTCTGCAAGCTACGCCGTGCACACACACACAAAAAAAAAAAAGACAAGAACAAAGAGAGAGAGAGAGAGTGGTCATCTCGGTAGCATCGCTGCTGATGAGAGCTGCACGATGAGCAGAAAAGCAAAAAAAAACACGTTTGTTTGCACTACACACGTCAGGCGTGTGGAATTATCGGCCGGCGCAGTTGCCTCCCACGTTGTCTCCTGCAGCACAACGGGGGGGGGGGGGAAGTGCTGGCGGGAGAGAGAAGCGCGTCATCCAGCATGTGGGCAGAAGGCTTGTTCAGAGGGGGGGGGACCGCCGAACTGCGTAAAGAGAAGATGCGCCTAACGCCTCAGCTCACCTCACCTGTCCTCTACCGGCTCCATCCGGCTGTGTGGATGTCGTTGGTGGTGTGCCCCGCGGCTGATGTGGTGAGGGGTGGCACAGTCGGTGAAGTCGCAGACAGAGCAGAAAGAAGAGAAAGAAGCAGGCGTCCGTAAAAAAAAAAGAGATTGTCAAGCAAAAACTGCAGTAGTGCAAAGACGCACATGGAGCGTTGTCGCGGCGGCGTCGACCACCGCCCACCGCTACCACCTCGTGCTACATCGTCAGAACGCAGGTGCTGTGTGGGTTGAGGGCCTGCAGCTCCGCCTTCGACGCCATCACACCGGAATAGCTCACGAGCAGCTCCTGCAGTGCGGAGGACGTCGGTGCGCTCACGAGGTCGCCGCTGTCGGTAGCAGGTGTCTGCAGCAGCAGAAGCGGCGTCACGTCCGTCACCCGCCTGCAGTAGCGGATATCAAGGGAATGCAGTGCGCACTGATGCAGCCGCCACCACCGTGCCGTCATGCGAGAATTGGGAGAGGCAGAATGGGAGTGGGCAGGCGCAGCGGCCAGCGCCTCAATGCTGGTGTTGTCGATGGGTGTCCCACAGAGGATGAGGTGCCGCAGCGAGGGGATGGTGGCGCAGCAACGCACGTCGGTGACGTAATGGCAGAAAGAGAGAGTGAGAGAGGAGAGCGTGTACGAGCGTCGCCGGACCCGCCGTGCAGCCGCATCAGCGCCTTTATCAGCCCTATCGCCTCGAGCAGCGTCGTACCGGGCGGCCGCACGCAGGCCGCCCTTCTCCATCTCGAGTGTCATATGCACATCATCGACTGCGTCGCCCACGTCGCAGCACTCGTGCAGCACATTCACAAAGGTGAGCAGCGCTGCGCTGTCCACCGCCGTGCCGGTGAGGTCGAGCGATGTCAGCAATGTGAAGAGCGCACACGGTGTGATACCACGCACCTCCGCACAGTAGGCAAAAGACACATGGGCCAGACTACCCGCGGCGCCGGTGTAAAACACAAACTCGCTGCCGTCGCTCCGCTCTGCCTCAACCGCAGCAGCAGCAGCGTCGTGTCTCTCCCCGGGTGCTACAGCAGCCTCACGCGACGCATCACGGTGCGCCACCGCATCAG
The DNA here is from genome assembly GCA_900240985.1 of Crithidia bombi. Classification (NCBI taxonomy): domain Eukaryota; phylum Euglenozoa; class Kinetoplastea; order Trypanosomatida; family Trypanosomatidae; genus Crithidia; species Crithidia bombi. The sequence goes on along the minus strand of OESO01000160.1, from coordinate 30,726 downwards.
CCGACGAAGGCTGCAACGAGGGCCAGCGGCGCCACGCTCGCAGCAGCGCAATTTCGTCTGGCACGGGTGCGACTGCCATGTCGGCCTCGCGTCGCACCTCGCCACGGCCCTCCTCCTCGTCCGCCCACGACACCGCGGGGGCTGCCGCAGCCACCGCCGACGCTGACGAGGCCGTCCACAGCTGTGTCCACAGCAGCACCGCAGGGCAGGCAAAGAACCCAACGAAGCCGCGGTCGAACACCACCGTGTAGCTCACGTCGAGGCGGCGCAGACGCGGGAGGTGGGCCACGCATCCGATGTAACGCAGCGAGGTGCACTGGTACAGCCGCAGGGCACGCACCTGCGACGGCACCACGGCCACGTTGGTCGTCATCGAGGACGACATTGCCGCGACAGCAGCGGTGTCCAGCACATCACCACCGTGTAGCTGCCGGGCAATGAGCTCGTCTACCAACCCGGGGAAGACGAAGCGAAGCAGCCCGGCGTCATTCAGTGGGGTGCGGCTCACATCGAGGCTGCGCAGCGAGGCGACGTACGCCAGCGGCGCGATGGACCACAGCCGGGTGCAGTGCGCCAAAGACAACGACGACAGCGTGTGGCTGCGCTGCAGGCCGTCCACGTGCTCCACACCGGCGCCGTCCGCAGCAAGGTGTGTGAGCTGCGGCAGCAGTCCCAGCGGACCGAGGTGGTGCACGCCCAGGCAGCCAACCAGGCTGAGTTCACGCAGGCCTGTAGCGACCATCGCTGTGACACCACCACCGCCTGTCTCGTCCACACTTGCAAACACACCTGCTAACGCCTCCACTGTGCTGTCGTCGATGCTCGTCTGGTCTAACAACAACACCGTCAGCGAGTGCAGACGGCCGCTGACGTTGTGCAGCGCCGTGGTGAGCCGCGCCACTGCAGTACCGCGAAGCACTGCAGCTTGCGACAAATTCAAACGACGCAGCGGAGCTGCGAAAGTCGCGTCGTCCATGTCGACGTCGGTTGCGTGGGCCGCCTTTGCAAGCCCCGCGCGATGCGACAGAGCAGGTGGTGGTGGTGCAGGAGGAGGCAGTAGCCCTCCGAGCAGCTGCAACGAACGCATGTTGTCCGCCTCCACGCAGCGCAGCCGCGGAAGGCGCCAGAGGGGATACAGCTGCGTTACACTGGCACAGCGTGTGAGGACCACCTCTTCCAGCGCGTCGCAGCCGACCAGATCGTTGAGCTGGCACACGCCACTCGCCTGCAGGTTCAGCAGGCGGAGCCGTGGAAGGCCAGCCAGCGCACGCACGCGGGTGAGGGCGTGGCACGCCGCCAGCCGCAGCTCCTCCAGCCACGGCAGCAGAGCATCCCGCCGGGTGTGCAGTATCACTGCCGTGTCGTCCGACGTGCCGAAGACGAGAGCGCTCAGCTCTGCTTCCGTGATGGCGGTGCTGCTGAAGTCCACCACTCTCAGAAAAACGCAGCGGCGACCCGTCGAAGCCAACGCGCGTGCCGACAAGTTTGTGGCGCCCAGCAGCAGCAGCTCCGCCAACGGCTTCGGCGCCTCGGCTGCGGATTGCAGATGACAAAGAGCGTCGTCTGCGCGTACATTTCGTGTGGTGTCACCGGCGCAGTCGCTGCCGCTGCTGCTGACGAGCCCCGTCCACGCAACGCTATTGTGGTTAAGGGAGCAAAATCGAAGTTGCCGCAGGGTGTCGAGCGCGCGTGAAAACGACTGCGCAGCCTCGTCACCCCCACACGTGTGTTGGCAGCCCTGCGTCCCGGCATCGCTGGCACGCAGGTACGGCAGGTCGAGGGCGACGAGGGAGTCGTGCCACGCTGCAGCCGCACCACCGGCCCACAGCAACGTCGTGACGGCGTTTATGGTGGACTCGAGGTGCAGCCCGCGCAGGGGGAGGGTGCGTGGCAGCGTCGCTTCAATTCGAAAAGTCAAGGCAGCCCCCGGAGTCCCGTGCAGCTGCGCCTCTCCCAGCTCATCGAGTGCGTCTGGAACGTAAGCCGAAGACCACCCCGCAAGCGACACCCCACGCAGGTCCACCGTGTTGTGGAGAGGCGGGCTGCTGCAGCAGTGGTGGTCGTTGTGGTGGACACTGCGGTTGTCCGGCGAAGGTGGTCGCTGTAGCGCGTCCACCCACTCCACCCACTGCTTCGTGGCCTCCACGCAGTGCACGTAGAGCGGCAGGTGCACCACAGCGTCAGTCACGGCTGCCGTGTGGGGACGGCGCAGCCACCACGCAGACGGCGGCGGCAGCACCGCAGCGACGTCGTCCAGCACGGCGTACGTTGCGGCCAGCTGAGACGCGTACTGCACCTCGTGGAGCAGTGTCTCCGAGGAAGTGGAGGAGGGGGTGGTGGTGGTGGTGGATGGGAGGTGCTTGGTCTCAGGCAGCGGATTAGCGATGGAAGAAGACTGCGTAGCCACCACATCTGAAGAGGCCTTCCGTGGCTGCAACGGTGCTGTCTTGCGTCTTTCCGCCATGGTTGCCGTGGTGCGAGAGGCAAGGGAAGACGTCGACGTGGGCAGAGGGGTGTATTGCAACTGCGCCGCCTCCTCTAGCAGCGCGGCCGTCTCCCAGTCGTCCTCGCTGTCCACCACCGCAGCTGGTAGCTCGGCACGCGTACACATCGGTTTTGCGATGTCAGAGGCGTCGTCGTCCGTCTGCGATGACGTCCCTTCGCTGTCCGACTCGACCACCACCGGTGACGGAGCAGCAGCAGCAGCAGCAGATGCGTCAAACCTCTTCTCCTTTGCGAAAAGAAAGTCACGGCGCGCCCGTGATGCCGCCGCAGCGCTGATCGCAGCAGCAGCCCGGTGGGCGGCGCTGAGGGTGGTGGCAGCAGGCACGTGACTGAAGAGGCCCCGCACGAGCTGCGTGGACTCGCCATCGGAGCAGCGGTGGTGGCGGGCCGCGCCGCTGCTGCCAACGCCGAGGGTCGGCAGGTGAGTTGTCACCACGAGGACACGTCCCAGCTTCATGCCGATGGGCAGCTTCAGGATCTTCTCCGTGTACGTCTCCGACGAGAACAGCGGCGCGGATGGGTTCACGACGGGAGTGCGGTGCGTCGGGTGCCTCGACATAAAGGCCTCTTCGAGCTGCGGGGGGACAGCCCCGAGGGCCGCAGCGGATGTAAGGGGCGAAACGAGAGAGCAGACGCGGTGTCGTGTCGGAGAAGCGAAGGGGGAGTACGCGAAGACCGCCGCAGGGGACATGAAGGCGGGTCGGGTGATGCCGGCGGCACCACGTGCGGGTGGAGTCTCCGGTGCTGCTGGGTTGCGTATACGCCCGCGGCCGACCGCTACGAAGAGCGGCGGCGCAGACGCGGCGTCGGTGTCCGCTGCGGTCTCGCTGCCAACACACTCGACTGCTGCTGCTGTTGCTGTTGTTGCTGAGCCGGCAGGAGTTCCGGTGTGGTACGATGCGGCTGTGGTGTCGCACACGTCAAGATCGCCAAGGCACTCCGCCCGCCACATCTCGCAGTACAGTCGAGTCAGCGGGTGGGCAGCGGCGAGGGCCAACGGTGGCCGTCCGACAAACCACTCTTCGCTGATGAGGACGTCATGGAGAACACGCAGCGAGGCCACTGTGTGGTACGGCCGCGAAGGGGGCGAAGTGGAAGAGAGGTACTGTGCCGTGTCGTGGGGAGCCGCCATCACAAGTGGCACTCCTAGAGAGAGACGAACGAGCAAAAATGTAAATCAAAACCTGAAGACAAGCGGGGAGGGCAACGACACACACATACACACACACACGCACACACAGTCAAAAAACGACAGCAGCGAGTGCCGAGGAGGGTGCACCCCTTGCAATTCTCGCAATGAAAGAGGAGGAAGGAGGGGAGGGGAGGGGTGAAGGCAGCAACGGCAGCGAGTCGAGAGAAGCCCGACGAGAGAGAAGCGAGGAGGAGGGGAACCCGAGAGCTCCACACGTCAGGCGTAGCCGCAGACGAAAATGAAGCCGCGCACGGCTCAAAGAGAGAGAGAAGGCGCGCGAGGGTGTGTCAGCCTCCCTCCTCTTCCTCTTCTCGGCGCGCAACGAGCGCATGGAGGCGAGCCCACGTCGCGCGTGGTATCCTCCCTTACTGAAAATACACGAGCGTGCTGACAGATCTTTATTAGCCCAACGGTGGACAGACGCGGCCTCGCTGCAGCGAAAGAGTGGGTGGAGGAAGGCAACAAAACGAAGTGCAGCGAATGCGCGCGGCTCACCAACGCCCGTACACACGACACAACAACATCAGCAAACACACATAACAAAGAAAGACAACGTCGGTGCCGACGACACAGCGCTGAGCACACAGAAAAGAAGAAGTCCGACCAATGAACAGAGCGAGGGAAAGGTGAGGTCAGCAGCACAGCACGATACCGCATCCCCCCACCCCCGTGTGTGTGTGTGTGTGTGTGTGTGTGGTCGTGTGTGTGTGTGTGTGTGTGTGTGTGTGTGTGTGTGTGTGTGTGTGTGTGTGTGTGTGTGTCGGAAGGGAGGGAGGGAGGCTGTGAAACGTCGTCTTCATCCTCCGTTCGGCATCCCTTCGCAGTTAGATAGCGGCAACGGCTCCAGCACGCTAACAACAACAAAGAAGCAAAAAGAAGAGGAAATCAGAAAGTACACAACAACCCTCTCGACGCTCACACTTGTCGGGAAGCCCCGGTGAATGGGAAGGAAGATCCACTCCAGCAGAAACACACACACAGACGCACGCACACACATACATACATACATACATCTTCCCTCCTTTCCTCGATCTTCGTTGAAGCCATTATGGATGCATCTTTTGGCGCCGTCGTGTGAGGCAGAGCCGAGCGCTGTGGGAGAGGCGAGGGGCGGTGGGGGGAGGCTACAGCAGGGGAGTCGACTTCGCATCATCAGCCTTCCTGCTTGCGTATGCGGGAAAGCCTCCTGTCTCCCTCCCCCCCCCCGGCCTCTCAATAGATTCTTCTACCGTAGGGCCCCGTGGTGCACAGACCGGCTACGCGCTACCAACTTGCGCGTCGTCATCATACTCAGCGTCAGCGGACCCCGGCAATGCGCCTTCGAGGTGGAGATGGCAAAGTCCACCCCGCAGCCCAGCGGGACACCGCTGGAGAGACGGGTGGAGGCGTTCACGAGGGCTACCGCCGTGTCCACCTGCTGGCAGTACGTCGCACATACTTCAGGGTCAGTAGCAACGATGCAGTCGCTCTGCTTCGAGCCGTACGACTCGATGAAAAAGAGTGCCTGGGCGAGGGAGTCCACCGTCTTGATACACAGGGTGCGCGTGCCATCGCGTAGGCTGTACTGCGAGAGGCCCTGGTACTCCTCCTCGCTCGCCAGCTCCAGCACGGAGTCCGGCACACGTTCCTGTGCCGTAACGTCGCCCAGCAGCACCGCCCCACCCGCCGACAGCGCCATCAGCAGCTCCGTGTAGCGAGGGAAGTCGCGGTGGACGATGGCCGTCGTAACGGCGTTAGCCGCACCCAACTTCTGGAACTTCGAGTTTAAAATCACCTCGAGGGCCACAGCGAAGGAGGCGCTCTGATCCACGTAGACGCTGCTGAACTGACCAGTGGCACGCATCAGCGGGATGGTGGAGTGGCGAGCCGCGAACTGGTATAGCTTCGGAGGTCCACACACCACGGCTAGGTCGACGTACTCGCAGAGCTGCAGCCATTCACTGGTGCTGCGGTGAGCAGTGTCGTAGCTCTCCACACAGACCACCGCGCTGGGTGGCATGCCGGCGGCAGCAAGGGCACGGCGCACCACCGTCATGAGCGCGATATTCGTGTAGTACAGCGACACCCCGCCGTCCACCAGGACGGTGTTGCCGGCGAAGAGGCCCATGGCGACGGCGTCCAGGCTTATGCGGGGGCGGAAGCGGGAGAGGATGCCGACCATCCCCAGCGGTACCGGCAACTCGAACACCTCCAGCTGATCCGTCAGGCGGGTGCAGCGGCCGTAGCGGGTGGGCGGCACCTGCTGCGTCAGACCTCCACCTGCACCTCCACCGGTGTTGCAGTTGCTGCTGCTGATGGGTTGGTGAGAGTCCGTCACAGGCTGCGAAAAACACCCGTGCTGCCGTCCGGATGCATCACCGCTGCCGCGCTCGGCGTAGGGGTGCAGCCAGCAGGACGGCGGAACCGCAATCGGGTCGGGCTGGCACAGCAAGTAGTCGATCGTCGCGTGCAGCTTGTCAAGCCTCAGCGGAGATATCAGCAGGTGGTGGTCCGGTGTGAGAAGGAGATGCCCGCCACCGCCCCCCTCCTCAGTGTGGTAGACGGCGTTGCTGCTCTGCCTGTCGTAGGTATGCGGGTAGTTGGACGGCGAGGCTATCTGTGCATCGCCATACCACGCACTACGATGACAGTGCCTGTCATTGCCTGCGTGGTCAGCGGCGGCAGCTGTGGCGACTGTGAGGGCTGGTGTGGTAGTCGCCAGGGTGCCTCCGCTCGCCTGGGTGTTCTTCGCATCACCGCTGCTGCTGCCGTCCCCGTCTTCCGCGGCCTTCATGCCTGTCTGACCGCCGCCGCAAAGGGCCTCCGCCGTGGCAGCTTTGGAGTACGTCACAGCAGCGCTGTCTGGCTGTCCAGCAGTGGAGCTCAACGCCGTGCTCACCACGTACTCCAGCGATGAGCGACGACGTGGAGGGGCAACTGCCACTGCTGCGGTAGGCGACGCGGTGTTCTGCCCTGCAGAGCCATGCGTGGTCGACGTCACGACGCCTCCGTACGCGCTGTCGACACCACCGAAGGAGGTGTGCAGCAACCGGCCTGCGGAGGACGAAGCGGGTGCAGCGGCGGCAGCGGCAGCGGCGCCCGGCATGGTAGGCGGGATGGTCACGGACGGCGTTCCGCGCTGCTGCTGCTGCTGACCGAAGACATCGCAGTCACGTCGGTTAGCGCGGATGATGGCCTCGCGGTTGCGTCGCAACTCGTCGTTCAGGGCCGTCAGAAACATGCGGCGCTGCGCAAACGACGACGTGGCGACGCGCGTGCGGGACTCGGCAGCGGCCTGGACGTCGTGCAGGATGTTTTGCACAGCACCACGGCAGATGGTGCGGCGCATGGTGAATGTCCGTAGGTGAATGCTGCTCTCTGCGTTAGTGGTGGTGGTGGTGATTCGCGGGGTTTTTTTTTTTGATGATAACACAGGTCCTGCGCCGTGTTGCGAGTGCCTGTCTTTCCGAGCACCGCTGACAACCGGTGGAGGGGTGAGCGATGTTTTCTGAAGAGGAGGGCAAACACCAGCAAGGCGGTGGTGTGCGGTTTCGTGTGATGGCGGACGCACTCCTTTCGCTTTATAGCTAAAATGTATACAGCCTTTTGATGTTAAGTTGTTTTTTTTTTTTTTGATGGCGCGCTCCGACGCGCGTGTGGGTGTACGTGAGTGCGTGAGCGTGTATGATGGGCGAAGAGAGACAGGAAATGATGGAGGATCGCAGCGGCCGAGCTGGCCCGCTGATTCCTCAATTGCGCAGTGGAGTTGATGCTGGTTGCCCGTTACCGAGACACGGAAAAATGAAAGAACTTTGAAGAGGAGCTGCGACGGGGAGAGGGGGGATGGAGAGAGAAAGGGAGTGTGTGTGCTTGCAGCAGGCGTTGCAACGCCACACGGAAAGGTGGTGCAGGGAGGAGTGCCTCGCTTCCCCTCCCCCACGCTCTGCGGAGTTGTTGGTGCTGTACAGCACAACACGAAATGAGCAAAGATGAAAGTCGTTGAGGCGGCGGCGGTGGTGTCGTTCTTTCTTTGTGGCACTCACCAGCTGAAAAAAAAAAGGGCAGGAGCGACGCAGCGACAGCCGCCAACACACGCAAACACAGAACATCAACTACGCAAAAATAGCATCACAGAGTACACATGTTGCCCAGGAGATGACCAGGCAGCAGCAACAGCAGCAGCAGCCCACCAACCGATGCTACTCAATTCGTGCTGGATGCACCGACCACACATCGATACGCCGCTCATAAAATGACGTCGTCGCGACCACCGCCGGGGTGTCGTCGTCTGCCGACGGCCGCAGCACCGCGGCATCGTAGACAAGGCTGTGCTTCGTCAGCGCAGGATGAAAAAACGACACCGCAGTGCCGCCGTTGTTGTCGCCCTCTTCCGCAAAGAAGTACGTCAGCGGTGCGTCTCCAAAAACCTCCTCGGCAGCGGCGCGCACGTCGTACGGCAGCAGCGCAGCACCACGCTGCATCAGCGGTAGCACCAACACATTCGACGTGTTCACCCAACCACACGGCCTCGGCAGCGCAGAGGGCGATGTGGCAGCCGTCGTGGTGGGCGACTCAGTCGTCACCAACGCGTCCACCATGAGCTGTAGGTTCGCATTCGACCACGTAGCACGCTGCCGCACGGTCGCAGTGCGCCACAGCGGGCAGAGAGCGCGGGAGGTGCGCCACACGCCTCCGCCGAGGGCCTTGCGTCGTGCGACAGGACGCCGCATGCTGCGCACATCGACCAAAGCGATGGACTCGTCGTAGGAGCCCACAAGAAAATATGGGGTGGCGGCAGCCGCTGCGTCGTGGCAGTCGGTGTCGAGCACCGGTGTGATGGACACCACGCCGGCGTCGAAGCGCATGCGGCCCGTCGCCCGTCTGCAGTCGCAGCGCATGTCGTACAGCTTGCACAGGCCATCATCACCACCAGAGGCCAGCAGTGCGGCGGTCGTCGGCGCCTCCCCCACCTCTGCCGCAGCTGCGCCGCAGGAACGGCTGCCACTGCTCCCGGTCTCATCGCTGGCGCTGAGCTCGTTGCTGGGCAGAGGAGCCGGCGTTGTCCACCACCCACCCATCGGCTGCACCGCCGTGCACCACGCGTCGAACTCGTGACCCTCCAACTCCTGTGTCACGCTGCGTTCGGCCAGCGAGTAGAGCACGACGGCGCCGGTGTGCGCAGAGCACAGCAGATGCGGGGCTGCAGGACCGGGTGCGCAGTGCCCTCCTCCCATGTAGAGAGGTGTACAGCTCGTTATCATCTCCGCATGCACGTTGGCGTAGGGAGCAACAACGTCGGTCAGCGTGAATGGGTCGAGGAGACGGACGCTGCCGTCGGTGCACGCCACCACTAAGCAGTGAGCGGCAGCAGCAGAGATGGGCCGGCATGCCGCAGTGAAGCTTGATGGCACAGCGACCAGGTCGAACACGCCTGGCAGCGATGGCGCACCGCCGCGCGTCGACGTGCTGTGCTGCAGCTGCAGCACGTCCCTCACATTATCACGCGTCCTCGCAACATAGGCGTATGTGGCGCACTCGCCAACGTGGTGGGGGCTGTTGCCTGCGAGGGATGCAGCGGTCGTGGGTGCCGCTGCGGACAGCAACTCGTAGGAGGCAACGTGAAAAAAAGAGGCCGCCACTGACGACGCATCAGCCTTCTGTGGTGCTGGTGCGGGCAGCAGACAGTTTGACGTCAGCGTCGTGTGTGCGCAAGCCGTCCGCGCCACCTCGAATCTTGTCGACATCGTCATCGCCGATGATAAATCTGTGTGTGTGTGTGTGTGTGTGTGTGCATGCGCATGTGCATGAGCATAGGAGCACAGGTAGGTGGTTCAGCAGAGTTTCTCAGAAGGCAAGAGGATGAAGGGAGATAAGTGGAGTGCAGTGGGTAGCGTGAGAAAGGACAGCATAGCGGTGGCGCAATGCATCTCCGCAGAGAGCTGCAAAAGAAGTGAAGCAGCTGCGCTGAGTGGTGCCGTGCCGTTGTCGGTGCTGTTTTGGCTGCACAATCTGGCTGTCGCTGATATCAGTGAGCTGAGAAAAGAAAGGTGAACTGAGCACACACACACACACACACAGCTCAGCAGAACGCTCTCGCGGGGGAATGCAAAGGTGAGTGGGTGTGTTCAAGGTGCCAGCCTCTGGTGCTAGCATGGGTGGCAAATTTTGCATCGTCCCCTCTCTCGCTTTCTCCTAGTCACAAACGCACACATGCACGTCTTTAAAGTGTAGAATTCGTCTCTTCGATCAGCCCCACAGCACAGTCTAGCAAAACAGAACAAATAAGAAATCTATACGACAAAAAGAAACTAATCGAAGATGATCTAAGATGAGCTCGAAGAAGGCGAGGGGTGCAGGACAGGGGAGGGAGGGGAGAGAAGGAAGCGTGTGCTGATCTGCATCGTGTCTCCACCCCCACCCCACACCACAACAAAGGACGTCAGCGGCAGCCGCTAGAAGAGTGCCATCACACATTTGTGCGTGTGTCTGTGGGCGACTCTTCGCACGTACGGTGTAGCTCTACGACGCTCTCCGCAACGAAGCAGCGGCACGAGGTGAACCACATCAGCTGCACATCACCGCCACCCTCCGTGTTTGCGCTTCACTCAGAGAGTATCACCGCTCGTTGGTCGAGTCCCCGAGAAACTCGCGCTTGCGAGAGCCTGGTTTGCCTGGGCCAGCGTACGAGAAGGCACGCATCTGCTGAAGCACCTGCAGCGACGGCTTCGACGCAGCAGTGGTGCTCGACACGTCACTGCCTGAAGCCTTCTCCACCGACTCCGTCAGCAGAGACTGAGAGGCACAGCGGCTGACGGGGGCCGACATCGCCGATGAGTTGACGTTGCTGTGTCCACCGGTAGCTCCTCCTGTAGTCGTCGACGACGTCGTTGCTGCTGCAGCCTTCATACACGAGCGCAGTGCAGCAGCCCGCGTCGGCACCGCACCGCCGCTGTTGGCACTCAGAAACGCACTTTCCTCTGCAGACAGTGGGGGCTGGCGGGTGCCCTTCACCACCGTGCGGGCCGCCTGCGCCACCTCCCCACACCGTGCCGCTCGCTCCTCCCGCTGCCGCCGCTCCACGCTGGCGAGCTCCGCCTCCAACTCCTGCAGCTCCGCCTGCTGTGCGCGTCGGGCCTGCGACTGCTGCTGCTGCAGCTGATGCAACGAGCGCCGCAGTGTGTGTTCCTCCTCTGCCCACTCGAGCGACTCACGCTGCAGACAGGCCTCGAGGTCTTCGCGGCTCTGCAGGTGCTCCTCGGCGTCTTGAATGTCACGCACGAAGAAGTGCAGCTTCTCGTACTCGTCCAGGGCGGCGATGTACGCCGCCTCCACTCTATCTTTTTCAGCGAGGGCCGCCTCGCACTGCGTGCCGAGCGCCTTTGCCTGGGCCTCCACCCGCTCAAGGGACTCCAGCAGATCGCGCTTCTCAGCAGCGACGACGTCTTCGTACTTGCGGATGTCCGTCTTGAGTGCGCGGCGCTGCTGCTTGACGGCGTTGATGTCCTCCTGCATGCGACCCACCTCCTCCTCTGCGTCGCTCACCCGCTTCGCCCACTGCGCCACAAGTTCGGATGACATAAGAAGTTGTTCCTGTTGTTGTTGCTGACTTCTGAATGTTTGGCGTGCGTATCTCAGAGACGCTGATGTGGTTGGCGTTTGATGCCGATGCAACACTGCAGCTACCCGTGAGGGAAATAAGCAGCAATGAAATAAAACAAATAAATAAAACGGATGTTGCAAACTTTGGTGTGTGTGTGTGTGTGTGTGTGTGTGTGTTGTGAGTCTATGGGTGTGTGTGTGGAGATGCAGCTCAGCTGTGCAGTCAATCTCTTGCTCTCTCTTTATCGACCACCGCGTGCATGAAAGTGATGTCGTGGCGCGCAGAGGGAGAGGAGCGGGCGAGGAAGCAATGAAAGCGGCAAAATGTGAAGCGCGAGAAAGAGACGAAGAGAGGACAACAAAGTTGACATCACGCCGTGCGTCTGCCAGATCTGCTGGAGGAGACGACATGTGCGCACAAATCCAGAAAAACAAAGGACCAGCACGCCACTAACGTTGTCGTTGGACACACAACACGATACTGTGTGAGAGAAGGAAAGAAAAAAACAGCAGGGAAGGGGGGTGTTCGGTGTTTCCGCCCTTGACACGTCAAGTGACACCGGAGGACACTCAACGAACGTCGCCCAGCCGAAAACAAGAGCCGTCAACTCCACTCCCTGCCTCCCCTCTTTAATGCTTTCAGGAAGATGTGTACGACAGTCGTTTGATGGTGTGATGAAGACCTGGGCGACATGGCGCTGCTCCAGCTAACCCAGCCGACTTGTCCAGCGTGTGTGTGTTTGTGTTTATGTGTGTGAAGCCGCGTAGAGCAGGAGGGGCATCAAGTGACGCCGCTAAGCAACAATTAAAAAGAAAGTGAGCAGCCAAGTGCGACGGCTGCATGCTACACTGAAGGGAACACAAAGAGCACACGACACTACCATGCGCAATATACACCTCTCCGCTTCCCACTCCTCACGCACGCACTCCTCTACACTCCATCACTCCCTCCCTCGCGCACGCGGTGGGTGGAAGCAGTCAGCTGTCAAGAAAAGAAGGCACGTGCTGCGGCGTGTCGTCGCTCGTCCAGCGCCACCTTCAGCCCCGCTACGTCGGCCTCCACACTCTTTACAAAGGCAACAATGAAGGCCACCACATGATCCCGCCCGTACGTCGCCACGTGCTGCGGCAACACAAGAAACGAAACATCGTAGGTCTGCTCCTCACCTCTACGAACCTGATGAGGTGCTGCCTCTCTCCGTCGAGGGGCACATCGCAACACCGGCAGCACGGCAGTGGCAGCACCGTGTGTGCTAAAAAAGCGTATGTACTGCTGCAGTAGCTGCGGAGTCCGTGCATCACCGGGCTGATGAGCCGCCGCAAACCAAAACGATACGCGCGTGCTGTTATGCGTGGCTTCGATGACGCACTCGTCGCCCTGTGTCCATCGCAGGTGCAAGGGATTGCAGCGCATGGGGGAGACGGCCTGCATCGAGGAGGTCAGCCGCGATGCATCGCTGCTGTCCAGCGTCAAAGCGTCGTCCTCCACCTCCGGCACTGCATCCCCCTCAGCGGAGGTCGAGGGGTACGGCAGGATGCAGAGGGCAGCCCGCAGTGTCTGCGCGACGCACAAAAAGAATGGCTCCTTTGAAGCTGACATGATCGACATCGTCACCACCCACTAAATACAGATATATACAGAGATAAATATACAGGTATATATGTATATATATATATATGCATATAAAAGCGAGATAAAAACGTTGGCAACAGACCCCCTGCAAAACAACGGCTGACGGGGTTTGCCGTTCCTTAGTTTTGATTTCCCGTCTCGCTTAATGCTTGAGGGGGGGGGGGCACACGCGTGCACACGTGGCGGTGGATGTGAACGCAGTCGAAGGGGAAGGAAGGTTAAAGAAGGAGAAGGCAGACAGAGGGGGAAGCTGAGAGCGTGAGGGGGTGGAGGAGGCTTTGATGTGTAAAACGAACAGGAGAGAGAGAAGGGGGCCTTTCCAAACCCCGGCACCATCCCCGCTGGACTGCGCACGTGCGGGGGACAGGGCATCCACACGCCCGTCATACCGCTTCAGCATGCAGCACATGTCTTCCTCCTTTTAGTCGAAGACCGCACCACGTCTCGCGGCGCCACCGCCAGGGTGCTTTCCTCGGTCTCCTACTCCACATTGTTGTTGTCGTCGTCGTTGGGAGTTGCAGAGGGGGCAAAATCGGCTCACGCACACGTGTGGTGGCGTAGTGTTCCAGCACAAGACAAAGCAAAAGAAATCCGCGCGCGGCAGCTGTCGAGGAAGCAAAAACACACGCAGTAACACAAAGAGAGAAACCCCAGAAAAACAGCGTCAACGAGAAACAGGAATTAGAAGTAGTACATCGCTCGAAAATAACGTGAACACACACACACAGAAGATGTGTTGAAAAATGCATGGGAGACATGCGCGCTGGGAAAACGTCCTTCACACACACATGTATATATACATAAACACACACGTCGGTACATCGGCGCCTCGTCCCAATAAAAGGACGAGTTGAGGAGCAAAGAACAAAAAGAGAAGGTGCCCGTCCCGCACGAGTCCTTTAGCAGCCCCGCCTCCGCCCTCTCCGCCTTCACGGCTGCTTTGTTTTGCGTTGACGGAACGCCTCCAGCAGCTTCTGCTGGTAGGCCGAGGCGGCCGCGCTGGAGAACTCATAAGGGACGTCGCGTGCGCTTGTCACTGGGCCACTGAAGTTCGCCATGGCAGCCTGGATGCCGCCAGGGGTGGGGGACTCGTACGTCGACCGCCGCGGTGGTGGCTCAGGGGCGAGAGAGGCTGACGTAGCACTAGTAGTAGTAATATTAGTAGTGGTAGTAGCAGGAGCAGCAGCGGTGGTGTTGGTCGGTGGGAGGGACGAGTCGCGTGCCCCTCCGCTCGAGCGGTCGTTGCAGGGACGCGACGGCGTGGTCAACGACGCCGCCTCTGCCGGTGTTGGTGGCGTCGTGTGACGACTCTCCGACGTAGACACCGGCCCGTGATGGGGTGGGCTCTGCCACTCCGCTAGTGTAGTGTCGTGCTTCAGCGCACTCGCAAAAGAGCGTCGCGCCTCTGACACTGTCGATGCCGCCGCGGTGCCGCCACGCTGGCGGAAGCGTTCGAGCTGTTGCAGCCGATACGCGTCTCCCGTCGGTGCGTGCGTCGTGGCCTCCACCTCGTGTTTTAGCTCCTCCCAGCGCTGCTGCGCCTGTCCGCTGGAGCGGCGCGGCCCACCAGTGGCGTACCCGGTGCTTCCGCCGTTGTGCCCGCCAAGCGGCTGCACATCGAGACGTTCCTCTGACAGCCTCGTTCTGTGCATGTGCGAGCTGGCCCCGGTTGAGCGCAACGTGCGTCGCAGCTCGAGCTCCTCGCGTGCGGACTGCTTCGCCCGCTGCCGCGTCTCGGCAAGGGCGTTGGCCAGCGTGGTGTTGCGTGGATCGAGCTGCAGCGCCATCTCATACGCCTCCGCCGCGGTGCCGTAGCGACGCAGCTTGAAGTACGCATCACCCTGGCGCGAGTAGCCTTTAAACCACGACGGACGCAACGCCACAGCGCGGTCCGCATCGCAGAGGGCACGGCCATAGGCCTCCTCTGCGCTATTCCACTGCCGGGCAGCCTGCAGGTATGCAGCAGACCGATTGCTGTGCAGCGCCGCCAGCAGCTCCACCTCGCAGGGCCGCCCGGTCGTGGTACTGTCAGACGTCGCAGGGAGTAAAACTCGCGTATCCGCAGAAGCAGCAGCGCCGTCCCCGCTGACCGCCTCGATGGCAGCGGAGTAGTGTTGGATGGCCTCCACAAAGCGGCCGGCCTCGAAGGCCTCGTTACCCGCCTCCTTCAGCATCTCGCCCACCGACGTCGGACGCGGTGAGGTCACCGTCGCCGCTGCCTCACTGCGGTGCCTCAACAGTGCCTCGGCGGAGACAAAACGACCGCCGGACTTCAGAGCTGCAGTGCTGTATTCCATCGCTGACGGGGAGGCGCTGCTGCGCAGCGTGTCGGCCCCGCCTCCCCCTGGGCCGCTACGCTGCAAACTTATTTTTGCGTGAGTGTAGGAGTTCGAGATGTGTTCGGAGTCCCCACGCAGCGACGCCGAGTGCGACAGTCCCGCAGCCGAGGAGGAGACGGACGAGCTGACCCGGCGGCACGACGACGCACTATGCAATGTCGCTGCGGCTGCGGCAGCCCCGCCTGCAGAGGGCGGCGGTGCGTCCCTGCGAGTTGTTGCACGCTTCGGTGCGCTGTCGGGGTCCGCCACATCCGCTGCCGTGAGGCCCATCAAGCGCATGAACGCCTCGCGGTCAACCTCGGTTGACATCGTTGCCGTGCTGCAGTCGATGGCGCTGATGCCGCAGTGAACGCACGAGGTGACGCAACGTCGAAGACACGCTCGAGAACCCCAAAAACAAACACAACGAAGAAGGAGACAAAGACGCAAAATCTGAAAAAGAAGTGCGGAGATGCCCAACTCAGCACCGTCCCCCGCGCAGACACACTAAAGGCTGCCAACACGACGCCGCCACAGCAAATACAGCGAAGGTGTGCGTCGCAGCGCGTGTGTGTGCGTGAGTGTGAGTGTGAGTGAAGACTCGGTGCTGCGCGAGTAGCAGTGGCTGTTCGTTGTTGTTGTTGTTTTTTGTGTTTGGGTGCTCTCGGTGGTCGTTCGCTGACTGCTGTTGTTCTTTGGGTGGTAGAGGGGGGAGGGATTGGGTGAGAGAGACGATGGGAGGGCTGATGTTACCCGGTGAGAGCACCGCTTCGTGAGATGTGTAGCAGCAGTAGTAGCAGCAGCGGCGGCGACAGCTTGAGGCTGTCCATACTTTTGCGCCACACCTGCTGGTCGTCTATGGCAGCAGCGGCTAGTAGCCTCGGCACACGTGTTGAACGCAACGCCCTCTCCAGCTGCCAATGTGAGAGGTTCGGCGCAGTGGAGACGGTGGCCCACCCCACCACTCCACCACCCCACCGCTCCCCATTCCACTGCAATGCAAGAATAAGAATTTGTGTTGGCTGCGTGAAGACAAGCACCTCACACACACGGGATTATCATGTGCCGCTTAACGGATGCTTCGCACAGCGTTGCAGAGATATGAGACACAATGTCAGAGCAGCATTCACATACAGTCAGAATGAGAAGAGAAAAACAGACAGAATAGCAAAACGACACCTCCCTCGGTCTTTAGAGAACAAACACACATGAGCACAACAGCAATAACAATAACAGAGAGCACAACAGGTGAACGCGCGCTGGCCACAGAGTCACACGGTGGAGTTGGAGAGGCGCGGCAGGACGTTGATGGTGTCCAGATAACGACTGAAGATGTCGCACTCGCGGGTACGACCGCTGCTGCTACTGCTGTTGCCACGGCGGCGACGCCACGCCACCATCACGGGGTGTTGCGAGACTGCGGCTACCAAAAACGCCCCACACGCCTCGACGTGTCGCGAGTTGCGCAGGAGAATGGCATAGAAGAGAAGTTCGTCGCACAGCCACGTCAGCTCCACCAGCAGATCGTGCAGCATCATCAGGGCCTCGTACCGCCACGCCCCCTCGCTGCTTCGGTGGATGATACTGCTGCGGGTGCCGCCCATGCCAGCAGCCGACAGCGCTGGTGGTGAGTTGGGCGAGATAGTGAGCGCGTCTGCGCTGCTTTCGACGCTGCGCATGCGTGCTGGCGATGCCATCGCCGACGGCGTCTGCTGACGTGTACGGCGGTCGCCCTCGAGTCCCTCGCTGCTGCTGCGCGTCACTCGACCAGTCACGAGTCCGCTGCCACGCGACATCAGCCCCTCCACGTCGAGGTCGCGGCTGCCGGACTCGTCAGCGACGTCGCGAATGGTGCGGCTTAGCAACGCGTTGCTGTCATCCGTCAAGGTGCTGTTTAACGCCTGGTCAGTCTCATCGCCGCTGGCGCTGCGACTGCGGCTGCCTCCGCTGGTGCTGCTGCTGCTGGTGGTGGTGGTGGTCGTCGCTATCATCGTTGCAGTACTATCGTCATCGCTGGACGTGGTGGAGTCGTCTTCATCAGAGGAGGAGGAGGAGGAGTTCAGCCGACTGCCGTGCACGCGGGTGATGTGGTGGTGGTGCGGTCTGCCAGGCGTGTTGGCGCCGGACAGGGCGGCGTTCGCAGCCGAGGCGCGCAGCGAGCCGACAACAGTCGTTTTGCCTCCCGCACCGGCGTAGTCGCCCATGCTGCCACCCTTCGCGCCACCCTCCCCTACTGCTCCACCACCACCGCTACCACCACTGCCGCCACCGCTGTTCCCGTTGCTGCTGCACCCGCCGTCTGGCACGTCGTCGCCGCGGGTGACAAACAGCAGGCGCCCCGCCAACGACGTCAGCACCGCAGAGAAGCGCTGCGCAAAGCCGAGGATGTGACGCTCGCTGAAGTGTTGGGTGCTGTTGCCCTTCACCGGTTTTGCGTCTGTCCTGGTCGGTGACAGCGGCTTCGCTGACATTATCGACGTCACATCGACGCGGCTCTGCCGCTGCGACTGCGCAGAGACAGCTTGCTGGCGGAAGAGCAGCTGCACCCGCTCCCGTGGATTTCCTTTATTGTAGAGGAACGCGTGCTCGCACAGCGCTGGTCGGGCGAGCTTCAGCTCGTCCTTGTCGAAGTTCAGCAGCGCCTCGGCACGCAGACGGTCGAGGCGGACGACGAACACGCCAACCCCCTGCGGTGGCACCGTCACCTCGACAGCGGGAGACGAGGGCACCACACCGGGTGGCGCGGCGCCACTGCTGATGTCGTCGCCTGACACGGTGCCCAGTGTCGGCGGGAGAAGCTGCACGCCGGGCAGTGCACTCTGCTCCGCCGCGGCACCCCCGCCGCTCGACGGCGCCAGCGTCAGCACCTCAGACTGAGTGAAGAGAGCGAAAACCTGTGTTTGGGTGCGGCTGAGGTTGGTGACGGCGACTTCCGTCGTTGCCCAGCGCGAAGACGCGGCAGTGACCGCCGGCACGGCAGAGGAGGCCGCCGCAGCTCGCCCCGACCGCGCCGTCGCAGGCAACGCGACCGCCGGCGGTGGCAGCGACGTGAGTGACACGCCCGCTGGTGATGGCGTGCCGGGGTGAGTGAGCTCACCGGCATCGTTGTGGCTCGCACTGCTGACCACAGCCGCAGCTGCAGCGGCGTTCTCCGCGGCGTCCATGTCGTACTCCAGCGCCACGGCAAATGTTGGCTTGAAGGCTTCGAATGTGACGTGAAAGGTGAACTGCGCGTCCCGGGCCTGCCTGCACTTAAACACCACATCGGCCTCGCCAAAGACGCCGTAGCCCTCTGGAATGTCGTGCAGGGCGGTGCAGCTGAGGAGGAAGGCCAGCCGCAGCGGCGAGCGTGGGTCGGCCACGAAGTACTTCTGCCCGGTGCGCGCCGCGACGTTGTGGAGGTGCGAGACAACCAGCCGGCCTTCAAAGGGTGACGCAGAGGCACCGTTCATCGCGGTGGCAGAGGCGGGTGAGGTGGAGGCCGTCCCCGCACTGCTCATGCGAGGCAGCCCACGGCGATGGTGAGAGGAATGGTGAGGGTGATGATGGAAGAGTGACACGGGGTGTCTAGTCTTATCGTGCAGCAGCAGCGAGCTCTCCACTGCTGCGGCGGGAGTAGCGCTTGGCAGCGCCGACGACGACACCGACAGTGAGTTGGGCGTGTTCGCTGCACCTTCGGTGTGCGACGTGAAGTACTGATGCGGCGTCGTAGCCGCTGCAGCTGCGGTGGCACCGTTGGCGTGTCGTCGTAGGCGGCTCGGCGTGGCGACGGCGCTTCCATACCAGCTACTCTGCGGGATGGGCCGCAGCTCCTGCCGCATCGGGTGCACCACCGACACCGGGAACTCGAGTGCCACATTGCCCTTGTTGACGATTTCCAACGCGATGAGGGTGCGGGTGCTGCCGGCGCCGTAGAGCGCACCCATGTCAACGGAGTGCACGGCACTGCTCGTGGCGAGGCGGTGGCCGCCGTTCATCGCAATAACGTCGAAGAGGCCCTCCGCGGTGCCAGAGACAAAAACCTCCGCGTTTATGCGCAGGTACACGACCTCGCGCGTGTCGTGGGTGTTCGTGACGGCGACGTACCCGACGAAGGAGCCGACGTCGGAGGACAGCACCTGCAGACGCAGCGGCTGCGTCTCGCCACCCTCGAGGAGGCCAGAGGTGGAGGTCAGCAGCAGCCATACCTGCGGGCTCTGTGAGATCACCTGCACCGAGTATCGCACCGCCGTGTTGGGCAGGTTATTGGTGATGAGTATGTTTGCATCGTAGGTGTCATCGCGGGCGACAGAGAAGTTAGAGATGTACGCCCCACCGCAGCCGGGCAAGGGGTCGCAGTTGCGCAGCGACAACACCCACTGGCGTGGCCCGGCCGCATCTGGCGCGATAGGGGGCACAACACCTGTCGCCGTCGTCGCGGACGCCGCAGGAGTGACGCATCGTGTGGCGGTGGCAGACGACGCGCCCTCCGCGGCTCCACCCTCCGACCCACCGACACGCAGTGGCGCTCCCCTCACATCACCACTCACCCCGCCTGCGGCTTCGCATACCGCCTCTGTCGTCTCGGGCGACGTCGTCTCCGCTGCGGTCGGCTCCGCTGCGGCGGGTGGGACGGACAGCGACGCATGTTCGTCATCGGCGGCGCAATGTGATGTTGGGGTGCTGCTGTGCCTGCTGGCCCGCGACAGCGGCGGCTCCGGAGACCCGTCACCGGCAGCCTGCGCTGCATAAGTGGCATCCTCCGCAGGTTCGGTGGACGGTGGCGTGGGGCTCCGTCCTCCCCTGTCATCCTCCTTCGCACTGGCAGCAGCAGCAGCAGCAACAGCACGTGTTGCCGTCAGCCCGTTGGTATTGGACAAGGCTGATGGAGGCTGCGACTGTGAGCCAGCGCCGCTCAGCGTGACTATTGGCAGCATCTCCACGCCATCGGCAGGCGTCACCACGTTCACACGGCACACGTGGTAACTGAACGGGACGTTGTCATCCACAATGAGCACCGACACAAACTGCTCCAGTGATGTAAGGGAGAGCGGCGGCGTTGTTGTCGCGGTGGTGGCAGCACCGGACACCGCACCTGCGCCTGCCGGCCGCACCGCCACCGTCAGCACTACCGTCTCGTGTGGAGACAGCTGCACGCAGTGGGCCTGCGACACCGGCGGTGCTGCACCGCCCATCGTCGTCCCGACCGCGATGAACGACGTCGCCACGTACGACGCGGGAGCAGCCGGTGCTGAGTCAGAAGGTAGCGTGTTCGCGCTAGACGCCGTAACGGCGCCAGAACCGGCCTCAGCGCCGGTGGTGTCACCGCGGGCGACGTCGGCCGTACCACTAATGCACCCGGCGCTGCGTTGCCCACCACGCACGTCAATCTCGAGCGGCACGCCCAGGCGGGCGTTGACGAGCACGACGATGGCGATGTCCGCAACGTACACATCGAAATCGTTCGTGATGGCGATTTCACCCACGTACCCGACCTGTGGAGCACGGCTGCCACTGCTAATGCTGTTGTTGTTACTGTTGGCGTCGGAGTGTGTCAGCCACTTCGGCGGCTCCACATTGATGCGGCTTGGTCGCAGTGCAACCTTTGAAGGAGCAGTGAAGGTGCGGAAGGGAGTCAGCGTGCCGTACACCTGCACCTCCTCATCCTCGGTGAACGGGTTCGCCACCCACACCGTGCCCAGCCACACATTGTTGGACAGCAGAGCCGCACTCCGACGCTCCACCTCGGCAATGCGGTCGTACGTCCAGACCGACGACGCGCTGCCGCCCCCACCACTCGTCACTGTTGTGTCAAAAGATGCCACGACGGCTGCCCCGCCAGGTGAGCTGGCATCGCTGCCGCTCGGCACGGACCCCACGCTGCTCGCGGCAACATTGGTGCGTGATCGGCGGAAGCCGTAGAAGATCGACACGAGGGACGCCAGGTCGCCACTGCGCAGCATGCATCGCAGCCGCAGTCGCTGCGACCGCGTGGTAACGGCGGTGTTCATGGCGTTTCCCCCATTCGCACCGCCCGATGTCCCTGCGCCTGCTTTGCGAGGTTTGACGGAGGGTGCAGGGGATGTGGTGGTGGTGGGTGCTACCCCACTGCCCCCCGCCAACGCACGGTCGCGCCACTACAGTAGGGACAGTCCCGGCACGGCGGGGACGCGACTGCCACCAACACACCCACCCACGAGACGGTAGCGGCGACTCTGCCCGCGCGTCGGTGACTGCGGACCGCTGCTGCGATAATGGTGGTGGCGACGCGCGACCGTGTGTGACCCTGTGCGCGTGAGTGACGGAGCTCCCGATGTGGCAAGACCGCCTTTACCGACCGGCCGTGCTCGGGAACTGCCCCCTACTGTAGTGGGCGCGTCGTCG